>VWPW01018089.1:44684-145209 GCA_013389825.1 Crypturellus undulatus
AAAGAAAGAAAGAAAGAAAGAAAGAAAGAAAGAAAGAAAGAAAGAAAGAAAGAAAGAAAGAAAGAAAGAAAGAAAGAAAGAAAGAAGCTACAGATTCACAAATCTGCTGTCTTCCTGACCTACAAGTCTGAACTGAAGTAGTGGAAATATTATTTCCTTTGTATCTTCTTATAAAAGACATTGTGCTCTTAATGACTTGACTATGATGAAAATGAATGCTGCAGTTGCTTATAAACAAAAAAAAATCAACTTATTTGTATTTCATTTTTACAGAAATATTCTTACATTGATAAATGCATTTGATTTGCCTGAAGGTAATGTAACCCAAGAGAACTTTGAACAAATGCAGAAGCTGTGTAACATGACTGATCCAACGACTTTTGCAAATCTAAAGTTTGAAACCTGCAATCTCGAAAGTTTCTTGAATGATGTAAGTTTAACACATATCCATACAATTATTATGGAGGGAACCCATACCAATATTTACATTTTAAGTTGCTTAATATTCTTCCCTAAATGGGTTCTTGTGATATTTCCATTAATTATTTGCTGTTTGCCTGGGACATCCTTGGAATAAAGGATTACTTCTGTTTATTCCTGGGGAAACAATTTAGCTTTTGAAGAGATCAACAGTTAAATTTCTCTGAAAAGCATTGACAACATGTCGGAATATTATCTAAGCACTCATGTTCTAGGCTGGCCTCCTGCAGCCAACAAAACAGCAGTTTCCTCTAGAAAGCTTTTCCTCTAGAAAGAGCTGGTTGCAGCCGTAGTGGGAGAGAGAGCAGGACACAATCCCTTTCCCACTCAGTATCTGTGTTATCAAGAACCTTGACAACGAAAAATTTGTGATAAAAGGCTGCAACATTTATATATATACATATTTTTGTTGTTAAAAAGATCGGAAATTACATATGAAAAAATATATTTATAAAATTTAGCGAATGTGCAACCTTAGCTCAAGCAATTTAGATAGATGCACAGGGACAGAATGAATGTGTAACTGCACAAAATGTTTTACACACAACTTCTGCTATTTTTAATGCATCTGTTGGAAGAATGTATACCCAAACTGAAAGATTTAATACTGTGTTGGCATTCATTAAACAGAAATCTTGAAACTTTGATTTTACATGCTAAATAGTATTTTCACATCATTTTTCCCGATTGCAACATTCATGTATATGCAACTGTTTTACTGAAATCGTAACTATTTTTTTTTTAATGTGAGATGCTTAAGTGCTTCCCCAGCAGTAGTAAAACAAAGTAAAACAATTTTTGGGGGGGTTTATGTTTTTCTCTGGCCAATAACTTTTCACTAAGACCATTTTCCACCACAATCTTACTTAGTTTATGAGTGGAAGAACTATGAAGAACACTAGGATAAAAAGGCAGGAAGTATAAAATGGTTCCATAGTGCTGTTTTTTTTCTGTTCATTATATTGAATTTATGTTATATTTACTGTGAATATGTTGCTTTATTAGGAGGTCTTTGTGAATAGAAAATGCATAATTACTGTTGCATATGGTAATGATAATATATGTATATATAAATTTCAATGCTGTATGTTCGTGCTCCTAATTTTTGGAATTTCTTAAATCTTCCACAGGGAGTTGAAGGAACTGGCTTAGCCTTTATTGTCTTCACTGAAGCTATCACCAAAATGCCTGTCTCACCTCTGTGGTCCGTCCTCTTCTTCATCATGCTCTTCTGCTTGGGTTTGTCGTCTATGTTTGGAAATATGGAAGGTGTGCTTGTACCTTTACAAGATCTTAATGTCATACCCCCAAAATGGCCCAAGGAACTTGTTACAGGTAGGTGCTGTATTTGAAACAAGTGATTCTCTCCACTAAGAAATAGCCTATATGCTAAAAATGCACTATTAATCACATAGAATTATGACTGAATTTATCTTAAAGTTTATAAATACTGAATAAAAGGTAAGATATTGAAAGGAACTTTCTTACTAGTTTTCTGCTTTATATGTTTGAAAAGATGTATTTATCTTTGTTGTGCATTTGTTACTTTTTTTTTCCTTTTTACAGGTCTAATTTGTTTGGGATCTTACTTGATAGCTTTTATTTTTGTGCTGAACTCTGGTAACTATTGGCTGGCTCTATTTGACAGTTTTGCTGGCTCTATTCCCTTGCTGATAATTGCATTTTGTGAGATGTTTTCCGTTGTCTACATTTATGGAATAGACAGGTATGAAATACAAATTAAGCATCACTAGAAACTAATGGGTAAATTGATGAGTCCTATAGATGTAGTGTATTTACATGATTTAGGCTTCTAAAATGGTTCTTAACAAAACAAAAGATGTTTTGTTAAGAGATTAGTGATTATTAAGTTATTTTGTATGTGAAAGCTGTCCACCTTTCTACTAACACAGTATAACAGATAATGCACTATAACAATCAGATAAAATAAACATATCCTCAAGGGACTGTGAGAGAACATCAAACATTATCAAGTGCCCTAGAATAGAATAATATGAATGTAAATATTTTATTTTTAAAGTATGTATCACAACATGCACATTTCAATAGTTAGATAAATACCACTGTAGCTTACAATAAAACCTTTTCAGAATAGTTACATGAAGTATTTAATTAGTAACGTGTGTTTTGTTTTAATATTCAGTGTGGCTTATGCAGTGGCTCCTTATGCACTGACTACTTCTTGCCAAAATTATTTTCTATATACTTTGCATAATTCCTGACAGAAATAACATTTCTAAAAGCTTATTTGACATTCCATTGGGAACTGTAAATAGTAAATGGATAAGATTGGTATAATGATGTTGGCTTTAATTCAAAGTAATTAGGTCTTACTCACGATGTTGTTATCTATCCTCAGTTCACAGCGGCATTAATAAAGTTATGAAAAGTGTGATTAGGTTTAGTTTGGACTTTCCTGCTTACAACGGATGCTCTTTGATTCTGTCCAGCTTTTATTGTCCTGAACTTCCTGCTTTTATTTCTAGGTTTAACAAAGATATTAAGTTCATGATTGGACACAAGCCCAATATTTTCTGGCAGATTACCTGGAGATTTATCAGTCCTCTCATTATGTTAGTTATCTTCATTTTTTATTTTGTGGTGAAAGTCAGTCAAGAACTGCTCTACAGCATTTGGGACCCTAATTATGTAAGTATATAAAGCCAAAGGATTTATTTAGACTTACTTTGTACATTCTTTAATGCAGTAGTCTAAATTACATTTATCTTCCCTCTGCAAAAATTTTGGTGAAAAAAAAATGTATTACAATGCTAAAATTTTCATCAAAAATACCACATAGAAAAGTAAGACCTAAATTCAGTGGTAATGTCTAGAATTGAAAACTCTTTTTTTTTTTCCAAAAAGGACAAAACTAAAACATCAGAATTATTCTAATTGTTGGAGAGGATTATACAGATGTCAGTCCATAGTAGCAATTATAGAAGCTCTCCAAATGTCACAACTTTTCTTTGATGGTAAACGACCAAATGGGTCTAACCATTTTGATATTGTATTTATTTATGCATTTAGACTCACAGAACTGCCGCAGTGATGATTATACATAAAACTGACAAAGAAGTTAAAATTACCCTATCCAGATTTCTTGCTTCCTCTAAGTAATAATTGCAAAAATAAGCTAACTACTTTTGCTTTATCCCTCTCCAAAATAAAAAGCCACATTCATACATAGGAGGGCACATTAGAAAACATGTGGGTCCCGTTATTTTCTTCATGATCCCACTTTTTCTCTGCCAATTTAGCTCTGCTTTATTATCCTCTGACCTGGTGATACCTTTGAAGCAAAAGGCAGTCATACTGCACACTGAATTGGTTACCATTGCTTTTTATTTACCATTGTCTCACTCTCTCACAGAGAATGACATGCGAGGGGGAGAAGATGGGCAAATGGGAACACTTTCTTCTCCTTTTTTCTTCCCTCACCCTCTTCTTCCTGTTGATCTTAGGCCCCTGTTTCAGCATTCCCACATCCCCCACATGGGGGATTTCAGCCCTCCCGCCATTCTGCTACCAAGCACGGACGGCCCGTGCCCTGTCCCTCCTACAGCCCGTGTGCCTGGGAAGCGTGCCAGGAACAGTCTCACCAGTCTCTGGTTCCCGTTTCTGCTTCTTTCACACCGTCTTCCCTCTTTTTGTTGCTTTTAAGAACAAATAAATCCCAAAGAGCTGGGACCACACACCCCTGAGAAGCAATGACTTTAGCTAGAAGCTGCTGTAGAATTGGCAAATTATTGTGCAGTTGTGGCTAGCTGCTGCTCTGGTTCTAGTTTGTATTCTGTAGAAGTACTGAAGGTGTGAATGTTCCCAAGTATGTGCTCATCACCTTCCTACGACTTGGTTGTTTCTTCTTGCAGGAAGACTTCCCCAGATCACAGAAGACTGGTTATCCCGGTTGGGTATATGCTATTATTGTAATCCTGGCTGGAGTGCCCAGTTTGGTCATCCCTGTTTTTGCCATTTACAAAGGCATTAGAAATTGCTGTCAGAAAAAAAGAGATCGTGTGAGCCTGGTGACCTCCATATCAGAGACTTCTGTAAATGGGAACTTAAAGAATTCAGCATAAAGCCATTTTAAAAGTGTGGAAGAGCGCTTTGCTGGTGAGGAAAGGAAAAAGATTTTTTATATATAAAGAATCAAGAGTTAATTTTATTGTCATAAGAGGATAATGATGTGTTGTTTCCAGGCAAACATTTGTGGAAAATGCATGTTTAACTAACAATTGCTGCGCTTTGAAGACACAATATCTTGGATCCTGGAGGCCAAACAGCCACCTTTGCAAGTGGATGGAGCTCTAGGCCAAATCATTTAACCTACTTCTGGTTTTGAAGCCAGTCTCTTAAAATTGTCTGAGAGTTCTCTATCAGGGGATGCGCTGCTCTTGACATACATATGAGACTCTTCCATGTCCAATCATTCTGGTTGGGTAACAAATATTAAGGGTAGATTTATACTGCCTTCTCTTGCACATTAAATTGTTTTTAACTCTATGTGCCACTTTGTTGCACAAAGCCACAAATATTGTCTCATACAGAAGTTTAAAGTATTTAATAAAAGTGTTTCTAAGTATGGAAATAACATTTTGATCCATTCATAATTACAGGTATTTGATTTATTGTGTTTAACTTCCGCACTTGCAGCAGATAGCGCTGCTCAGCAGCGGTGTGCAAGTGCTGTCAGCCACAAACGTGTCACACACATTTCGTGTGCCGGCACGTGCGCACCCGCTGAGATAGGTACCCACTGAGATAAGGCACTGGGAAACCGAGTTGCGCCTTGGACCTGCATGTTGGTAGAGCTCCAGGCAGATGAACTGTCCTTACTGGGGAGGTTTCTGCGGTCTAAATGTGAAGGTGACTTCTAGCTGGATGACCTGCAAGATGGGCGTCTTTATTCGCTTAGCTGCAGCTGCTTTAACGACGCGAGCAAGCTGACCGGATAGGTTATTTATGGGAGACTGAGGTAGTTTGTATTGCAAATTATCAAAACACTGGTATAACTGAAAGACAAAAAAAATCGGTTCTCACACACTCTCATTTGAAGGAAAGCACGCAGCTGTTACATTCCTCAGTAACTATTTAATGAACAATAAAAATAGTCACTTGGGATTCATTGACAGGTGGGAATTGATTAACTTCTAACAGGAATGGTAAAAGTGGAGCAGATTCTAATGTCTGAATTCATATGGTTGTGACGAGATCAGAGTCTAAGTCTGGTGTCTGCTTGGCAACGTGACTGAGATATTATTCTGAATTTTTGTATTGCAAGCTACAAGTTTTGATCTATTTTCTAAGATAAAAACTAGAAGACTGAATAACTTCTTTGATAGTTTCATAACTGACCAAACCAGAATTGCTCTCACAGATTTACAGAAATGAAATACTGAAAAAGCGGTCCTCAAAATACCAAATGCTATATAGATAAAACCAATTCTCAAACTACCCTCGCCAAAGCGTGCAGCACCTTTTAAACATTTTCCTGCCTAAGGGTGTGAATTTTTCGATACGGAACAGCATGATGGCACATAGCTCCTCCGTGTTCAGTACGCTGCACGTGCTCTGGAGAGCCTGATGCAGGAAAAGCCATGGGCTTGCTCAGGCTCAGGCCAGGTCAGCCATGCCATGGGGCCAAACGGCAGACCTCAGGACCGACAAATAGCAACTGCAAGTACATCTATAAAAATATACCTTTGCCAGGGTCTTACTGAGGCTTTAGTACGACTAATGACCATTATGTGGCAATACAAGGCATAGGAAATGGTCTAATGCAGTAAGAGATGCATCTGATTAATATTAAGTGTTATTGCATTTGGTTACTTTATGAACGTGCAGAAGATGTCAGCAATCAATTAGCTCTATTAACTAAGTATCAAAGGAAACAGGAATTTCCTTTATTTACAGATTTTTCTTTAAAAAAAAGATCTACAATTTTAAGAAGCCTGATTGACTGCTGTAAGGGGTTTATCATCATTGTTATTACCTGCAACGCACATCTCTGTAAGTATCTGAGAACATAAAGAAGACAGAAAATAAAATTCTGTTTGATCCTGAGTTACCAATTAACAACATATTCCCATGTTCTCTAACTATAGAAGGAATTGCAAACAGTCAAGTAGTAACTATATAATAATAATTCCTGGTTTTGTCTTTAAACTGCAGCTTTTACAATGACACATTCCTTTGCATAACATAAAAAGAAAGCTCCACCTCCTTTTTTTTTTTTCCAGAATCCTTTAGTCACTTTGCATAAACCGCAGGTTGTGAATCGTACATATCTTCCTGCTTACAAAAGAGAGGGGCTAGAGAGTCGAGGCTATTCCACAATCATGTCAAAAGAGTTATCAGTCAATTCGCCGCCTGAAAGCCTTAAGGAAGATGGCAGACCTAAGTGGGACAATAAGTTCCAGTACCTTTTAAGCTGTATCGGATTTGCCGTTGGTTTGGGGAACGTGTGGCGATTTCCATACTTGTGTCAGATACATGGAGGCGGTAAGATTGAAATGAGACTTTGTCAAAATACTAAACTACATTTCTAAAATAACTGTGGTAATTTATGATGGGCATGGACCTTGCACGTTTAGATGACTCTGTTTTTTGACTTTCGAATTCTCATAAATGTTTTGCAAACCCTTTTTCAGCAGCTAGATGGATTAGCTTTTCCTATATGAATCTATTTAATTTTAAAATGATATTTGTGCTTAGGAAGTAAGACCAAAAGGATGATAAGTTTCAGCAAGGCCAGCATTAAAGTTCTTGCATCACTGTTGCAGTTCTGATGGGAGAAGGGAACTGAACTTCCAGCTCCTTAGCGTAAGGAAAAGGAAAAAGCCCTGGCAAGGACTCAGGGAAGCAGCTCCTCAAATGAAGGAAAGTTTTCCTTTTAGGAAAGTGGAAAGGTCATCTCCTTCCTTCCTTCCTTGGAGACTTTGATACCCCACAGACTAGAACTGCCACTGAACGAACCTACGCCGTACCTTACTCTGACTGTGAACGTATTTTAAAGGCATAGCAATATAATATAAAAAAGAAAATGCAAGGTAATTCTGACAACTGCTTAAACTGTTCATTTAGCATCATCAAATATTCTGGAAAAAAGTATTAGAAGCAACTTAAATGTAAATGGATCAGAAAAGATTGTTAGGTCATCATTTACAGTAGCTTTTGAGATCTGCCATGTTAAAATACGCAATGCAAGATGATGCAGAAAACTGTTTCGTTCCATTACGATTCATTATTTTTTGATTAACTGGAGAAGTGTAAAATTCAAACCTGGAGAAACTTAGAAACAACAGGAAACCTGGTTAAATCCAAGATTGCTCTACCAAGAAATCTGTATGCATTACTGGTGAACGACACCAGGGAACCAAGAACAGATTCTGTCTGTAACAGGGGGAGGCATTTTAGAAACAGGCAGCCACGCAGGGAGCCTGGTGAGCGACTGACTGAATTAAATATGCCAGGTTGTAGGACAAAAAGAATCTTCACATATAAGCAAAGGAACAGGCCACAGACGGAGGCATTGCGCCGCTGGTAAGACCACTTCTGCCTTCTTCTATGGCCACCTTTCAAAACCAACTTGAAAAATGAGAAAAAAAATTGAAAAATAAAGGACCAGAGCACCAGAATTATTCAAGGTATCGAAAATTTATGGTACGAGGAAAGACTTCATCTCCATTTTCTTGCTTATAGGCCATGATAAATGAATACTTTAGTTTTCAATTTCCTGAACTGAATGGATTGAATTCTGAAGTCTTTCAGAATTTCGATTGTAAGTAACAGTAAACATGTAACAGCTGGAAGCTACAAGTAGGCAAATTCAAATAAGAAAGGAGGAGAAACAACAGAAGAAGCTCCCAGAAGTCTTCGTGTTTTATACCTTATATTTGCAGCAAGATGTGAAACCTCATGAAAAGCTGTCAGATGAGTGCCATAACCAGTACAAGAGGGACATGGAGCTTCTAGAGAGGCTTCTAGCGTAGAGCCATGAAGATGATAAAGGGACTGGAGCAGCTATTGTATGAGGAAAGACTAAGCGAGCTAGGCCTGTTAGCAGGGAGAAGAGACGGCTGAGAGGGGATCTTATTAACGTGTACAAATACCTGAGGGGAGGATGTAGGGAGGATGGGGCGAAACTCTACTCGGTGGTGGCCAGTGACAGGACAAGGGGTAATGGGTGCAAGTCAAAACACAGGAAGTTCCACCTCCATATGAGGAAGAACTTCTTTCCTGTGAGGGTGACAGAGCCCTGGCACAGGCTGCCCAGAGAGGCTGTGGAGTCTCCTTCTCTGGAGATCTTCCAAACCTGCCTGGATGCCACCCTGTGCCACGTGCTCTGGGTGTCCCTGCTGGAGCAGGGGGGCTGGACTAGGTGATCTCTAGAGGCCCCTTCCAACCTCAGCCATTCTGTGATTCAATCTAGCCAGGAAGCCTGACATGGCCAGAGGAGCAACCTTGGGTGCTGGAGAAATTTAATGTCAAAGTCAAAGCCATAAACTCGAGGACCTCTTAGAAGCATCCTGTACTTATACAGAGTTTTCAGAATTCTACTTTTGGAGAACTAAATTCCAGTTTTATTCCACTTAAGGTGCCTAAGTACTTTTTGATCTGGCTCTATAGACAATTACTGAGGGTAAAACAATGTGCAGTCTTACTGCTCCCTCAGCTCTAGGAAATGAAGACCAATGAAACTACCCGTGCGAAAGGAGAACTGCGTGGAGCCATGCTAAATCCTGTGGTAGCGTATTCCGGAGTGACCGGAAGGGAGCAAAGCAACAGGGAGTGATATAAAAGGGAACAGAGAGGGGTCGATACGTACCTTCTGGGGGAACATGTCCAGTTCAGTAAATGGACAGCACAATCATGGGTTATGGTTCCATTAGATCAGGCAAACCTATGTATATTGGAGACAAAAACAGGTATCCTACACTTCCTAGGCATCTAAACTGTACCAAGCCAGGAAAGAAATCTTGGCAGCTCTACAAAAACTTCAAAACTTGAACTGAGCTAAAGATGCATAAGATGGTGAAGATTATAACACCACATCAAATACAGCGGCGTGCTGTGCTGTGGTCAACACTCACGAACAGCTGCTGTCAGCCTGAGAGGGGTCACAGGTTTCTCTTTGTGTTCGATTTCAGACACTCAGCTGAGCTGGAATGATCACAGCTTTTCTACTCAACTTGTTCCTGTGGTCCGACTTTTTCTACTTGTGCAAGCCAAGGTCTATCAAGTCTGACATGTTCACATGATCCCATCAAATGTTGAGGGACACACAGAAATTTAAAAGGAAAGCAAATGAAATGAATAAGAAGGATAAAAACTATGAAAAAAAAAAGAAAGAAAGAATTAAAAAGAATCTTCTTCCCATCTTGGAGCATTCAATATAATTAATATGCATCATAATATAATTAATATAATGTAACATAATTAATAGCTAACACAAGGTCCTTTGCAAGCAGATTCTCTGTGAATCTCATTGCACAGAGGTGCTTCTGGAGCCACAAACTGTGGTAGATTCCCAGAACTTTGTGCTTTGCATAAATCTCTATTAAGGATTAAGATGTAACATTGGTTTATAGCCTGTTAAAAAGTTCTTATTCCTCCCCAGTGAACCCCATGGGTCACTTAGCAGTGCTGGAAGCAAGGGACTAGCTGGAAGCAAGCGTTTTCCAGCCTTGTCGGACCTCAGCTTCACTGAGATATTCTCCTTCACAGCGATATTCTCCTGCCGCTGGGGTTTGATGTGTCCCCTCTGTTCCCTCCCTTCTGGGGCAGGCAACAAACTCACATCACAGCACAAGCGTGACAGTGCCAAGCGGCCAGAGACGATGCTCCTTAGGGGCAGCACCGCACTAGGATAGTCTGTTTGCTGCGTGGGGCGCGCGATGCTCACAGCTGGCCAGGCGGGAATCCCCTGCCTAGGCGGACTGTGCTGGTCCAGCCCGGAGCTTCTCAGTCCCTGTTACCTCCCACAGCAACGGCTAGGGACAAAGCAGATAGAGGTTTCAGAGTTGTTTTAAAAATAATAAACATGGGAAAGGACAGGGGTGGAATCATTGTTTTGCACCTTAAGTAGTAATTTTACCAGTGGAAAAAAACGGTATGAAATAGCCAGCAGACTCAGTAACACCTTACAGCTACTCAGAGTGCTGCAGATAGTTGCACAAAAGACTAGTGAATTAAGGTCAACGTATCAATCTATGACCAATATTTGGTCGACACATTTTAAGAAAGGTTTAAGAGAACTTAACTGCATGATAGACCATATGACAAACTGTCATATGGTCTAGACAGACTATATGACAAAATCCTTTGTGTTTTGTGAATATTTATCCTGGAAAGCAGATATTAGAAGAATTCAAGTGAGTCATGAATGCTACCAAAAAGACCAAGCTGTTTGTTTTACCTAGGTATATAATGTGGTTGTGCTTTAACTCTGCTGATTTCAGACAGCGGTAGGATTTGGGGCTGCAGTTCTGAAACCAGCCCACTCAGACGCAAAATCCCAAGAGAGGAGCAGGGGTGCTGGAGCATGGATCCTGCCTGAATGCCGAAGGACATGGACAGGGACACAGCACATGCCTTATGGTTAACCGGGAGCCCTGGGAAGTGATGTGGATCAGTGTCTGAGCCACAACCAGGAGTGCAACAAAACCCAGTGTGAAAGGGGCGCAGATGCGCTCTAAGGCTGAATAGCTTCTGAAATGTGGACCGCCATTTCACAACAGCTTCAGACTTAGGCAATGTATTTTCCCTTTTTTTCTAAATCTTTCTAAACAACAAGAGATAAAACTAAGTGCTTGTGCATTGCTTTCATGTCAGCTGCTTCTCATCAGACCTCTGAACCTTATTCGCCGCACATTAGTGTTACTCAGTAACTTGGGTCTAATATAATATCAGTTTTGCTGACATTTATCACCTGCTGTCGTTACTGATTATTTGGATTTATTGCCTGAGTTAAGTTAGTTATTTACTTTACATGACTAATGGATATGAAGGTTGTTTGCCACAGTAAGTGGAGACAAACAGCAATGTTCCCAGGCAACCAGAACTGTAAAAGAAGTTTCTAAAGGGCTTAGCATATATTTCGGTACTCAAAACCGAGATTCACATACATTATGTACATGTATACAACATATCATCACCTGAGTACACGTCAAAAAACCCCGAAACCTTAAAATCTGGAACTTACTGCAATGTTGTGCTTCTGATTATGGTAGTATAGATATGCCTGGCTAACAAATGGGTTATAAAAATTATGCATATAGCACCTTATACTATAGGATGAATGAAAAATACTTCCACTATAAAATACAATTTTATTCTAGGAAAACAAAGATATGTAAGCATTAACCCTGCTAAACAGCGAGAGGTCCTGTTAAATCCCCAGGCAATGGTTTACAAATGTTTGTAATGTAGACACACTAACCTCATGCTAGAATCTGAGCTACAACTTAGCGGTTGCCTTGCTAATTGTCTTCTCAGAAGGAAAATAAAATCCGAGAGAAATGACATGTTTACCTAGAAAATACTGTAATAAAGGGGCACGTTGGGAAGGGCAGAACAGTATGTTACAAGGAAAGTTGTGAAAGGGTCAAAAACAAACGCACTAGCTCATCTGTAAGGTATTGACCAGGATGCCAAAAAAGAAAAAAGAAAAGAAAAAAAAAAAAGTTGCTGGGTTCAGTAAATGGAATTATTATGAAGAACTCTGAAATCAAGAGACGTTGAAGGGATCTCTTGGACTGCATCTTCATTAGCAAGTTGTCTGCTCTGTAGACCGGGTCTGCAGAGGGCAGCAGCCGGTGCTCAGGACCTGGTGTCCATGCTGTACACAGCCCAACATCAACTTGTTTTAACTTCAGAGGAGCTCTTGTGCGGCGCTTGGCCTGGCCGAGGGTCCCTTGGTGGCTGCGGCCGGAGCTTTACGGGCACTTTCAGCCCCAGGTGTGTGGGGCTCGAGGGCCCGTTGCTGGCCGCGACGGGAACCGGAGCGCAGCGACTGGTGACGGCTGAGACCGGCCTCGAAGCGCAGTGCTGGCGGGAGCACCAACTCTGTGCTGGATCCGCTCTCGCTTCTTACGTGTCTAGTGTTCATGCTGTCACATTTCGTTGTCGTGTTCTCCTCCCGCGCAGCAAACAGAGCTCGTGCATAAGCGAGCAACCTGCCCGGCTTCCGACCGTCTGTGACGAGCAGCCCTCGGCCACGGGGAGTAATATTTGCTCGGGAGCGCACAGGAGGGGCCCCTTGCAAACTCCCACTTCCATTTGGTCAGGCTTTGGGAGAAACGACTGGATCTTGTTTCTTCTCCCAGGCTGTACCTCCATCTTTTGAGACTCTTCTTGTCTGTTATTTCCCTATAGACTAAACATGTCCTTTTTTCTTGGTCTTGAGAATGCAATTAAATTGTGCCCTGGTGATATTTTTGATTTTAATGGGCATTTCTTTAGACTTTTTAAGGCACTTAATGATCTTAGCCAAATTCTTAGCCAAATCTTCTGCCATGCTTTCAGATTTGTAGGTCACTTATTTTTCACGTCATCTGCATGAAAACATGAGAGCATAGTATTTTTTTTTTAAATGACATTATATGTTGTCATGCTGCAAACATGACCTGGGATGCATACAAACCAGCACAGAGTAAACAGGCTTTTATTGACGGCATATGCAAAGATGCTCTAGTGCCAACAGTCCAGCTATCGAACAGAAAGGGGGAGGGAGAGATAACAAGAAAGGTTTGCAGTAAATACTGCAGTCATTTCCAGTGAGATAAATAGGATGTTTTTCTGCCCATGGCAAACCAACTGGACACCAGCCAACCTGGAAGCTATTGATAAACATTAAAGCCATAAGTCAGTACACGTCTGTTATGAAATAGTTTACATGGATTAATCCACTACATGGATTGCACTTAAACAGCTACCATGTCACGGAGCTGGTCTGTGCCCAGGCAAGGAGAACGAGTTCACGTCTGACTGTCGGATACTGTATTACATTCCGCTCACCGTCGCTCCCCTCAGTGTTTACACCGGGCCTTTGGGACCTGTCTCCAGGCTGGATTTTCTCAAGTGGTAAAATGCTTAAAGAACAACTGAGGTCCTTAAGTCCCTCTGCAAATCTATTTCTTTAGGGAGCTTTAGTAGCTGCCACTTAGGAACTTCTTCCAAATATGGGGACAAACCGAGCAGAGGGTCCCAGAATCAAAATGATGGTTTTAATATATTGGAAATTGTTAGACTCCTTTTCCAAATCTGTTTCTTAAGGATTAAAAAATCATTTGCAGAAACCAGATTGTAAGGAAAGACATTCTTTTCAGTCTTTAAAAATGAAAAACAAAAGTCTTTCATTGGAAAAAAGCCTTAGTCTTGTTGTTTGTTCCCTGTGTACTTCTTTATAAAAGGCTAAACTATTAGAAAATGACCACCCTTGTGGTTTGGGTGTCCGGTATAATTCTTGCAATGCTTAGCAATAGGTCAAAGTGGTTCAGGTTACATGCCTAGCTTTAGAAATCAGTGGTTGCAAAACACGTGAGCGATTCCAGGAAAGGAGACTGGGGCTGCTGGATAATTCCTCCGCTGTCTTCTCTAGGCCAAAGTGTGACGGGAAAGCTCATCTGCTCCCTGCTCTCTCAGGAACAGGCTTGCTGTGGTGCTGAAATTGCTCATCCTCATGGCCTGGAGGGATGGCAGGTGGGGAGAGAGTTTTCAGAGCTTGAAGAAGAGCAGAACTGGGCAGGGTCAGACATGGGACTAGGAAACAGAAGTGAAATGAGGTGCAAAATTACCTATGTATTTTTTGAATTATAGTAGTTTACAAGGACTGTTGCACTTTTTAAATTTGAGAGCTTCCAGGAAAGGAAAATGGAGTAAACTGTGAAGTTATTCAGGTCTTTGGTAGTAATGAACAAGAAGGATCAGAGTCCTTCCCTGTGCATCTTTGCTAACAAAACCACCTGTAGCAGATGACATTAGAATAGCCCTGGGTCTTCCCCTGTCAACACATCTCACAAGGACTTTGTTACCGTCATAACGTAGAGGAGGTAACAGTAATTTAAGCAAGATGTAGATAATCATGTGGCTCAATTGCTCTTAATTATGTTTACAGGGGCATTCCTGATCCCGTACCTCATCGCTCTTATCTTCGAAGGAATCCCACTGCTGCACCTCGAGCTTGCTCTGGGCCAGCGCCTGCGGAAAGGCAGCATCGGTGCCTGGAGCGCCGTCTCGCCCTACCTCGGAGGAGTCGGTGGGTCTCCAGGAGGGCAGCGGAGCTCTCACCCGGCGCTCACTCGCTGCCTGCAGAGCCCTGCCTGCCGATCAGAACTGCTATTCCTGTAATGCGATAAAAACCCACTAGATAGCTCAGTGAATCAGCCAGGCGGGTGAACTAGGCAATGCCAAGGAGCCTGCTGCGACCTGGTACTGTCTGAGGTGGCAAGTGAGGCACTTAGGATGGCCACGCAGCGGACTGGTGCGGGCATGTAGGGCTGACCCACCGCAAGCTGCGTGGACCCCGCACTGCCCCATTCCTCCCATATCCTGGGGCTTGTGCAACACCTTCAGGGGCCGTTCGGAGGCAGCCCTGTCCCTCCGGGAGCAGCTGGGATGGAAGGGGGACAGAGTTAGGCAGTCTGGTGCAGGAGCCCAGCACTTGGGCTTCTTGCAGCACCCGGGCAAACTCCTCTCCAGGAGCGAGGGGTTCACTGGGTTTACTGAGGGCGAGAGGGCAGCCAGGAAAAAATACCTGGCAGCAGGGAAGTGCCTCCAGCTAAAACCATCACCTGGGATTAGGTGTGTCCGTTCTCCCTTTGCAGAAACTCAAGCAGGCACAGTCACCGGGTGCTGGTCTTCCTTCCTGACTCGGGGTCACAGCAGTTCTCAGTTCAGGGTACAGGTGCAAAACGTGGGGCAGAAGAGCACATTGGTGCGTGCTGTAAACCCTCAGCCACTTCTGGTATTTGCTATAAAAACTGTGCCATGTTGGAGAAAGCACAACGCTAGCCTTCCACATAAACTGTCTAATTCCTGGTGTCCCTGCTGGAGCAGGGAGGTTGGACTAGATGATCTCTAGAGGTCCCTGCAAACCTCAACCACTCTGTGATTCTGTAATCCTAGGGACTTCTTCGGGGCAAATAACACTCTAGGTATTTTGGAGGAACTGGAGCAACTTAAAAACAACTTTAGCAAGTGAGATTCTTCCAGGAAGCTCTGATTTATGATTCAGCTTGCTTTTATGAGAGACATTAGCTTTCTTCTATGATTAAGTCTCGTCTTTCTGCCCCGTTTCCTGTGCTAGGCAATGAGTTCCTGGTAATCAGGTACCCTACAACGCAATCCCTGTCTTCTTTCAGCAAAGCGCAGCCTCCACTGGAAGGCTTTTCAAGGAAGACTGGATAAAGCCCTCAGTAGTCTGGCTTGACCCTGCCACCTCCTGCTTGAGGAGGAGATTCCTTCCAACCTGAATTTTCCCAATTTCCTCAATCTGGAGCTGCCTTTAAAAGTGGGCTGGCACCAGGGACTCNTATGAGAGATACTAGCTTTCTTCTGTGATTAAGTCTCGTCTGCCCAGTTTCCTATGCTAGGCAATGGGTTCCCGGTAATCAGGTACCCTACAACGCAATCCCTGTCTTCTTTCAGCAAAGCGCAGCCTCCACTGGAAGGCTTTTCAAGGAAGACTGGATAAAGCCCTCAGTAGTCTGGCTTGACCCTGCCACCTCCTGCTTGAGGAGGAGATTCCTTCCAACCTGAATTTTCCCAATTTCCTCAATCTGGAGCTGCCTTTAAAAGTGGGCTGGCACCAGGGACTCAGGAATAAGTTTTCCTCCCAGTTCTCTGCTCTTAGAGGACGCTATAGCCAGATATACTCTGAACATCTGATCCCAGAGGGAGGGTGCTTTTGAGCACGTCCTTCCTGTGAATGCCCTTCCATGTTGTCAAAACACTCAAAAAAATATGAAATGTGAACCTCTTTGAACAAGTGCTCTCAATGACATATCTTTTTCAATGTTTTTCTAATCTGAGATCTTGTGTCTTCTGCAGGAGTCGCTTCATGGATGGTGTCCGTTCTGGTGAGCTTGTACTACAACACTGTGTTGACCTGGGTGATGTGGTATTTCATAAACTCCTTCCAAGAGCCCCTTCCTTGGAGTGTTTGTCCTCTAAATGAGAACAGGACAGGTAAGTACCAACCATTTCAAATGTCTTTATTAGCAAAAGGTGGATCACAAATGTTACTGTTTTGGGCTTTGAGAGATAGTGCTGGGAAAAGGAAGCTCTGTTCATGTTTTTATTCTTGCAGTATGGTACCAGTTCTGCAGTACCAGTTTGAAAGAGCACCTTCAGCTTTCTCACTAGGAGAAAAAATAGTCCTTTATCAGGGCATGTGAGGCTGTTATCACAAACTACACGTGCGAGATGTGAGACTGTGAAATTAACAACCAAGACCACGACTATGTTTTTCAGCAACTTCTTTAAAAGACTTTTGAGTTTCCATTACGTGGTAACATGACTCACAACCAGTTCTTATAAAAAACCTTTCAACATGTACTGAGAAAGATCAAGTAAGTTTTCAGAGCAGGAAGCACAATAATAGCGAAAAACTTCAGTCTGCCTGTAGACTGCTTAAACATTGGACTTTTATTTTTGCATGCTCTGTGTATCAGCTTACTAGAGCAATGTTCCCTGATGAACTAATGAACCCTTAAGAGAAGGGCAACTTGCTTTGGCCCCATGTTGTGCAAAATGCTGGGTTCATTTATTTGTCAAAGAGCTGTGAGAGTGACCAGTGTCTACCCAAATTTAGCACTGCTGCAAGATCAACAAAAACAGGAAAGTCCACTATGTTTTTGCTTGATTTCAAGATGGGAAACTGGCAGCAGGAGTACACTAACCTTCATCTGCCTACAGAGCCCGAGACCATGCAGGAGAAGCAAAGGGTTAAGACACTGCAGCAGGAAGGAGGTCAGGCCGGGAACCTGAAAAGGAGCAAGGGCCTGGAGAAGGAAAAATCAAATCTGGGAAGGTGGGGAGGTTTGGGATAACACTGACAGCACCAGCACCAATCTTGTCTGTGCCAGAGCATGATCTTGGGGTCTCAGCTCAGGTACTGCAGAGCAGCCTGTGGCTTGTGCTGCATCATCCCTGGCCCCTGCTCTTCACGGTAGCTCCCTAGGGTGATGGGGGACCATCCTTAGCCCACCTGTGTACACAAGATCACTTTCTTTACAAATGAATAAGAACATTGCCATGTCTGTGCCCATGGCTTTTGCTCCTTTAGGAGTTCTACCTGTTCTCCTTAACCGGCTGGTGGTGACTGCTGGGCATGGCCCGGCGAGATGGTCACCGCACCGGAGTCCTCTCCTGGAGCTGGGCTCTGCCGTCCGGCCGGTCCTCCAAAGCACTGAAGAACCAACAGCAGCTGCGTTTTCCTTCAGAGGCTGAGGAGCTCCCGGGAGAATGGGCACAAGGCAGATGATAGATTATTGCCTCTGCCTTTACTTGAAGACACTTGAAATCCTATATATCAAGCGACTACCTAAAATAAAAATAAAAGCTGAAAGGAGAAAAGTATAAAAATGAAAGAGAAACTGTTCCACTTTTTCCCTGACTGAAGCACAACGTATTCAGGGGACAGATATCTACTTCTTACACATTTTAGGTTGTTTAAACGTGATTTACTACAGTGAAAACTGAAACAAACTTGATTTGCTATCAAGGAGACAGAGCTGGCCACCCAGAGAACCAGTGTGGTGAAAGGGACTCAGGGGATCCATGAGCACTGCTTAGTGAGTGTGATTTTAAGACTGCCACATTGTTCATTTTTTTGTTTCCTTTCAAATTCTTATTGAGGAGGGTGGTTGTCCCAGAGTGAGAGAAAAATCATGAACGAAAGGAGCAGAGCTTAGTTAAAAAATGCTGGCATTTCATATAAAATAAGATTTTGTAAAATATATATGGAAGTTGTTTCTTGTAGCTTCATGATTGTCATTTTAAAAGCAGAACCTGCAGCATCTAGACAACTCTGGCTTTCAGCTAAAGACAGCAACTCAGTGGGTTTCCTGAAGTTCCTTCATAGTCCTTTTCTTGAGCATTTAGGTTGCACACAGGCAGAGCTGAGAGCATAGAGTTGCGGCATAAAACAGGATACCATTTGATATTTGCATATAAAAAAATCACCAGTCATCTCCCACCCTGTCTTCCACAACAAAGTTTGTCGTGCTGTACATTATGGCGTAGGAATTCAGTTCACTCGTCCTTTGACTGGGCAGTCGTGAATAGCCCTCTGCCATCCCATCCCCTCCTCTCTTAGCACAAAGTCTTGCTTCATATCTATATAGTGAGTGGGAAAAAATACTGCCGCATTTTAAAAATTATTCTTAAACTTGCCATGTTTTTTTCTAGGGTTCGATGAAGAATGTTATGAAAGTACTGCAGTAAATTATTTTTGGTACAGGAAGACTTTGAATATAACCCCTGACGTTACTGAGAACGGCACGCTGCAGTGGTGGCTCGTCTTGTGCTTAGCAGCCTGCTGGGCGATTGTGTATCTCTGCACCATCCGAGGAATCGAAACCACAGGAAAGGTGCGGAAAGCACAGAAACACACACTGTTCTGCACATTTTGAAGCAGTAGCAGTAGTGCAGCTGCCTCAAATGCCCTTCCCTCTTTCTCTCCCTTTGCAACTGCCTCTGCCACAGTCTCCTCTCTCAGTTTTAAAGTTATTATTTCAAATACATTCTGCAAATGTACATCGGACTTCCTTTAAGTATTACAAAGTACTTTTGCCGTTGTTTCATCTAACATTATCAGGATTATATATTGCAATAACTTAGACAGGACCTATTGATGTTACTGTCAGTAACTGTAATGTTCTTACCTTCTGGTCAGGCAATTTATGTAACAGCAATATTCCCATACCTGGTCCTAACTATATTCCTTATCCATGGACTCACTCTACCTGGAGCAACTGAAGGTCTCGCTTATCTCTTCACCCCTAATGTGAGTATTACTGCTATATTCACAACTATTATTTTTCCTTTCTTTCCCCCTCAAATCTCATACTCTATATTCATTTTCCAGCAACTCTCTATCTAGTTCCCTATCCTCAGCAGAGTTCTTTATTCCTCAGATGAAGCAATTTAATATTTTAATACACTTTAACAAGTGAAAAAGAAATAGATTAAGTTTATTAATGAGCATTTATAATGACCGTATCACAAAATATTGAAAAATATCACAAAATACATGTTATGGATGCCTCAATCTTGAATGTGTAAGTAAAACCAATTAACTCTTTTCACTTGAAGCACAGATTCATCTCTTTTATACAAGGTAAAAATGGGATTTTCCTACAAGGAATTTTTAAAATATTAAGAATCATTTAAGTATTTACAAGGAAATCAATTGAGAAATTAAACTGCAAAATAAATCTTTAAAAGTTAGGAATCATTCTCTCCTCCCCTAGTTTTTCCATAGCTGACCTTTTTTTTCTATAGATTTCCATGACAGATTAAAGAAGTTACTGAAGAATTCCCTGCCTTGCTTTTTCTAATCGGTGGTTCCTCTTCCTCAACCCTCCTGCTTGTTAGAACCTCTCTTCTCCCTTACCTCTTCCTGGGATACGCATTATGTGGCCTATTTGAGCTATAAAGGACTATACAGGAGGTGTTTGGTGGGAGCGAATGAAACATAAAGAGCTCCAGGGATGCATGGAAAAACAAGAGACAGTGTACATTAACAGCCAACAGGTATTATTATTCTTATATACCTAAAATCTCTCTCGAGATGGCAAAACACAGATCAACTTAGCCCCCAATAGGAATACAGGGGTAAGGGAAAATGCAAGCCTGAAGACGCGACGCGCATCAGTCTGATAGGGGATGACAGCAAGAGGGCTTAGGCAAGGTAACTTCTTCCCTCCTCTGGCAAGCTCAGAGACAAAGGCACCGACTTCAAAAGTGTCACCTTGTAAAGGACACCTTGTTCTCTACAGGATAAGGACATTCACTTGCCTTTTAGCAGGGCCCAGACAGGGCAATAACTTCTCACTGAGAGCAGAGTGGATTTCACCAGTTGACACTACCACTGTCCACCACACGTATATACAGGCTCTCAAATAAAGGTCTCTTTTCTTTGATACCATAACGTAAGAAACATCTAGCCTGTGCAGCTAGAAGAGGGCTTGGCCTGTTGGTCTCAGCATGGTTGTCAGGCTCAGACACACGAGCTTATGTCTTCTGGGTTTATGATCATTACACAGTGAATTTAATGCAAGGAAGATTTATGTACATTCAATTTCTGCATGACACAAAGCTTGGGGATATTACAGTAAGGAGGGAGAATGGATTATCATAAAAGAAGATTGAGATGGTTTTGTAGACTGGCGCCAGAAGTCATCATCAGAATCAAACTGCAATCAACCTACAGTTAATGATTAGCTCGTTTAAGGAAGCAGTTGCTGGGGATATCCTTGAAGAGTCATCTGAAGATATTTTTGGCGATGAATCTATGTTCTTAACAACAAACACGGAAATAGGAGAACTGATGCAAGACCTTGGTAAGTGTTATCTAATATGGATGTCGTTATTGCATAGGAAGTTAAAACTGAAAGACAGAGGGATTTACTTATTACACTAACATGCCCACTGTTATGGAGGATTTTTGATATTTCAAAGATTTCAAAAGGACAGTAAAAATAGAACTATGGTATTTCTTTTGCTTCCCGTTGTCCACAACAATTCTAGTACCACATTCCCTTCTTGTGTAATGAGGAACCATTTCTGCCGGTGCCGCCAAATACCACTGTATTGTTACCTTTCTCTACAGGGGATTGCCCAAAATGATGTTTTTTTTATTTTTATTTTTATTTCAAAGATGTAGTTGTTTCTTTCTGGCCTATCTTGGACCATAGTAGCTGATAAAATCTTATTGTATTTTTCATAATATTTGCTGTTTTGCTTTTCTTTTCATGTCCTTTTCCAGGAAGCTTGTGATGCTTTAGTAAAATAAAGTGTGCATTAGCTCGCCTACTGCATTTTCAGCATTCTATCAATCTTCTTGACTTGGAGTCCAATCTTTTTGGACTTTCTACACTTTCTGCCGCACTTACAAGTTATTTTTGGTGTTTTTTTAAGGCCACTGTATGAGTTCATGCCTTTTCCAAGTCAAGTCTGATTACTAAATTGCACAAATAAGAATTGCTACTGTACAAATATTAAATGTGGCTAGTGGGCTTACTTTCATGAAAGAAATACATAGTAGGCTCTTTGCCATCACTACACATTCACTCAAGTTTTAGAAGAAATAATGAATATTTTGAATCTCTTCATTGACTTTCAGGCTCAGAGAATTCTCCCAATCCTGACTACACTGATAGTGAAGCTGAGAGGAGAGTTGCTGATTTCACGCTCATGGGCACTTGAAGGAAAAGCAGAAGTTGTACAAGGATGAAACAAGTACTGAGCTGGAACAGAGACTTTGCAACAGGTTCTTGGAAAACAAAAATCAGAGGCAGCCAAAAAGGGACCCCTTCAAACTGAAGTCTGAAAAGAGTTCGTCCCAGGAGCATAAGCAAAGACAAGTGCCTACTTCTCTGGCCTCTTCTCACAGAATCGTTAAGGTTGGAAGGGACCTCTTGAGATCATCTAGTCCAAGCCCCCTGCACAAACAGGGTCACCTACACCATGTTACACCAGATTGTGTCCAAGGGGGTTTTGAACTGTGCACCTAAAAGAGCTTCAAGGACTGTAAATATTTGGAGGTTCTTGAAATGAACAATTNCCTTCAAACATTAGTACCAGTCTGAAAAGAGTTTGGCCCAGGAGCATAAGCAAAGACAAGTGCCTACTTCTCTGGCCTCTTCTCACAGAATCACAGAATCGTTAAGGTTGGAAGGGACCTCTTGAGATCATCTAGTCCAAGCCCCCTGTTTCCACAGGGTCACCTACACCATGTTACACCAGATTGTGTCCAAGGGGGTTTTGAACTGTGCACCTAAAAGAGCTTCAAGGACTGTAAATATTTGGAGGTTCTTGAAATGAACAATTCCAGGAACATGGATGGGTAAACAATGTCTGAGGCTGTGTAGCTATTTAATGAGCAGTGAGAGGAACTAAGAAAAAGAAAAGGGCAACACAGTTTCCATGATATGGTATCTGTTGCCTATTTGAACTATTTTTTTTCCTGTATTTTGCTCTTCAGTTTTATAACTGACATTACTTCGATTTTTTTTTCTTTTAAACAGGGACACTTAAAACTCTTGAGCAGCACTTGCTCCACTGACACTGTTCCTTGTATCTGGGAGAACCAAAGTATTAGCTTAATGAACTGCTGTCTTTATGCGCACTATTACTCACTGACCACTAAACTTCAAGAAAAGTAATTACACCAAAAAGACCCTAATCAGAAAGCCAGATTTGTAACAATAACATTGTAGCCCACCAGATACAGATTTTTTCACTTAGTTTCCTCTATCATATCTTCTTTTCTTTAGTAAAATTCTAAATTTCCTTCTACTGACTTCTTCCCTCCACCCTTCCTTGCTTATTTTTCTACATCAACCTTTTGCTTTTTACTGCCCTTTCACAGTTCTCTGAAATTAGATGCTCTTTTTGATGGAAGTTCCCTCCCTCTTTGTTTGGGTCTCTAACTTTTCCAAATATAGAAAGTTTTGAGGAGCTATAAAAACACTTTGCACCTTAGAGTTAGGAAGGCTAAGTATTTGTCCATACTGCTTTAGGAAGAAAACATTCTTAAGCTCCAAGTTACCCAGTATGTGTGCAGAAAGAAACTGAAGGAAAGTGCAATGTAATCTCATTTAGAAATATATTTTTATCAGATAGAAGATATGTGCAATGGTTTTAGTGAGGATTTTAAAAATGAAGCATTCTAAAATTACTATACACATTTAAACAGATTAAATTTTGTCTCCTTGAAACACAGCCTTTACTCATATTTTCTCTAATTTTCATTTTTGGTGTTTTTAAATAGAATATCTCAAAGTAAAATTTAACATATTAATTTATTGCAACTATTTCAGATGAATATCTTGAAAAATCCCCGTGTATGGCTTGATGCAGCTACCCAGATTTTCTTCTCTCTCTCTTTGGCTTTCGGAGGGCTAATTGCCTTCTCAAGCTACAATCAACAGAAGTAAGTAGAACTACAAGTAGACAAGTCAGTTAAAATCTTATTGTTTTTTATTTAATTTTCTACAACTCTCAAAACTCTCCTTTCTTGGAATATTTCTAAAGGATTTTAGAGCTGCTGTCTTTCTGAAGGCCAAAAACATTTACTGAGAAGAAAAAAAAAAATCTAAAAGGGCCATTTTAATTTTTACTTTTTTTAGGAGAATTCAGACTATTTCTTCAGAAATAGAGACTTCAGAAACAAAACCCACCATGCACTAATCACCATGCTGAAATGAAAGGCTTTTTTTTCCCTCTCTTTTTCTCTTAACATTTCTACTGATGTGGTGCAACTATCTTACAGACTGGCCAGATATTTGTATATCACACACCACTGAACCTCCTATCACGGCTTATGTCTCCTTGCTGAGAGGGTAGAACTTTGAGACAAAAGGTTGGTCTAAAGTCAGAAGGGAAAATCAGCAGAAAGACCAATTCCCACATTTTCAAAGCCAGGAACCTCATCAGTAGAAAAATGAAGAAGGATTATATCAGAATCTTAAAACTATTAGGATATACATGCTCCATCAACCTGCAGAGAATGACAGTTATATACATTCATATATCTTTTATTTTACCTATTCTAAGGTTATGAAATTTGCTTCTCCTTCTTAGCAGGTATGTTCAGTGTGAACTGACAACTGGTGTTATTTGCCCATGAAAAAAGGAAACTTTTCTATGCTAAAGAGCAAGTAAACATTGCCTTTTTTTAAGCCACTTTGCTTGTTTGCATTCTATTTGTAGAAACGACTGTGAAAAGGATGCTGTGACAGTAGCAATTGTGAACTGCCTGACATCTCTCTATGCTTCCATCCCAGTCTTCTCTGTGTTGGGGTTTAAAGCAACCACTGGCTATTGGGACTGCCTGGACAGGTGAGATGTTTGTCTTGCAAATGCTATATTGTGGCTTTAACACCTAGATAGATAGATTTGAAAAGCAGTTACTTATGGAATTTAATTTCACCCAAGAGGAAAAGCATCTGTACAAAGAAGCAGGCAAAACCGATCAGGAGTAGATTTGGTAAGAACTAATACAAATTATATAACAATCTATCACAACTAGTGTATACAATAACGCACAAATCAAGGATTAGGTCACAATCACACTAGCGCAATAAGCAATCAAAAACCCTCTTCCTATTCCATAGGATTTCTTGAGTTTTTGTTTGTTTTTATGATGGAAATGGCCTAGATAGAGAACACAACAAGAATCAGGATATATTTTAGTAACATGTACCTCCATAAAGTACTCAGCATTTGTATCTGAAAAATAGGACATATTAAGTGGCATCTGTATATTTTCTCCTAGATTATTTTATGATCCTCACTTAATATTTTATTTGGTAATATAAATAACATAGAAAGTAAACACTACAGTATATCAACCCCCTATATAAACTGCACACAGCTAAACAAATGATATATTGGCTTCTCTGGCAGGAACATTATCGGTATTATCAATAAATTTGATCTTCCGGAACAAAGTATCACAAGGCAGAACTACACAACCTGGATTAGGCTCTTGAACTCCTCACATCCAGAAAAAATTGCTGCACTCAAGCTGAAAAGCTGTAACCTTCAAGAATTTCTTGATCAGGTACCATAATTGCTTTCTACAAAAAAAAAAAAAAAAAGCCTTAAACAGAAAATTAAGAAGGACCAATAACTTCCATTTTCATACATGTTTCTTAGTACTAATAAAGACTGCATGCTACCTAACCATTAAAAAAAAAAACAAAACACAATTCTTTCTATGTTTCAAAAATCATGACTACTATAAGTCAGTTTGAACTCCAAGTTATCTGGCTTACCATGCAAATTATAAATTCTAAATCATAAAACTAGTTTAACACACTACTTATACGTTGTAGTCTACAATAAACACTTGGATTCAGTTCTACTTCGACTTAGAGGAAAAAGGAAAACAATAAAAATGTTTGACTGAATTATAGGAAAGTGAGTTTAATAGGCATTTTCTAAATCCGTATTTGTCAGTTAAGTTATCAAAGAGCAGTTACAATTCCTGTGCACTGGCTGCCTTTAACCACACACACACCCTCCAGATAAGTGTTTTATCACTTTTTTTCTGGCTTTCTTTTCCCATCTTCCTATTTCCTCCTTCCTCTTCCCCTTTATTTCTCTTCCTTTCTGCAGAGGATCTCACCATATTTATCCTCCCCAAATATAAAAATATATCATGATCATCTCCTTTTCCTTTTTCTCAACCTTCAGACAACTTTTTCCCTGTAATCAACATAAATGTTTCTTCTCTATTTTAATCTTTTAACCTCTTTCCACTTGTTCCACTTGATGCAGTGCTGTAACAAGCACTTGCTTTTAATCTAGTTGTATTCCCTTGTTATAAGTTGTTATCACCTAATGACAAAAGAATATGGCTAGAGCTGGGAGAGGAGAAGAAAATGAGGGATATGGAGAGAAATAATTTCTTGGGATAACAGGATGGACACATTTGCCAGAGATGTATGGTAATATATATTTATGTATACATAATATACATACATGTATATTTATGTATGTGTGTATAGCAAGAGGCTACAGTGAAAATAGGCCCCAACAGTACCTCCATATGTCCCCTCAGCCTGACCAACACACCTGGCTTCAGATAAAGGTGCAATCAGCACCAGCATCCAGCTTGAACTGGTCCACAGCGCTCTGAAAACCACGTAAGCCAAAATTTTGGACCTGAGACTGAGAATGGGCGCATAAAGGAAGTGTGTTATAATTCTATTGTTATAATTCTATATGCCTGAAAAGCTATTATACTATTATACTGTGACTTTTTAACCTGTGAATTTTGCAGAGTGTATCAGGAACTGGCTTGGCATTCATTGTTTTCACTCAAGCGGTTATTCTAATGCCTGCCTCACAGGCCTGGGCCATCCTGTTCTTTATAATGTTGTTCAGTTTGGGTCTTTCTTCTATGTTTGGAAATATTGAAGGAGTCTTCACTCCTCTTTTGGAGTTTAAAATTATATCTAAATCCACACCCAAAGAGCTTATATCTGGTAAGATATTTTCTTTGTTTTGTTCAAAGCTTTTGTATAAAGGTACAAACTTAATAACTGCTTAATAAACATCGGAGAGGAATCTCTAATATTAACTTAATATAACAGTATTGTAATTAATGTCCTATTAATGCAACAACATAATATTGTAACGTAATAATGTAGTAATAATTTACTTAAGGGCACTGATCATATTTGCAGAAGAAGCATACAGAGGAGGTAGAGCAGTTACAGCAGAAGTTGCCAGATGACAGTTTTATATTGTCCTTGCAATTACTTAACTTGTGGGAACCTGTTAAATTTCTGACCTGCTGCAATCATCATAAAGAACTTTGTCTTGAACTCAAATCTTTTGTACCTAAACAAATCACTTTAAGGCAACAAATTACCTCCTACCATAACCTACGGTCTCCCATAACCATTCAGGTGTGAGCTTGCTATATTTATATCACCTTGTCTTAACTGCAACTCAGGCCATTCACCCCGATTTCATTCAAGGTTATGCACCTACAAACTGCTTCACATTTGTTGGAAACATATATGGGTAGAAAATTATCAAGCAGAGAGTGAGAAACGTGTGCTTGCAACTCTCATGCATCACAGCTAGAACCTTTTCAAGTAGAAAAAATACTGAATCTGGCCTGCTTCTTGGGAGACAAATTCAGTGCTAAACATGTTCATTTTGGCTTTGTTTGAATGTAAAAGCATGCTAGCAATTGGATACAGAAAACAGATTAAATCCTACTGTGAAATTAATCTAGAAAAACTTTTGGCAGTTTGAAGCAAGGGATTAACACTTCTGCAATATCCCCTTTAAAATAACTAAAGGGTATATTAAGTTACACAAGTGCATGCCTCAAAAAACAAACCTACCTACATTTGGGAATTTGGGAAGTGATATTAGCTCCCCAGAGAAATGGAGCTTGTTATAGCTCCATATATGAAGAGACAGTATAAAAACAATTGGAATAAGAGTAAAAACAATATAGAAGAAAAATATGCTTACAAAGCTCAGTTTGATACTTTAGTAATGAAAGTATCTTTTCTTTCTTCAGGTATAATATGCCTAACTTCCTTCTCTATTGCTCTCTGCTTTACTCTGGGTTCGGGGAGTTACTGGATCGACATTTTTGACAGATATGCAGGCTCCTTGCCTCTACTAGTCATTGCTTTCTTCGAAGTGACTGGGGTTGCATATGTCTATAAAATTAAAAGGTAAGTTGGAAACAAAGGGCTTGTTTTACTCATGAGGCACATACCTCTCCCTCTCAACCCATGTGTCTCACATACAGATGTATGTCAACATATTTCTGCAGTACCTACCTACTGGCTCTGCGAGTGTGGGTTAGCACTTGTCCTACAGATATAGGGGACTTGAAACAGGAAGGATATTTTCTGCTTAGCACTTATAGAAGGGGATCCTAAGTTTAAAGCAAAAACTCAACAGCAAAAACCCAACAGTCACTGTAGTTCTCTGTCCAAGAGGACTTAGTTTCAGACATCCTCCTGTTACTAACCTTTTGTGTATCTCCTTGTATATTTTTGTTTATCCTTATTTGTTTCCCTTCAAACTTTAAAGCAAGCAACATGAAATAGCTTCACCATAACACTGTAATAGTCAAGATGCATGCTGAAAATTGCACAGGGACTAGTTTGATTCACTCTTTAGTTTAAAAGCTTTTCTACATCCTTTTCATTTGTAAATTCCAGAGATGTAATCTCATTTTGATTTAGATTAAAACTGTTCCCTCTACTCAGGATTCTTCCAGTCCAGAAACTTACCCAGTTCTCAGTAACAGGTACCTTTTTTCCCTCCTTATTTTTTCCAATAACATATTGAAAATGCACCTTTACCTTTCCAGTTCTTACTCTGGCACTTGATCTTGGTGGTCCCAATGTTTTGCAGATGCCTACTATAGAAAATGAACACAAGCTTGGTCAGAGCTGCTGCATATCAATATGCTTCAGGATCTCCTCAACTCAAGTCTTAGTGGAGGCTGTGTTCTTAAGAATAATAAACTAAAAAGCAAGCAAGCAAAACCAACCAAACAGAATTGCTCTATTACAGCTGAAGTTCCTGCATCATCTTCCAAACAACATACTGTTAAAATCCTTGGAACATTTCAGTTGGAGATAACTCCCAGGCAAAATCAATCAGTAAATGAATTCACACATCCCTCTTGTTGCACATAGAGCCTTCCTCAATCTTACACAATGTAGAAGCAGCAAAAAGTTCTGGCTTCAGAACACACTCCAGATTCTTTGTTACACTAGTATCATCTCTTTTTCCTCTTGACTACTATGGAATATAAACACAGTCAAGTCAATTCCATTTTCCTAGCTCACAAGAGAATTTTTAATATCTGCAGTTAAATTAATAGAATTAAAACACACCTGACATTTGAACACAGAGAAATCCTAATTAAAAAATTCTTTCCAACTTGAAAGTTACAGACATGCTGTAACAAATGATCAAGTCTAGAATCATCGATTTATTGTATATTCAAATATGCAAAACTGAGAGGTATAAACAAAATATTATGTCAAATTCCAAATAATTGCTGCTGACTTCAGACAAGAAGCTGGCTCAGGTTGCAGAACCTGAACGGATTTTTATTTGGTCCTAATTAATTTAGACTTCTTAATAAGCTGTGTTTGCCAATCTAAGTCTTGGCAATTACATGGATTTTAAATGTTTGAATTGTTTTACAGAGCTGATAAATTCTTTTGTTCATTTGTTTGTGCTGAGAAATCTCAAGCGAGGTACTCAGGCAATAAAACCAGACATTCGACACTGGTAAAGATTTAGTCCTAGGGATTCATGTTGTTATTTAATTGAGTCTAAGGTAAACTATTAAAGAAAGGAATAGAAAAGATTGAGGATACTGTACATGTTTACTTACTAAAAATATCAGAAAAGTGAAACTGTTACCACTTAGATCTGACATGATCATCAACTTGCCTCTTAAAAGGTTCAGTGAAGATGTGAAATGGATGACTGGACGAAAACCAAACCTCTACTGGCAGATCACGTGGAGGTTTATTAGCCCTCTGCTCCTGCTGATCGTCTTTGTGGCCTTTGTAACACTTCAAATACAGAAGCCAGCAAGCTATGCAGCCTGGAACCCTAAATACGTATGTTTCCTAATACTTCCCATTTTTATAGTAAAAGCCAGTTGTATATTATTTTCTCCTACCAAATCCTTAAAGATCACTGTTATCTACTGCTTAGCTACCTAATACACCCTGAAGTGATGAAACGCTTCAAATGAGGAGGTTCCAGTGTGCACAGAGTCTCCCTGGATTTCAAATGCTACAGTGGCTTTCCTGTTAATAGGGCCTCTTCTTGACAAATCTCATATACACCACACAGCTTTTCCCACAAATTCAGATGACGTGTAATGCAGAGAACTGTTAACATGAAATATCTCTCAGAGAAGTCACACTTGCATAAGCTTCAGGGGCACCACAAATATACTTTTGCAGCTTTAAAGCATACAACAAACACTGTAGATAAAGACATTCCTAGATGAAAACAGTTTCAGTGGAGCCCGGCCAAATGCATGAACCCATGAGTTTGACAGGCAGATAGCATGAGGGGCAGCAGAACTAAGAGTGTTGGTTAATTCAGTGGTAAAGCTGATGATTAAGCTGAAAACATTTGACCTGGATAGTATTGATCTCTGTCAGTAACAGTTTCTTGGACCCTTATCAAGACAGTTAACATGCATCCTCTATCTGGGTATGAAGATCGATTGTAGCATAAGACTGGACAAGAGCAAAAAGTAACCTTTAGAGGGCACATCCACAAAGAAGAGGGTGAACCTTTACAGTACAAATGCAAATACATGCATGTGCTGGTACTCCAAGGACTGCTCCCATCAAATTACAGTAGCAGTTTGTCTTGAACTCCATTATGAATCCATCTGTCAGCCCCGCCCCCCCCCTCCAAAAAAAATAGCCACAGACTTACAGAAATTGAAATTTCAGTTATTATCAGAATTTCCTTGAAACCATCCATATAGATCTTTTCTTACTTGCTCATTAATTGCTGGAACCAGGTAAGCTTTGAGTAATTGCAAAAAAACAATGAGTTTAACCAGGAAGGTTGAAAGCTTCATAAATCTTTGCACACTAATGTTGCTAGTTGTATCTCACTCTTCCAATTCTTTGAGACTACAAAACATTTACAGTCACGTTTAGACTCATAACAAAGTTACCCAGAGGCCACTGATACTCAACACTAGCAAGAATAAAACTTCTCTTATCTTTACTACAGCAACATACAAAAATGTATATGATAATTGTAGCAAAAGTAATTTCACCTGAAGTATTTCTTTTACTTGTTTATCTCCACAGGAAGGCTTCCCTATGAAAGAAGAAAAGGTCTATCCACCTTGGGTACTGGCCATCTGCGTGCTGTTAGCTGTCCTTCCCTGTATATTTGTCCCTCTGGTAGCACTCTTCCATCTGATCAAGCGAATGCTCGGAAGCAAGGATCCAAGTTCTATGCCAGCAGAAGCGTTTTCATGTCAGGGAGATAACAGCAATTTTTCTCATCCAAAAATATAAATATATGTTATATCTATCTATAAGTAAAAATAAGACATCTTTACATTAGACATGATTAGCTGTAGCATGGAATCACTCCACTAACGTGGTTACACGGTTCCGATGCTTAGGTGTAGCCACCAGCATGCACAGCACTGCTTTGTTCCCTTTCTTCGTTTTCAGCCAATTTCACAAACCTGAGCTAATAGCTGAGTTAAATTTGTCCCTCCTACAACATGTAATGATTCTTACATACTAAGTATCAGCCCTGCTTCCTTAATCTTTTCATACATTACCAGATCTGCACCAAATTTATCTCCAGACACACTTTAAAATTGCAACACTTGCTAATGCCCCCCCTCTCTCTTACTTCACTTCTAAATAAAAAAATGATTCTGAAGTACCACCTACAAATACAAGCCTTCACAGTTTCATCCTATGATCACCTCACAGATTTAGAATGGAAGCTCCTGAAGAGTAAGGACTCATCTTGTTTAATATACTCATAAATCACTTTATGCAGTGAAACAGTACTTGATGGTTATTCTATATTCTCAAATATTGCAAAGCGCAAAATAAAGCATTAACATTTAAAAGAATATACTTTAGGTAAACATGAATAAACAGATTTGCAAAAATATCTTAGCACAGGTAATCCATCCACAAGTTGTTACAGATTTTATAGCGTGGCATCGAGTCGTCATTACAGGATCACCGGTAGCGAAGCTAGAGTACAGCTACTTCATTATTGCCTTACCAGAATTTATTGTGGTGAGAAAAAAAATGTAGGAATCAATGTCCTGTGGCCTCACAGGTTAGGAAGTTCTGTGTGACTGAAATTTTGGGCAAGTGCTTTTTCTCTGACATAACATTAAACGACTGCGAGCAGAGTGTCTCCAGGTAAGAAAAACACCAACCAACACTGAACATGCCAGGAGCTTGATGACAAACTCCATCCCACTCAATCATTTCAGTCAGGGCTTAAAAAAAAAAAAAAAAAAAGAGTACTACTGTAAGAACAGCCTCTTTCTTTGGTGAGAAAGATGTGCAGAAACAGGAAATAACGACTTGCTCTAATAAAACAGTAGAGAAGAATAGACAACCTTTGCATGCATGGCACAGACTCTTCCTTGCCCCCTGAACTGTGCTGATAATAATAATAAAAATTAGATCTCATTATTCAGTTTCCTGGTTGTGTTAACAACAGTTTTACTGCCTTTGCAAACATAAATGCAGGAGGACTTATTTTAAAAATACTTCTGAAAACTGGTTGTTTTAAGAGTTAATTCCTACAAGTGAGCTTAGGAGCATAAACAAGTAGCAAATGAGAAAATTAAGCATACAGTGGAGAACTACCTGTCACAACCTAAATCTGAAATGTCATGGTGAGGAGTTAAAAGGCTTCCAAGAAGAATAAATCAGAATCAACAACAGAATCAATAAAGCTGCAATTTTGAGCTTATATTCATAGATAGCTGTAACTACAAAAATAAGAATTTTCAATCAACTATGGACAGAGATAAACAGACACACACTACATTTGTCTTTGAGATCATAAATAATGTCAAATAAGTCATACATACAAAGTGTACGTAGCAGGTTTAAATATTTGATTAGAGATCTGTCTCTAAAGAAAAACATACTCAACTAACATAGGTGTGTTGAAAAAGAAATTAAAATACCTATACAAGACTTTCAGAGTCCATAAATCCATCCTGAGGTTCAGGATCACTCCTGATAGGTATCACTGTCATGACCCTCACAAGCCCTGTCAATTTCAAACTTGGTGACTTTTGAGCTGCTCCTTTCCATTCACCAGACAGGAGACTTTGTGGATCACTGGACACAGTTCAGCCCAGGACAAGGCGGAGGGAAGAAGACATTCTTCAGCTTCCCTAACTTCAACTGACAGTAGGGAAAAGTGGTGGGTAAAGTTACTGTTTATTCAAGGAAGGCATTCAAAAAATGCAGCAAATAACTCTTTCAGGAACACTGCTTTCTTGTTCTCAGTGCACTTCTGATGAGAACTCCACTAAAATTCTTGTGCCCAAACCACAGCCTTATTTCAGTAAAATTCACGCTATAAAAACTTTACTTTCTATTTATATGAAGCAGTGTCTGACAGGTGTTTCTCTTTTGAGCAGCAAGACAGACTTCACTACTTGAGTGTGTGCCTACAAGCATGAATCTGAATCTCTGTCACAGTCCTACATTTTAAGCAGTATTTCTGCTCACTACCCTCCCAGCCTTAAATCTGCAGATGACATCAGATATTCTTTGCCATATTACTCTACCATGAACTCATACAGTCCCAGCAGAATAGTATTTTCAGAACCTTTTTACTTCCCTGGTAGCATTACATTTCTCCAGGTTGTAAGCACACAATTGATTCTTTTGGGGTAAATCTAAAAGGGACACATATAGACATTATGATGCTCAGCCTCAAGCAGAATCCATAGCCCTAAGACACAGATAAAAGAAAAAAAAAAAAAACACACACACACTTCAGAGCAGTGCAAATAAGAAAGCAACCAGATTACTCAAAAACAAACAAAAAATATAGGAAAAAAGACGGAAGAACAACATAACGCCTTCCGGAACCCATATAGTTCCCTCCGTGGTGGAATTTGACACCTACCTCAGATTGAAATTTACAGTCTATAACCCTCTCCCAAAAGGAAGCAAAGTTTGGGCTTGTTGGAAGAATGTAGATGTGTCTCCTCTAGAGGAGCTACTACCAAATTTCTCCCTTCTGCAAAGAAATTAAAATATCAGTCTTAGCACCCTTCCTCTCCAATGTTTATGACAGATTGACCCAGAACACGGGTTAAACAATACAGCTATATTGAGTGGCCTAGCTCGGATCAGCCTCTATACTTACCTTTCCCTAAAAATTGAGGCAATCTTAGAACCCCAAGACTTTGGCAATGTTCCCAACTTTCCAACGATTGTCGGAAGCTCACGGGAAAGGGTCAGAATGCTCCTAAGCAAATTCTTTAGCATTTCCAGATGCAAGCTATTGAATCCAGCCAGTTTAACATCCCACCTTGCTACAGTGCACTAGAAAATATTTTGCTATCATAAATGCATTGCTATTTCTTTAAGAACAGCTTTCATGGAAGTAGCCACTATTGAGTATTTCTACCTTTGTTATAGTACAGACTATTCACTTGAGACCATTATATCTTTGCCATTACTGCATCTTAATCTAGTCCTTACATACATGGTCACATTTTTTTTTTTTTTTCCCCCAACTATCCTGAGTTACACCGGCAAGAATGATTATATGTTAGCTGGCTGCAGAGACCATGAGCTTTTCTTAAAATTTTCATTTTTTCCAGCTTCTAAGAACATACCAGTTCGGGTGTTATTTTCACCTGCCTTCTTAAATGAAAGATATTTTAAACTTAAATAGCTATCTTTGCTTTTGGAATGGTATTTGGACTTGGTTACCTCCTGAAGTTGTCACCTTCAGAAACATCATTTTTTATTTAAAACTGACCTGAAATCCAGTAGATGTGGAGGAGAAAAAAAAAAAAAAAAGGACAAAAAGATGCATTCAGACAATTGTAAGGATTACATTTAATGTATTTTTACAAAATCTGCCTCACAATTGAGAGGTAGCAATGGTCTATACAACTAGATATTGTGCTACACAGTAAAAATAGGCTTATCCTACCTATCAACAATATTCTCTCATTCTTCCAAAAAATCTGATGGGTAACACTGCCTATGTTGTGCTTCACTCCAGTAAGGTGTCTTCCATCTGCTTTGAGAAAACCTCCTAGCAGCTGCTATTTATTCTCTAACAGAGATAGAATTAGAATTGATTAGAATTGTGTAAATTCAGCATGCAAGTCTGGAGAAGAGGTGGGTAGGCCACGTGATGAAGCCATGTGGATAGGTTTATTAGAACAGACATAGGAAAATTCAGCCCTCTGCAGAAATGCCAACAGCAGGGCTGGGACAGCACTTCAGTAACATTATGAGGTCAAAGATAAGCCTCATAACGAACAGGAAATACAAATAAGAGAGTAATCTACTCAGGATCTTATCTAACAAACAACTCTGATTCCTCTTGGTTTTGTGGGTAAAAATGGTGCACCATGATTCCTAATAAAAGATGTAACCATCTTAATAAAAGGTGTAACACCTTTTATAATAACCATATATAAAACCATATATAACCATAATAAAAGGTGTAATACCTTTTATTAAGAATATCAGCAAGTGCTCAAAATATGCTGAACACACTTGGGACATATTCTGATTTTGTTTTGAGACTGCCTTTTTTGTGTTCTCCAAGGCATATAATCTCCAACCTGAACATCTGTCTAGACAACCATGAAATGCATTTGCTCTGTGCAGGTAAGTGTCCTTCTGGACACAGTCCACCTCGAAGGGATGTTGAAAATTATTATAAAATAAAGATATTGAGTCAAACATGCATTACTGCACCTAACCCAACAATTTATTATAAAGTATGCAATATAGCACAGCAGAGAACAGTTCTGCAGAAACAATACACTGAAACTTAAATGCTGATCTGGTGGCACAGTCTTCATCAAGACTACGGGAATTGTTGAATGAAACAAAGTTATTCAAATAAACAGGCAGTGAAGTTGTGGGCAAACACAGACAAGATGATATTAACAGAAACATCTACTGTGCTTAATCAATTTTTGTGATATCCCAGAAACAAATTCAGGAAGTTTCCTGGATAGAGTTGCTTTAAATCCATCCTACTAAAATAAACTATGGAGAACAATCATCCGAAAACTTTGCATTTGTTTTTAAACCGGGAAAGATTGCAAAATAAATCTTAAATAGTTAGTTCAAGATAGCTTTAAAATCTTGACAAACAGCTGGGTCTGTCGCTGTCTTCAGTAATGCCATAGTGTCCTTTGGAATTTTCCTGAATAGCTGTATTTTACCTAAAAAACAATCACAAACAATGAATTGTAAGTAACAACTTAGTATTAGAGAAAACACTAACAGAGTTTAAAACACCTTCACGAAATCAGTATTAGCTCGATGCAATAAAATATATTAGCAACACCTGGAATGAGGATTAAAGAAAAAAATATAGCAAAATATGCTGTTTCATTCTTCCCTTAAGCCAAGCAGACCATTTCTAGTAGATGAAAGGGCTAAAATCATATGCCAGATCTTCAACAAAGTAAACTCCTCCTCCTATCTTCTCTTCTCAAAGATCTTTAACGATTTTTTAAAAGTTAAAATGCTTTTCTCAGTAACTACATGCACTCCAAAAAGGTGCTCTGTTACAGGACAATCACTTTTAAATACTATTTTAAAAAATGTTTAAAAAAATGGGACAGGTTTTATTTGCTAGTACCTTTTCATAGTAGAAAATTATTCTCCTGATTTTTTTTCTCCTCTTCTTGCAGCATTAAAGTAGTTTTTTTATTTAATTTTAAATATATTTATTTTAAAATGAACAAACAAATAAAAAAGAATGCCTGTTTTGCTGAAATATGGGCAACAGCAACTCTCCCCACTCTAAGTTAATTGGAAATCCCCTTTAGGATAGAAAATTCTAAGGACTAAATTAGGCTCTTAAATCAGGAATGAAAATTTTACAACATGATCTAAATTTTGAAATATAGGAGTTCAGTGAAGTCTACAGTCAACAAAATTAAAGACAGTAAAAAGGACTTTTTAAAGATTAGGAAGAATATTTTAAATCCTAGCAACAGCTTAAGTCAATTACCTAAACAGAATTGGCGAAATTGTTAATGATGCAGAAAGACAGAAATGCTCAATCAACATTTGTTTCATATTTGGAGATAGATTATGTATTTATATCTTATCATGATAAGAAGAGACTCTTGATCCCTTCCCCACTGGTCATTATAGGAAGGACGTTAAACAGTAACTACGTTTAAAATATGTCACTTTGAAGAATGACAACAGCTTGTCCTGAAGAGCCACTGATTTTTATATTTAAAAAGTTTGGGATTATTGGAAAGAACCTCCTCCCCTTTCCCAAACCTGTAAGCTTGATATTGTTTCCAAGGGAGAATAAGGGAAGGGCACGTACCAAGACACAATTTATTTCCTTTTTGGTGGGTTCCTGCAGAATTCTACCCAAACTTACTGAGTATTTTAGTAGGTTTATTTGGACGGGAATAGAAATATAAATAATGTGTACATTCAGAAGTCTGAAAAATAGCCCTTAGCAAGATAAAGGTTTCAGTTTTCCCTTCCTCTTAACAGAGAGGGCATCAACTAAGAGAAACAAGTTCAAAGAATGATGAAAAAAATAAGAGGTACCTTACAATCAAACATCCCTACAGGCCTTCCATGCTGCACACCTGGCACTCAACTTGACTCCATATCATGGAAAGACCACTCAGATGGGCTGCAACACAACCCTTTGCATTTCAGCCGCTCACACCTAAAATGATGCTACATTTTACAGCTGTTGGGCACCACAGGAACTCCAGGGAAAGCTCACAGCAGGCACCACACAGCTTGTGCACATCATGTGCCACTTGGCCCGAGTGGCAGAGAACAACGTCCAGCTCTTCTTAGCTGAATGGGCATCTCTTTGAAATTCAGAATATTTGAGACATTCTTCTTTCAATAATAAAAGCTCATCAATTTTAACTTATCTTCAGATCTTTCCTGACTCGCCTCCATGATACATGGAAAGTATGCTAACAGCTTTCCCCAAAAATTTAGATCGGGTTATTCAGTTTCTGCAAGGGGCATTCTTCCTAGAGGACCGAACTGACAGAAGGCCAACTTTGCCCTCTACACATACAGAGTTAGGCTCGGACCACACAAGCTTCGTGGTCAGCATCACAGTTAGGCTGGCAGAATAGAAAGAACATAGTAGAACCTCACATTCAGGGAAAACATTTCATCACTCAAACCAGGAAAGATTCTAACCCCACCTCTCCAGTCCATTCCCCCTTTGTGGTATGGACAGCACAGATTCTAGTTTTAAGGTATATACATGCATACATGAAAAAAGTGGGTTGAACAATAAAGCTCTCTGGTGCCCTGAACGCACCGTCAGTCACAACAGCAAAGGGCATCCACAGAGGATGGGGGAGCTTCAAGCTGGATCATACTACTTCAGAGTTCCTCTGAGCAAGATCCTCAGCACTAGAGATGGAAACTCAAGCACAGGCTCCACACGGACCTTAGACAACCAATACAGCTCTCCAAGCAGCTATCTTAAGAGTTTAACTCTTAAGTGCAATCCCTTTTCAGCTCTCCAACTTGGAGCTGTCTGTATTTGGCAAGCAGTCATTTCCTTCCCACCTGGAGGATGGCCTGCTTCTTTACCTGTGCTTCTAGAAGGTCTCAACAGAACTGGCTTCTCAGCAGCACTAAGCACAAACTGTGCCTCCGTATTTGACATCACTGAATAATTCTCTGGGAGAGGCTGCTGGAGTTCTGCTCCGTGTAAAAGCTTTGGAGGATGTGTTCAAACCTGTCTGGAATGGCTTTCGACAATCTCAACCATCAGCTTGTTTCCGTAAGAAACATTCCAGTGCTCACACCCACACTGCACCACCAGAAGACAACTGTGCGCACTCTGCCTTATTCTGCAGGTCTTGCATAAGGGAAGGAAATGCTCATTTTTAGAAACGGCACTGCTCTTTGGTGCACTGTTTTAGCACCGAAATTGGGCCTGTGGTAGCTTTACAGAGCCAACAGGGGTTATGCTGCGACCAGACGGAGGAATTTTTCAGTGTTACAGAGTAAAAGCAAGATCTAATCCAGAGTCCTTAATTACACAGTTAATTACAGCACTGAGGAACCTTGGAGCAGTTCCTGCATCTGGTCTTTACTGGGACAAAATTCGAAAGCAGTACCGACCTCTTAATAAAAAAAGCTACTGATGTTCACTTTTATAAACTTTTAATAAAACTTTTTTGAATTCAGAGAATTCAAAATTCTGTGAGTTCCAAGGCTGGCCTGCGATCAGACTACATATCTTGACCAGAGGCCAGCCTGGTAATGACAGACTTGGTTTAAAAGAAGGAGAAAAAAAAAAAAAAAAAAAAAAAAAAAAAAAAAAGAGTGCAAAAGTGAGTTCGATAACACACTTGATGTGTGATTGTGATGCAGAACATGGAGCAAACAATGCCCAGGATGTTCAGAATGCCCAGGGCAAAGATGTGTCCTCACTGTGAATCTTTTTGTTTGTTTGTTTTTGTGGAGTTACTCTACTTTTTTTTTTTTTTAAAATCAGATATCTGAACATTTATTTTTCATTTAATTCAAGCTACTGAGAATGTTACATGATAACTCAAGCTTGAACTGTACAAGGTTGTTGAGTCCCCCATGTATAATAAGGCCATAAACACGTAATGCTGAAACTACCATTTTAGTTTGTCTATTTAAGCATATGTGGATTTTATTAATATTAATATTTGATTAATGTATTACTCTATACTTCAGAAAAATGCTTTATGAAAAGAAAAACTTACTAATACTTTGAATTCTATGTTTTATTAGAATTGATCATATTTAAAACTGTAAAAGTAATTGAATACTTACATATTTTCAAGGGCTTAAGCAGGCATTTGTAGACAACCCTGTGGTTTGATAGCTTGACAGTGAAGGCATGATAGCAAAGCCATTCTGCTGCCTCAGAGGGAAACACACCAGTTGCACCTTTGTTGCCTAAAGAAATACCTACAGACAGAGCAGAAAGATGTAGCCATTGAAAAGAATGTGCATTCAGAAGCATGCATAATCCCTCCACTTTCTGTGTACATCACTACAATTTTTAACTTAAAACAGTCAGTGAAGTCCATAAGGGAGGCAGGCAACTAAAAAAAAAAACCTGAAACACTTTATTTTCAGTAAATGGAGCTTAGGGAGGCAAGAGAGCACTAAGTGTCATGCTTACTATCTACTCCACCTTTTTTTATTCTGGATCTTTATTTCAGAATTTAAGTTTCTTTTCTTTTTTAAGAAAAGATAGATAAATTATGATATTCTATTGCCATTAATAATACTGTACCGGCATTTTTGGTTTTCAGGATAGAATAGCAGCATGATGCAGTTTCTGAGATAATCCTTAGGAAGAAATAAGGGTTGTTTTTAACTTGCTGGTTAAATGGAAGTTGGAGAACACATGCATGGAACCTGTTCATAAAAAAAGCTTATTTAAATCACAAGTCATTTGCAATTTAAAGTGAAAGTACAATTCCATACCTTAGTTCCTACACAAAATTTAATAGTACCAAACAACCTACAGCTATTTTAACTCTGTTAGTATACGATACCACTCCTAAATGCAAACCCAACGAGGCTGAGATGCCCAAGAGCTTTCTTTTTAAATTTCTTCTGAAGATACTAATGGTCCTATCTCTGAGAATGTTAAATTCCCTCACCAATTCCATGCCACAGACCGCAAAGCTGGAAGACACACACAAGAAACAGGCGTTGCTCTCCAGGTGGGCAAACCTCCAAATGCTCTAGAGTTCCCCACGCCAGGATCCCCACTCTTTTGTCTAACTGAAGGCTAAATATATGCAAATGATTTATATTGCGTGCTCCCTTGCACTTCTTTATTGAGGATTTTAAAAATTGTTGGCTATTTTGTTTGCTTCAGACTCTGGCATTGCAACCTTGTTGATGTTGAAAATAAAAATCAATTTTTTAATTGAGTATCAATTACCCAACATATATACTCAACAGTGTATATAGCTTGTTATATTAAGACAGCAAAAATAGAGTTTAGTTATTTTAAAATATTATAACATAATTCTGTGCTAGATTATAAAACACTTAGTGGTTTGTCTGCTGCTAGCACAGTGAAAAGTTTTGTACATATATTCTGACATAATAAAGACCTTTGGTAGAATAAAAGCAAACAAAAATCATTTAAAATAATCACATACAATGCAGTGAGGAGGAAATCAGAAATCAATCACAAACAAGGTTGAAAGGAGCTTGTAGGGCATCAGGTACTACAAATGAGACACTAAAGGGGTACATACATACCAAGCTGGATTTAAGAACAGAACTAAAGAACTAAAATTCCACTTCCAACCAAGTAGATCACAAAACATAAGTATGCACCATCCTAAATCACCTACCATACTTGACAAGAGAAACCAATAAAGACCAACATTGAAACAGCAGCTGAAACACAACTGCTAAGCCATAGAGAAGGATGATTTCTTCTACAACTACTTACTGTGTTATAGACAGAAGGCAAGGAAAACACAACAAAAATATTCAAAATCCTACACAAACACCTGAACAAGTTGTCTGCCCGTATGAATGTTTGGTAACTCAACAGTTTTTATGGAATCACAAATTAGAAGAATCATGAATGGTTTCTATGAATCCTGAAAGTAAGTTTGAATGCCCAGACAAGGTCCAACATAGCCAATGAAATGCAATGTAAAACTATACAAGGTCTCCAGCAACAGTATTACCTGGCTACAAAAGAGCAGCACCTGATTTTTGTAAAGGGGAAAAACCTCTTAAAAATTATCTTGTTTAAAAAAATAAAACAAAAATCCACCACCTCTTAATAAAAATCTCTTAATGGATTGTGAATTGAGACACAAATCAGGGGAAATAAGAATATGACTTTTGATATTCCAGTATTTGGAAACAGTTGATAACACGATTCATGAGCTAGAATAGAAAATGTTAGGAATACAACATGACCACATGACCATTTTCTCCTTTTGTCTCCTGTCAAGGGTTGTCCACTAGATGGAACTAAAAGAAGCTTAATAGAGCACAGTAATAGTCAGGTAACATCATCAAGCATCCACCAGAAAAAGTCTGGAAGAGTAGTTTAAGACCTGGGAAACTTGATCTTCATACTCACACCTTTAACTCATGTTTCTTTCCCCCACACTCCTCTATACTACTTGGTATCTTCCCAGCTTGTGTATTTGTTTTGATTCCATTTACCCTTGTTCAAAAATGTTCACTTCAAGAAAAATATCACAAAAAAATAATAAAAAAAAATAAACTTTGTCAGCTATGAAACAAGTAAAAAATTATCAGTAGTTAAGAAACTAACTTGGAAAAAATGATACCTCACTTAAAGCAAAGTTATCCAGGACAAAGTTCTGCATGATTTTAATAGATACAAAGTTCTAAATATGCATTAGTTAATAAGTGATTAGCTTCTAGTCATCATTCCAGAGTAAATCTGCTTTTCTTGAGTTCAGCTGTAAATACCCACAGACATTATAAATCCATTACACAAAGTGTCACTTAAATACAATAAAATTCAAATTGCAGTTTGCATGTTGAATTATATGAGTTATACATGAATATTATGTAAGAATAGTTTAGTTTCAAAAGTAATGTGACTCACTGCAATTTACCACAGCACGTTTTTGGCATACTGTTTGCTAATCTGTAGCTCCACCATGTGTCAAGAAACAGTACTGAAATATTCAGAGTTCCTACAAAAGACAGTGACCTACCTGTACGCCTGAAGTAAAAATATCTTATAGATGTTAATGAAAACTGTTCTAAGGCTGTTGATCTAGAATAGAACAGAAATAAAGCTGTGGAAATATTCTACTGACACCAGTATCAAATGCACTTTGCTCATGTTCAACAATTATATTGTTATTTATATTGACATATAACATTTATATATGTTAATTATATTGATGATCAAGAGAAAAACTGTATTTTATGCTATACTTCAAAAACTTCTAATAAGTAACAATACTTTGAAATCTCAGTTCTGGAAGGTGCTGATACCCCATATTACATCTGATGACAGTAATTCCAAAATATGTTTTTTTTTTTTTTTTTTTAACTCCAAGCAGTTTTAACGTACTTTATTACTAATCATGATATTCCCAAGCATCCTTTTCTAGATTCCCACCTGTAAATCAAGAAATAAACAATGGCATTTCAGTTTGAGGACTGTCATCAGCTTGCATTTCATGTTTTTCCCGGCTGTTCTGCTTGAATTGAAGGAAAGGCTTGATCTGATAGAAGTACCAATATAACTAGAAAGAAAACAAAAGTAGTTAAACTCCACAGACTAATAGGCTAAATTAATTTATGTTACAGAGATTACTTTGTAAATCTATGAGGCAACAGCTGTAGCTGTTAGTCATGTATGACTATAAGCAAATACAAATTAGAAAACAGTCTGACACTGTAGCACTGAAGCTATTAGATACAGGAATGACTTTAGTACCTCAGGGATGAATAATTCACCTTGTCAAAAACTTTAAATTCCTAAAGTGTGCGGTCTAGCCAAAACATTATTAGGCACTCCAGCAATGACTAGTTCATATTCAGTGATCCACGCAAATCGGGAACCAAGAGCGGAAATCATCTCAGTTCACCTTGGCCCAACAAGCAATTGCAGCAATCCCCACATACACCCAAATTGTTTGTTTTATAACTACAGTAAGTGAAAAGATCTCTTTAGCTGTTGATTTTAGTAAAACAAACAAACAAACAAAAAAGTTACATAAATGTTTTTGTAAGCTGAACAAGCTTTTATCTTTCAGAAAACTACTACTGAATTTTACTGTTCCAGTGAGAAAATCTCTTTCTAGTATTGATAGTGTGTTTAAAACTAACCATATTCATTCACTTTAAAAGCTTTCATCAATGCCTGAGGCCAGGAGACTGGAGATTGCTGAAATGTCTAGGACTCCATGCACGTATTCTGTGGAACTTCTCCCTAGGGTATATCCTTTCCTGAGATCTATAGTGCTCCAATTAAACTGCTTTGTATAGTTAACATCTCTTTAAATTTGTAATACTGATTACTTTCCCCCTACATTTCAGATCTGAAAAGTACCTGAGTGACAACCTCTGACACTGACAAGATTACTAGCTCCCCTAGTCTATACCAAATTAATAGTTAATTTAAACATTGGTGTCTCTGTTAAGATATATAAAATCTGTAATTACATTAATCATTGAGGTCATAGTACCAGACTTAGTAATAGTGTGTACTAGTGAAAGAAATTGGACTGAGTTGACCATATGAACTTCTTAGAAACCAGATAGTGAACATATGAGGACTCAGGTTACTACTGACTCATATAACATTTGATGAGCTTAATAGTCTATGTGTCCCACGGGGATGGAATGAAGCTAATGACAGGTTGCATAGAAGAAAAGGAGCGTTTAAATTACTGCATAAGAGGAAGAATTGGAAAATTTGCTTTACAGTGCATTCAACTATACCATTCACAGAACAGCCTTGTACTTCTCAGAGTAAAACAAACACTGTAAAACTTCTGCTGGGGGATACAATTCTATTTACCTGGAGTAATCGCAGTAAACCTCAAGTGTCTGTATATCTAATAATAAACCACACCATGGGATCAAACGACAATCTGGTAGCTGTTTAAATTCAGAACATCCTGGGATATCATCAACAGGAAAATTCACAACTGTCTTATTAGGGTTTATTGCAAAGCCATATTCAGGAATACCTGTTGCTAGAGTCCTAAAACAAATACAGACAGTTAACTGATGTCCCTCCTCAAACACAAATCTCCCTCTCCAGCCCAAGACACACAGGATTTTGCAGAAAAAAAAAAGGACAGAAAGTCAAGGATAAAGAAACCATGGCCAGCCCTTTAGATGAGTGTACGTGCTAGAAATACCACAACCTGAAGATAGAAGAAGTAAAACAAATAATGAAAAGCTCAAGGATATAGTGAGAAGAACTTTTACACATTAAGGCAAAAGGAGAATTTAAACAATGAAACACTTGAGATTCAAGTTGCATAAACCACGCTCACAGAAACCACCGAGGTCAAAACCATACAAAAATTTTTGTTTTGGAAAGTTCACTAAAGGGAGCACAAAAGAGGCTACCTGTCCACAGAAAGCAAATAAAAATCAGTGCAAAAGTGCAAAACTGATACAGAACATGAAGATGCCAATAACTTTAAAGGAAAACAGGAAAATATTTGCAATACTACTGCAAGTGACTTTTTGTAGAAAAGATGTTACAGAGAAATATTTTGAGATATCCCCAACTCTACTGATTTCCTTCACGACTTAAGTCAAATGATTATTATGAACTGCAGATCCATGATGACATCCTGGAAGATTTTATGCTCCTCTGTCAAGAAGCTGAGGGTAAGGTGTTCAAGAAACACTATCCCACTAGTCAGTGCAATTTACACTTCCAGCTGTACTTGACCATGACAAGTTTCAGAGTCAGGACAGAATTGCTTCTTTTTGACTGTGAAAAGCACAATGTAACTGACTGCATTGCAAGTGCAAAGATTATCTTCAAGACTCCTCTCACTGAAGTCATAAAACTGCTTTTGCCATCAGCACAGCCCAGCTCCTTGGATGTTGACTATATGTATATTCATTTCCAAAATAACAAGGAACATCTTTTGACAATCAGTCTGAAAATAAAAGAAACTCTGAAGCACTCTGAAGAACCACTCTTCCAAAAGTTTGGAGAGTTACATGCTGCTATGCTATCATTATCTTCAAACATTCACCTCAGAATAGTGTTGCTAAGAATTTCCTGATAATTATTGGATCAGGGTAAAATTACATTGCTTCACCAGAAACAGAAGGTGGCAGCACACTTGCCTGATAAAAACATTCAAAAGAAGGCAACTAAAATATTTTAGTATTTTGAGGAAGAATAGTCATAAAAGACAAATGTCAGCTGTTCTGGCTTAACCTCCATTACTAATTGCTGTGAGAATGTCAAGATCAGCAACTAGATCCCTACTTTAAATCTCACAGTCTCCCTCCATCTGAGGTGAAACGAATGGTTGGTTGTCAAAACAACCATTAGGATTCTTCCCAGTCACAGGCTGCTAGTGTGGACTCCAAAACTAGCCCTTGATTATTAATCCATAAACCAAACAAAACTATGTAAATAGGTACAAAAGAGATCAAACACAACATCCTAAAAATATTAAAGCTTATTACTTTAAAGAATGTGCATTTAATTGCATACCTCAGAAAAGTTCTTGCCTTCGTTAAGTGTGGTGTGACTAGCAAAAAGTCATCAATTAAACGTATCAGGACTCTGGAAACAAGTAAATAATGCAGTTAATTGCTTGATATGTAATCCTTTCAAATCTTTGTTATTCTCCTGAGAGGAATGACGTGCCAAACAACATAACTGCTTCCTTTAATTCACAAAAAGGTTAATAAACTTATATTGCATGAAGAAATTCCTAGCTTTGCTTCTTCATCAAAAATAAATAAAATGATAATAAAAAAATGAAGCATAAAGGCTGGGTACATTAGGCAATATAGGAACGCAGAACACACAAGCTACTACATATTAGCTTTTTGGAGGCAAGATTTTACATCTGAGAATTTACAGTATTTTTGTTCACAACATAACCAAAGGTGGTATAATATAACACATGTATGAAGATACTAGATGCTTGATATACTTTAACTTTGTATCCAATAGCTTGTTTGTGAAGCTGTAACTTGAGAAAAAAAAAAAAAAAAAAACACCACACAAAAACAATCTTGGGTCCACCACAGTAAAGGCTGAAATTTCCTTGTTTAAAAAAAAGGCATGCCCCAAGAATACCTATATTTGTGTGCAAAGTCCTGCCTAATAGATCTTCCTTTCCAATTCCCTTTCCAAGCCTTCACTTCACTATTACCTTCACTACAAGAAGTCAGCAGCACCTTTGTCTAGTCAAATCAACAGCCACTCAGGAGGTCAAATGAAACTTTTAACTCCAGAGTATACACCTAAATGAGATCCTACAATATGCACTAAATTCATAAAAAACAGTTGCTACACAAAAGAATATATTTTTCTGGGCCAGTATTTTGCAATTTCACTATTATTAAAAACATTCCTTGAAAGAAATGGGTAATTATTTAGATGTCTATCACTACAATCGCTACGACCAACCTGTAAAAGGGAAGTCTTCGTGGAAATTGCACATGGGAATCTCTAGTAATCTGTACAATGGAACAAACAGTCCAAATAACCACATGCTCCATGTGGTTATGCTTGGCTCAATCCTTTCAGAAGCTGATGTATAAAACATGGTGAGAACCCTTGTTTCATCAGCCCTGGCAACACGTGGTAGGATAACTTTTACAGCAACTCGTATGGTAACACACAGGGACTAAGAGCCCCAATAGAAAAGAACCTAATAATTGAAGGATGCCTTTAAAAGTATCTTAAGAATTAATACTGTTTGTGTATAAGGAGGATATCTAAAAAATGTGATTCTCATTACCCAGCGAGTTTTGAAGATAAGACACTGGACTGATTAACTTATCAAGAGTGCCCCAAAGCACTTAGCTGCTTTTACCTTTATTAGGAGAGAATTCACAGTAACAGAGAAAGATGCGTGAACAGGAACAAGCTACAAGAGGTTCCCTGACGTTCAGTTTATGCCTCAAGACCCTAATCTGGCATTCAAATGGGGACCAATTCATATGGAGGCAGAAGGGGACCCAAATTTTCTGTGTCTAGTGAAAAAGCAGAGCTTTCACCCAGTTTGCATTCTGCAGGACTCCTGAGAAACAAACACAAGCTGGGCTCAAAGACTTTGAAGCTGTACCAAGAACCATATGGGGCTTTTAACAAGAGCCAGTGGGCCTTGTAAAAAAAATCCACAACAAAATGTTGTGACATTGATAACAGCGATAAGATTTGCAGATGGTGGAGTGGAAGGCTCTCAAGTGGGAGCCAAGAATTTTCAGAAGCTTGTAACGAACACTCTGTCTTGGCTGAAGCCAAAGGAGCAGAGCGCTGTGGGAACGAATGTGGGAGAACCATAAACCTGCTAGTATCTTATGAAGAAGATACTGTCAGAAATGTTACAGCAGTACTAAATACTACTCTCTTGGCAAGAGCCTAGCAAGTCTTCCACGCTTGTGAACTTTACAAGGAATCAGAACAGCACAACTGAAACCTGGAGGTTCTATATATTCAATATATTATTGAAACCTCTCACCTACACAGCTAGGAAAGCTGCCTCTCAGCACTTTTCTTCCTGGTCTTATGACAACTAAAGAAATTCCCCCCATACTAATGATTACAGCAACACCAAAGCTTCAGAGGTCTTGATGTATACTGCACTCCTAATGGAGAATAGTAAATACTTAAAAACAAAATTAAAGTTAGAAAACAGAAATCACCTATAACTTTGAAACTAACTTGAGATTCCCACATTACTTGCAATCTGCCATATAGCAAGTATGATGAAGACAGCCAAGAGATTATCATAAATGGTTGTATTTGCAATGATCTATAATGTGAAAGTTTGCTGGATTAACACTCCAGCTGCGTCAATTCATTAACCTAGCTCTGTATGTAGTAAAATTAAGTTTTGCTTGAGTGTTGTACAACTTGTACAGACATTAGATGCATTTTTATTTTCACAGGAAGTGAAGAATGTGAAAATATTCTGCAAAACTTGGCCTGGGGGTACAGCAACACTCAAACCCAAAACACGAAATTGAGCAGTCAGCTATTTAAATAATCAGAGAAATGGTGTATACTGGCCAATGAAAAAAGCATGCTTTAACTGTTGTATTCTACTTCTCTTTGCAAACTTAAGTTTTTCACCTCAATCACCAATCCTTTATTATGTTAAGCTGTAGGTAACATTAAAGGAAGACTCTGAATAAAGTATTTTGATAAAACTGGAAAAAGAGGAACCTGGCACATCACACAGAAAATGTTCATAGTTTGCACTCCACAGCATGTTATGTTGCTGTTTTGGAACAATTTAGCAGCCAACTGAAAAAAGGTATGCAAAATATAGCAGAGCACAGGAAAAATAAACCATCCAGATGACCCTACCCATCCTGCTGTATGCCACAGAGCAATTTGTTTTCCATGTCTCCATAGCATAAGCTGCAAAGCAAGGTTGACAAAATGGAGCCTTGGGGAATTCCACAACACTGCAAGTAGTACCTGGGAAGGAAAATGAACAACCCCCACCACAAATCAAAATAAGCAACAAGAAAATTCCCATAGTCATTGAACATTTACTCTTTTTAAGCAAAATATATATTTTTCAGTAAGAAATATGCTTTAAAACCCCCAAATTCACCTTTACATATGTTATTGCTTTCCTCTAAGAATCTAAATACATTTTCAAGTTTTTATATTAACAAACTCCTGTAGACAACCATCATTAAATAAAAAAAAAAAAAGTAACTGATTTCAAGCACAATTCCTTTCCTCTTTCATACACAGGTTACAAAGCTCAGGTGATATGAGGCTCCTTAATTTCTCTATGTCCCACTTTTACTTTTTTCAGAACTTGTGAAAGAAATGATACAATGTCAAAAAAAAAAAAAAAAGTAACTGATTTCAAGCACAATTCCTTTCCTCTTTCATACACAGGTTACAAAGCTCAGGTGATATGAGGCTCCTTAATTTCTCTATGTCCCACTTTTACTTTTTTCAGAACTTGTGAAAGAAATGATACAATGTCAAAAAAAAAAAAAGCTCTTTTTATTGCTTTTGTTTTTTAAATTTAAAGTGCTTCAAGCAAGCTCTCACTAAAAAAAATCCATAGGGTGAAGCTCAAATCTCTCATGCTGATGAGGGATTAGGCCTAAGCATAATTTAGGCAAGTTTGGAAGTGGAATAGTTTTAAATTTTCTCAGAAACAGGAGACTTCTGCATTAAGTTCAGATATAAACATTCATCACTTTGTTAAAAATATATATATATATTTTTTTAAATATAGTAATGTTCTTTCAGTCCAAAAGCTGGAGTAAAGCGCTCTAACTACATTAGATTTAAGTGGGCTGCTTGAAGTATTTATTCTTCACTTCTACAAGTATAGTGCTATTTGGCCGCAGGAAACATTTTCTTGATTATTTTTTTCCATCACTCTTCACACAAGGAAATCCCTGACAGCTTAGTTTAATGAAATGTGTAATCTGGTCATACATCTCAGGTATTTTTTGTATACTTCATTATGAATCACCCTTATTTCCTCATATAACTGCTCAAGCATGAAAATATCTTGCTTCTAATGAAGAAAAATCACTAGCATACTGTGACATGCTGAGCTTTTGGTATGTGCTTTTTTATTAGTAGTATTCACACTCAATCCCCACTCCCAGAAGTTCGCTGAAGTTGCCAATCATCACTTTGCAGAAATATAAATCTCGTTTTGTTTTGTTTTCCATAGTTGCAAGAATTCACTTTGGCTATGTCTGTATGACATTTCTCAGTATCTCTTTTATCTTACCAATTGTATAGAGTTATCTCATGGATTTTTTTTTAATGCCAGTAGCAACAGAGAATGGTACATGAAATGCAAGTATATTATTCTCACAGTATTCTGTCAATGAGGAGGTACTGCATTAAAATGCCCATTTTACTATTACTGGCTTAGTGAAATTAAAAGGACCGAAATTATGGAAAACTGTGGATATTAGACTAATATCTAGAAGTCTAGAAGATCTTATTGATGTTGCGAGTCATCTGCATTTTTTCTAAGTGTAATATTACTTATTCTAAACTTCTAATCAAACTGTATTAGAAGATTCCCTCTCAGTCCCTAGATAAAAACATAAAGATCCACTGTGATGACCAAGAGTAAGGTAGCACTCAGGCAGTTATACAAAACTGTTATTTGTAATTTTAGTTTAGCACGGATCTCACCCTTCTTTTCTGCTTAGCCTTAAAAAAAAAGTACTGAAAATAAATTCAATAAATAAAAACTATCACTTAAACACTGTATTTAGAAAACATCATCGAGAGTCAACCACAGCTTGATGATTTGAGGAAAAAAATACTATGTTTTGCTCGTTTAAGCATCTTTCTCTTGAACTGTGTCCTGAGTTTTAAGTTTAATTTATATCATCCAGGTGGGAAATAAAATTTGTATTCATAAATAAATTTGATTCCAAATGCTTCCAGTTTTTCTTAAACTTAGACTAAAATAAGTTATAAACAAATTTCAAATAAAAATTAAAAAAAAAACCTATTATATAAACATTTTTTTTTTTTTTTTTTACCTGCGCTCAATCTCCAGGATGTTGTTATGTAACATTTGCAGAAAAAATGTAAACAGGTTGTCACTTGTCTCATTAAAAGATAAACTCTAAAAACAGGACAAAACAAAACACGATTTGTATTTAAGAAAAATACTGAAACTGAAAGTTTACTAAACTAGAAGATACATAGAAATCTTTCTGGAAAATAAGAGACTGTAATAGTTCAAATCTCTAGGGGAAGAAACAACGGCTTAAAAACAGAAACTGAACATACACACTAAAGAGTTTCTCACAACCAATAAAATATAAAAGAATGATGTAGAGACTGGAAAGATGATATTATAACATGTATAAATCATAAAGGATTACAACAATGTATAAATCACAAAGGAGATTACAACACATGAAACCTCCTCTTTTTCATCACTATTACCCACCATGTTATGATTTCCAAATATGGAACCAAATTCCTACCTGTTCTGCTGCAAAACGTTCACCTTCTTGCTGCACATTACCAAAGACTGCCTGCTCAGTATTTACGAACAAGGCTTTTGTGCAAAAACATGAATGATAACATTTCACTTGAGTAGTTTAAATCATTTAGCAATGACCTTACCCAGCACGGAAACAAAATCACTTCTGATATAAATGAGAAAAAGGCACCTATTACTAGAGTCATGTGAGATTGCATTTAAAGATATGTACTGGAGTGCTAATGCAATGCACCCATAGCATAAATGCCCATATTGACTTTTTTTTTAAAATGACACTCCATTCCTAAAAATACTGTGAAACAGAATGCTACTTTTCATATAATACCTCATCTAATCATCTAAATCAACGTGCATTACAAAAACAGAAAAACAAACCCTGCATACACATCAGCAGCTGGTTTTAGTTTTCATTCACAGGTTCATTAGGCTCCCTGAACTTTGTAGAATCCTGAAGGGAGGCACCAGCCCTCCTTAACATTCTGCCCTTCTCCCCAGATGTACAAGATTACTTTCTTGTAGGTTAAAAGTACAAATTACCCCACTTCAAAATCTTCCATTTGCAAGTGAAGGAAGCAGGAAAAAATGGAAGAGGAAGCACAGTATGAGAAAATACTCAAGAGTTTCTGGTCATCTGTGGCTTGGGAAGCTTATGAACAGTAACAGTATACACCAATCACCCTGATGCCAAGTAGTATTCAGAAATAGACTAGCTATATCATCTACTTCCATACTTTCCTCTGTCATGCTCCTCATACAGAAGGAAGTATTAAGAACAAATCATTTTTAGTCATACTTTAATTTAGACAGTGGGCAATCTCTTTAAAACACGACACAAAAGTTAATGATGCTTTGCACTCCATTTTAACTCTGCTAAAAAAAGTTTATTCTTATTAACTTTGGCAACCCTTTTAAAAACCCTTTAAAAAAAGCTGATTTTTAAAACCATTCTTTGGTTCAGTGCAGTTGGCTATTCAAGACTCCTTATCTATTTCCTCAGTTAACTTAGGATACATTTTTTACATTCTTACTTCTTTACATTTTGAGGATAACAAGTATTGAAGCCCTTCCTTACTATGTAAATAACTTCTCACTTGAGAAGTGTTGCAACAGATAATAAAACTCATTAGTAAATATTCAAAAAGAAACACCGGTTCCAGTGGAAGTTCAATGAGAAAATCTGGAAGAAGTTTAGAAGGACCTTTTTTCAGAAGTCTTGCTCCTTTCATTAAACGTTAAAAGCTTGCTATAAAGACCAAAGAAGAGAATTCTTATTACGGAAAGTGTTAAGTAATCAAGACAGAAGCATAATCACCTTACTATATGTGCATTTGTTTACCAAAACAAAAACAAAACACACACACACTTCTCTACTTCCTATGTAGTTTTCTTGTTCAACTGAAAAGAAGTTTCCTAATATTTACCTGTTCAACCACTATTGAATTCTGCAATGAGTCACTCTTCTGAAGTTGGGACACAAACTGTTTCATGTCTGGCATAAAATCCTTGAAAGTAGAAACCTGTGTAGTAAGTGTAAAGAAATAAATGACAAAAGCAATAGTAAATCCTGTACCAGACTCATTTAATGAAGGTCAATGGGTCAGGTTCTTTATTTTAATCCAAAAATGCCTGCTATATTTAAAACAAACATTCTCCCTTCCCTGGGTATTCCTGTGTTCACATATGTACACTTATGACTAACTTTTATTTTTACTAATTCTGCAGATGAAAAAGCAGTTTTGTTCACTCCAATAAATAAATAAAATAAATAAAAAGGAAGCCAAAATATCTTAAGAGTTAATTACTAAATTCAAATAGACCTCCCTCCTCGACACATACAAAAGTATATATGTATATATAAACAAATACAAATACAGAAAAATAGCACCAGCAAGTAGAAGAATAGCAAATCATACATGTCTCTTGTAGAACTTCCTGGTTTTTCCACTTGCCGTAAACTTAATCACTGCATACCGTCGTATGCAGTAAACCGTTTTTTTCTCAGGTCTTAAGATCTGCGAAATCACTTCCACAAGTTTCTTGTGAGGAATGGTATCGTAAGCCCTGGACACATCAGTCTGAAACAGAAGATTCATCTGGAATGTATACACCATTATTATTGTAAATACTCTTTTAGAATGAAAACAAAGCTGAAAGATAAATTACTCTACCATCTGATACAACGAAACAGACTTCCTGCTTATCTGCACACAAACTATTTCTTCACTCAAGAGTAGTTTTCTCTTGAAAGTAGAGATCTCCAAATTATCAGCTTTAGAATTAGTTGTATTATTATTAGTGATCCCTACTGTAATCTGAACTACATAGCACCTATTTTCACAATTAAATAATGAAAACTAGTGAATATGAGAAGCAGTATATTGAAAGCTGCATAGGCAGCGTTTAACATTTAACTATCAATCAATCATTTAACTACTTTGTATTGCTATTGTTTTTGCATGCTTGACTTTTTGTTTTTAAATAAACTTTCATCTCTCTGATTTCATCTTCATGATCCTAGATTTCTCCCAAAGCTGCAAGAAAAGATGTTTTACTTTTCCTAATGCTCATATTACAATCTTATCTTTGCTTTTACTCTACCTGATCTAAACTCAAAACCACCTGAAACAGCAAGAGCTTTATGAAAACTACATCAACAATAGGATTCTTTGGCTTGAAAGATAACGAAAGAATCACTGAAAGCAGCTTCAGGAGAGGATGCCAACTGATACACAAAGCATAGGAGAGCAGCCCACAACACAGACCTAGCAGACTGAGCTAAAGCCCTAGAGATTGCCTGCTAGACATAAGTGAAAGTCTCAAGAAGAAACTTTCTTTACCATGGGTTTTAAAATGTACTCGAGTTTTTCAAGTGAGAGAAGAAACTTGTTGGACAAAGACACATTATGGTTCAGGTTTTCTACTTTCATCAGAAAAGAATAGTATGACGGCATAAAACACCTATTTATCAAAAGATGCAGTGTTTATCCAAATTCACATCAGGTTTTCCATGCTTTTTTTTGTCCCCTCTCACTTCTGTAAAATTGTCCCGCCCTTCATAATTTACAATTCTCATCTTTATGAGAAAGTAAACGTAACTGCAAAAATCCAGTGCATTACCTGAAGTAATAACTAGCACCTGAGAGAACAGAGAGAAACAAAAGGAAGTATAATTTAAGAAACAGAAAATTAAGTTATAATTCTGTTGTTAGGTGATTTTTAAGAAAAACACAACACACAGCTCACAGCTATAAAAATATCTTCACCAGCTGATCTGAAGGATTAGTTTTAACATAAGAAAAAACACAAGTATACCTTGACATAGTAGAAATGAGGAATCTCACCACCCGATTCAAGAACCTTTGTAACAAACTTCTTCCATATCTTGAAGATATCATCTTTCCCAAACACTGATGAGCCCAGGAATGTGGCATTTACAGTCTTTTCATAATTTAACACACTAAATAGATTTTTCAGTTGAGTATTGTAGTGATGAACCTGAACAGATCAAAGAGAACCACTCAAAGTATGTTAAAAAATATTAAATTCTGCAGAATACAGATATTTTACATCTGGACAAAATCTGAGAGCACTTTGTGTATTTACTGTATTTTTGATCAATGACAGCTTTCCGAAAGCCCAAGTATAGCTCCAGCGACTAAATGGAAATGGCAAAAAGCCTCTGAGATTTATATATTTAAGAAGTAGAGAAATCGTTTATCCTGAGTTTAACTCTCTGAAATCAAGGAGTGATAGTTAAGAACATTAATAGAGGGACTTCAGCAAATAAAACTATTATCAATTACAAGGTAATTTTCCTTAGGCTACAAACACATCTGTTGTCAGCTGGGTCTCTGGATCACCTGCAAGTACTTTTGCTAAGGTTTAACACTCTCAACTGCAGGGATAGTGCAGCAGAACAGAAGTCTGGCAGCTCCATTATGCAGATGTTGCTCTGCCAATATCTTGAGGAAAAAAGCTACCAGATGTCACTATAAAAGAATGCTGAAAGGGCAAGCTTGATATAAGATTCAACCAGTTTGAAGAAATCCTCCACAACACATCCATGGAACATAAAGAACTTCTTACTTGCATTGGCAGTATTGTGATCATGACACAGAGGGATGGAAATTGCTAACTTTAAGTATTCTGGTTCATCAAAAGGCATTTATTTTTACACTTAAAAAAAAAAAAAAAAAAGCTTTCAATGAAAAGCTATCAAAACTCAGGTGCATCAAAGTACCTGAGTACCACTGCCTGTAAAGCAGCATGGTCGAACTTCACTATTTCACACACAGTAACAAGTTTTGTTAATCAATTGGTTGATATGGTAAAGCGGTTTTGACCAATTTCATAAATCTTTTTCATATAAAATTAAGACACATTCCTGACCACTACTCCTGTAACATCCCTTGTTAGCATAGGCCCAGTACCTAAGAAACATAGCTCAAAAGAAAAAGACATAGCTCATGAACACAGAAAGAAGCATAAAGATCAAAGTAACATTCAGCAAAATAGTTCTTTCTTCCCTTTTTAGGTCTCCCTGGATGCTTCCTTTAATATCAAATTATTTCGTTTCACTAAAGCTAATAGCCTTAAGGATGTTAGCAGGCGGTGTCAATAAGAGCATGGCAATTAAGGCTTCAGAGCTCAAAGATTGGTTTGAACTAAGAAAAAAAAGAAAAGAAGTATTCACAAATTCACAAGAGCTCCCTATTTTAATTTTTAATGGCAGAAGGAATTCCCTCCAGCCTCTTACCAGTTCCAAAGGACAGATCTTATCAACAGAGCTAAGAACATTTTGCAGAATTCAAGTAGCTGCTGGAATCTGTGAAGAATGTAGTGAAAAATCTATAAATGCACAAAACAAACCAGACTTTTAAGAATCCACTCCCTCGCAGTTTTGAACCTCGCACTATAAAAGTGGGAGGGCAGAGGGCAATAATACTGGCTTAAATGAAAAGCTAAGAAGGCTGCCAAGCAAACACACACATCTTTAAAAGACAACAAAATCCATGCCAATTTGAAGATAAATTCAGATAAATTCACAGAACTGGATTCATTTCATCCCTTTTTCAGAGCAAAGATTGAGTTGCCCGTGAATCATAAATCAGCTATATTTTATTGGAGATGTACCTCTATCTGACACATTTCACTGTATAGCTACACAGCCAGCCACCGCTGCCCGAAAATTTGAGATTGGCTTCCAGACTCTAAAAGCTGAAATGTTGTCAGACTTGGACAGAATAGGAAGTTGGCTTTCCTCCTGTGATTTAAATGCTAGGAGGAAACTGGAGAGCAGAGACAAACTAGATATGACTTGAGAACCAGATAGAAACTGTACAAAAAACTGGAGCAGTCTGGAAGATAAAAAGCCAAGAAAAGCCACAGAAATGAGCCCAGCAGCAACACTTCCATATTGAATAAAATGGTTGTTTTGCACAACATCCTTCTTAGTCTACTGAGAAGAGATGCAACACTACTACCTTGTCTTGCATAGAATTTATGAGAATCTTTAGCTATGTTCTGAGGTGCTCTCCTAATTTAGGCAAATGAGGTATTTTTGTAACAAGTGAGGACTTCAATTGCTTGTTTGCAATCTCCAGCAGGAGTCCATTGCTCCTACCTGCAAGCAGGCACTGATATTCCCCCTTAGCTCTGGTGCAGCAGGTTAGCTGAAAGTACCAACACTGCTGACTTCAAGCCTCACCTTTTTTAGTGCATTCATGCTATATGCCACATTTACTACACGAGGAGCAAAAACACCTTTAAAGCACTGCAGCTATTTCCAAAATGTGCATGTGCACAATGTGCATTCTTTCCAGTCCAACAGTATGATTACCATAGAAAGACTACAAAGAAAACAACCCTTCGGAGGAGCTTTTCAGCTGTCTGGCAAATAGTCTGGATTCACACTGAACTACAAGTACTAAGAAGGCATTGAGTTGTCATCCATTTAGGGAACATTCAATATTATCTACTGAATGGGACACAGTCATAAGGAAAACTAATTAATTTAGTCATGGAAAGACTGGAATTTAGTTCCCACTATGTCTTGTGGTTAACTGGCCATTTTAATTGGTTATTCTGCATCTGTTCCCACGTTGCAGTGATGACAAGCTTCCTTCCCATCTCCCCACTGGATTTGACCCAGCTTCCTTATCCTTTCAAGATTTTCTCCTGTAAAACACCCAACTCAGCACTGCCTGGCCCACTAAGGGGGATGGACATCCAGGGTTGACCTGGCAAAACAGACAACTAGCTGATCAAGTACACATGTATATCCCAGTGGGTTAGACTCATCTGTCCCTCTCCTCCTGGTAAGCCAAACAAATACACTAATACACACATACATTGTATGCAACATCAAGGACTTAACACCTTTGAGACTTCCTATCCCCATGGACGGCCAAAGTCAAACACATATATTGGCAACATTAGCAAAGCAAAGGGAAGGAGAGGGAAAGGAGAAAGAAAGCATACTATCACATTAAACTCAAAGACAGGCTTGCAAACAAAACTGCATGATTCTGTAATTGGAGGCTCACAATAATTAAGCACAGGAGAGGAAGAAACTCAGTTAAGCTACAATAGCCCATTCAGTCTGATCTGAGGACACCAGTTCCTCATTTTAACCAGTAACATTAAAAAGAAGAAACCCACTCACCCTCATACGAGCTGCCCACATCAAATCCATAAGACAATNGAAAGGAGAGAGAAAGAAAGCATACTCTCACATTAAACTCACTCTAAGACAGGCTTGCAAACAAAACTGCGTGATTCTGTAATTGGAGGCTCACAATAATTAAGCACAGGAGAGGAAGAAACTCAGTTAAGCTACAATAGCCCATTCAGTCTGATCTGAGGACACCAGTTCCTCACTTTAACCAGTAACATTAAAAAGAAGAAACCCACTCACCCTCATACGAGCTGCCCACATCAAATCCATAAGACAATAAAGAAAATAAAAACCTTCTTTTCTCTGTTTTCCTTGCTGAATGCTCTTGCTTCAACAACACCGCTCACTCTTACTATGGGTCTTAGCCCACTTGATTTGGGAATAAAACGCAGCTTTGATACCATAGGAATGGGTTTTTTTTGATGGATAGCTTCTATCTCCTCTGAAGATAAGGCACGTAGCTGTACTTTGGCAAAGTGGTTTCTAAAATATAAATACATAGACAGTAAAGAGAAAATAAAGCAGGTTACAAATATTTCATTTCTTTATGTTAACTGGAGCTAAATAATCTACTGAGAATTACACACGCTAAAATGCTACTGCAGAAACTGGCATCACATCAATATTCAATTCAAGGTACCAAATAGAAATCTGTGGATTTCAGAAAAACTCAGCAGCAACTTAATGACTATGCAGTGCAACAGAGAAGTAGTATACATTTCTGTTTGATGCTGCACAAATTAAGATAATGAAGTATTTCATAATTTTTAGATTTACTTAATCTGCAGTTACATTTTCATCTGTGTTAATGGAGATAATTTTTAATTCAAACCAATGGGAATCTGGACATTTTCCATCGCTTCAAAATCTTACAAGATCTTTACCTAGTTGGATAGGACTTTCCAAAAACTACATTAGGAAAGATCCAGGGAAGAATTTATATACTAATGGGTCGTTCCCTCTCCATACGAACATTTAGGGGCTCTGCCACCTAATAGAAGTCATAGTGAACTGAGAGCCTAGGGTACATATATGAGATGAGGAGGGCAGTTGGGTATCCCCGAACAGGATGCAAAAGACCCAGCCTGATGAGCAGCAGTCAGCTCAAGTAAACATGAGAAAACAATGAAGGGATGGATGGTCTCTAAGGCACAGACGCCAACTTCCCTACCTGTATCTCATCAGTAGTTCTAATTCCACCTCACAGCCAATCATTGCATCGTTCATGTCACTTACAGCAGGGATGATGACTCTGTACACTCACTTATCTTGTAGCTCTTGAACCATCCTATTCTGAATTGTACACACAAAGCCCTGCTTTACATGGGGATGTGGAATACTTTTTGAGTGCATAGTTCAACTGCCTTTGAGATCTCATCTCCCTACAATGCAGGGGATTCTTCTGTCATGTAGGAGACTTAACACCTGCAACAATCCTACCCTGAGTGTAAGGGCAGGAAGGGTTTGGTCCTCAAAGCAAAAAAAGCACTCAGCTTTCCCACTTCTTTGACATGTTCACTTCTTTCTTTCACCCAACTTCTTTGGGATGCTCCTCAGCTTTCAATCACCTGCAGTTCAGGGACTTCCTGAACCAAAGATAAGATGGGACTTCCTGCACAACAGGAAAGTAATTGGGAAGGAAACAGGAAGACCAGGGATCAGCTCAGATTAAAGTCTTGTAAGGTCAGACCACCCTGTCCTTAAATGTGTTTTGGGGGGAGAATTTGGGAACCAGGGATGAAAGACAAAAAAAACAAGCAAACAAAAAACACACTTCTTTTAAGTATAGTCTCCATGAAAAACACTATCCTCTAATATATAAAATTTAGTACTCGATAATACTTCAGAAAAAACAAGGAATGTTAGCTCTTACATTACACAAAATGTTAATTACAACACTAAGATCGTTAGTTTAAGCAAGACAAAATTTACCACTACTATTTTTACTGCGTATTCGGGACTAGGGTTCCATTAACAAACACATATGCACAGCAGCTGCACTGAAGAAGTTACCAGTGTTAAGCTCAGGGCAGTAAAAAACAAAACAAAAAAAACCCCACACATACATTAACACTGCAGACCAACCTACCACTGCAAAGTCAAGAATTTCACTATATAAGTGGTAATTAAAACGACAAACAAATATCATCATTTTGTACAGTTCTAAAGGTTTCTGGGACACCACCCATTTAAACTGATAACCTAAAAGACATGAACTAGGATAATGTTGGGTGCAATATTATTCATGAAAATTCCCTTTGCATTTTTCTTATTTTCTCACGTAATCGTTTCTAATTTTATAATAAATAATGCCCTAGCTTAAATTCATATATATATATTTAGGAATGAACTACTAGTAGAGAGCTTCAAAACTGAAANTTTTTTTTTTAGTTCAGTTTTGAAGCTGTCTACTGGTAGTTCATTCCTAAATATATATATATGAATTTAAGCTAGGGCATTATTTACTATAAAATTATAAACGATTACATGAGAAAAGTGCACTGGGCTGCTGCCGCTTTTAAATTCATTATTCTTATTAAAATAGAAGTCATACAAGCCTAATGCCTGAATTAAAATGTAAAATTAATTTTCCAAAGCTTACTTTGGGATTTTGCCACTATGACCCACAAAAACAAAATCTTCTTCATAATTAATATTATCTCAACAGTTGATTATTATCAAAGAAATCAAAAATTAAATCAGTCTTTCCCTCACACAAAACATTTCTGAATTTACCAGTCTAACAGAGTACAATCACAGGTTTATTTTTCTTTTGGAAAATTAAGGGAACAGAACCATAGGATGACTGGACAATAAATGAAAGCAGAATTATAAGTTTACACTGCACAACAAAGATATCCATATTTTCATTAATGCTTGATTAGCTTTCTATGGTTACCTAATTCCAATGTTCTGTAACTTGCCCCAAATAAGCTTTCGGAAGTAGAAAAGCATGTTTTTCTGGAACATAGTCTCGGTGATATAGAAAAATGATCTGAGCAACTCAACAACATAGGTACCCATCAGCCAATATAGGAATTTAGCCAAAAGTTCTTCACGGAAACAATGTTCATAGGCAGGAACAAAGTGATCACCTTTAATAAACAATTCAAATGTAGTTATGGTAAATATCAATTCTCTGCATTAGGAAAAAAAAATACAGAACGAACAAGAAAGCACACTAGTCTTTTTTTTTTAGTCTGAGGTTAATAAAGGCACAAAATACAAACAATTGCACAGATGCAACTCCACATTTTCACTGTCATTAAATAATTATATCAAAGCTTAAAGAACACAGATGGAAACAAAAGTTTTAGTGACAAACCAGTACAGAGGATACATGCAATTAGTGCTCCAAAGACTTACTCTCTTCTCACAAAGTTGACTGTGCAAGATCTTTAACGCGCGATGACACAACTATTGTGATGGGAAAGGTAAAATGTTCCGTTGCAGAAAATTAGGAGATAAGAGTCTATTAGAGCATAAAACTTTTGAATAAAGTCAAAGCATTAACATTTTCAGGTATAATGTAAAAGTAGTAATAAAGAGAATTGAACTGACTTGAGGAAAAGAATGCAGATTTCCTGAATAAATTCAAGGTTAAACTAGGCTTGTTTCAAACTTTCTATATAGAACTTATTGCTGCAGTAAAAAAAAAAAAAAAAAAAAAAAAAAAAAAANAAAAAAACACACTGTTTTAAATCAATCAAATATTTAGATCATACAGCAAGTATGAACATTGATCTTTTCTGGCTACTGTAAAATTTAAACCTATATAAATATTTATGGCCATGTCTAAAATGTTAGATAGAACAGGGTTTGTTCCCACTTTGCCTACCATACTAACTACCTTTGACTAGACGAAGCCACACGCAGTCATTCACTCTCATCTTCCACATCAGCTCCCGCAGCGAGAGCTTATCAAACTTCCCCATGGAGATGAAGGCTTTCACGTTTTTTAGGAAGCGGCACTTGTTATGGTTGGAACCCCACAGCTCTTGGGGGACCACGCGCTCCAGGCACTGCCGCACGAAGACGTACACCTGCCAGCGGCTGCTGTACTGTGCAAGAAGCGCCCTGATGGCTGAATCACAGACCTCGTCAGGATTTTGCTCCTGGCAATGTGATTTCCCACAAGGTTTTGGAAGAGGAGTATGCAAGTTGTTTGTCACATCGGTGCAACCACCTTGCTGACTGCTGTCTGTTGTGTTCTTAGTTGGCTCTTTCCCAAACCGTCCTACTTGCTTGTGAACTTCTTCTCCCCCACGTGTTGCTGACGGACAAGGCAGCTCAGCTTTCCCTGCATCTTTCTCATAAACTCCAACAGGGCAATTTTTTTTGAGGAGAAACAAATAAGGACACTTTCCATGGTTCTTGACTAGTTTCTGAAATATATTTCTCATCTGCCAGTAGCGTTTGGGCAACCTTTTCTTTTTCCAGTTGTGATGTGGCAGGCTGTGATTACGTTTTTGCTCCAGCGGACTTTGACTTAAGAATATAGTTTCCACAAGCCGCCTGCCGCTCGCCTGACAACCCTTCAGGCGATTCAGTAAAAACCATTTAGGAAAACATTCTTTGAAACTCCAGCGAGAATACAGAAGAGGCTTCCTCTCAATGTACACTCCAGAATGCAAGATCTTATTTGGCAACATCTTGTTGTTGTAGTGATCCAGGGGACGTCCCAGGTTTTCATGTTTTGAAGAAACATCTTCCATTGGTTTCAGTTGTACAGAATCCACCCGAGATTTATGTGTGTGCATCTTGACTCCCTTTTTATTGGATTCCACTTGCATTTCAGTTCTGGACTCAAAAGGTTTGCTACTCTGAGCTCCTTCAGGAAATGCCTTTTCATCTACAACAAATTCATGCTTCCCATCATAAGATTTGTGGACTAAAGAAGGACCAGGCATATCACTGTCACTTTGTTTAGTAGTATACTTTTCTTTAAGATTTTCAGAATGTGATGCTGCATTCCCAGTTCCACATCTCTTTGAACTTTGGTTTATACCCAGATTGTGATTTTGAGCCTCTTTCTCTAGTGCATTCTCCTCTACTTTAGCTCTCTTAGCTGTGATTTTAAGTTTTTCCCCACTAAGCTTCCTTTTCAAGGGCAGAGTTGTAGCTGATGAAGATAAACCTGGGCTAGCCTGATTTTCCAAATGTTCAGTAATCACTTCAATTTGTTTATTTGCTTTAAGGTTATCTTTAGCAGAACATGCCAAATCAGCCACTATGCGCTGTCTTTTGTTATTTACTCTATTTCTCCTGCCGGACAGTTGGACTTCAGGTTTTCGTTTGCATTTCCACCAGTAAGATTCCGAAAAATGCTTTTTATGAAACATAAGCCTTTTCTGCATATAGTCAAGCAAGACATTATGTCTGTGCCTTGAATATCTTTGTTTAACAAACACCAGAGGTGATTCTACATTATTTGAAATAAGTTCATAAATGGGCTGCCCACAAACTTGGTAACAATTACTAGGGGGAACAAGCATAAAGACTGCGCACTGTTCCAGCAAATACATCATCACATCATCCCCTATCCTGCTCAGTAACGTTTCCCAGAGGCCACTGATACGAAGAGTTTCTGTTGCGGTATTAGGTAGGTAGCTGCATAAATTTGAAGACGGCATGATTCTGAAGTGAGAACTGTTTTCATCCAGTAAGGAATATCCATACGCAAGGATATTCTTCTTTCTTTTTTCACACAGCCTCTGAATAACTCTTGTGATGACTTCACTCTGACTAGATAACTGAAGAAATAACGAAAAAAAGAAAAATACTTTATACGAATTCTTCCAAATGCCACAATATATCTCCTCTATAAACAGACATGCAGGATACACAATCCTGGTCTTGGGCTTTAGATTAAAACTTTTCAAAACAATGTTAGTGATTCAGGAGCGCCCTATTAGAAAACAGGGTTTTCACACACAGCACGAGATTTTTTTAGTTCATTTTCATTCACTTACTTACATTCAGCAGTCAGACATTGTGACTTTAGGGAAGTCTTTTAACTTCTGCCCTTTTGAGCCCGGCTTTCATGCCAAGGGAACACCCTACGCTGCTCCTCACCTTTCCCAGCAGCCCAGACTCCAAGGCTTTCAGGTCCGCCGCTAGCTACGCACATGCGCGGGCCCTACCACAACAAGGCTCCAAGCACTGCCCTTCTGAGGACCTCCAGGTGCTAGCGTAAAATAAACACGGTCTATCGAATATTTCGGCTCACAATTCAAAGGAAATGCTCAGCAGGCACGCACGTTTGGCTTGTGCAGGCACACTACTCTGCTCACGCACGTGGCAGCTGCGGGAAGCTCCATCTTAAACACTGCTCGAAAGCAAATCTTTTTCTCCTCTATCCTCTCACAAAAGAAAAGGACTATTTTTGCCTTTTCTAATGACAATCGGAAGTTTCTAATTTCATTTCCCCCACCGCGGTAGGGTTTTTTGTTTCTGTTTTTTCGTTTTAGTTAAATCCTACCGCACAGACCAAGCACAAAGTCAGAGAGTCCCAGACATGCAAATCGAAATCTAAAAAATTTAGCTTATCTAAACACGGACCGGTGGGTAACAGGAATCCGTTCGTTCTCTCCCTTGCCGAGAGAGAGGAAAGGGGTAGAACCCCCAAGCTAGCTAGAGGGGGGAGGGAAAAATAACTTCCAAGCACCGGGATTTCGCAGCGAAGACCCGCGGGAGGGCCGAGGGAGCCGACAAAGCGGCACGGCCACGAGGCGACGGGAATGGAGGACAGGAAGAGCGCCGCCCGCCGCGGCGCCCCCCGACCCCACTCCGAGGCGGCGCTGCGAGGGGGGCAGCCGCCCCCAACGGCCACCGGTGACCGTTAGCGCGGCGCGGCAGCCCGCGCGCACCCNGGCGGCCCCGCGCCCTCCTACCTGCTGGAAGGTGACGGGCCGGGGGATGGCGCGCGCCCCGCGGGGCACGCACACCACGCACTGCGCCACGAAGGCGCGGTAGCAGGGCGCGTCGCCGGGCCGCAGCACCTCGCCCTCGGCGGCGCCGCTCTCCCGCAGCCGCTGCACGAAGCTCTCGAGCGGGGCAGCCTCGGCGTAGCAGCCCCGCAGCGCGGCCAGCAGGGCGGCGAACGGCCCCGCGCCCGCCATGTTGTGCCGGCGGGGCGCGCCGTCACCTGGCGCGGCCCCCGCCTTCCTCCCCCACCTCCTCCTCAGCCGGCGGGCTGCAGCTCCGCAGGAAACTGCGGAGAGCTGCTGCGGCTGCTTCCTTTTTTTAATTATTTAGTTTTGTTAGTATTGCTTAAAAAAAAAAAAAAACTCGCGGCTGGTGCGGCCAGGTGCCGCGCGCGCCCGAGGCTGCGCAGAGGTGATGGGCAGCGGGCGAGGTGAGGGCAGGCAGGGAGGGAGGGAGGGAGGCCGCTGTCCAGCCCCGCGGCTGCGCGCCTTCCCCGGCGCCGTCTAGTGCCCGAGGGAGCCAGTGCGAAGGGGCCGGGATGTCCCGGGTGGGAGGGAGCGCGAGCAGGGGCCAGTGCCCCGAGGGGAGGGCCAAGCCAGCCCGGGGGCTCCCAGGCCGTGGTTGCCCTCCAAGACGGCGCAGCTGGTGTGGAACGTGGCTAAGGCAGATTTTCCCTGGAGGAAATCGGCAGGATTCTTGTCACAGGAGCTCTTTTAGGATGGGGACTCGGTAGAGCATCTGTCTCAAGTTGGGTAGTGTAGAAGAGATTAATATGCAGATGAGCTGAACAAACCCAAATGAATAACGAACTGACTCTTCTCAGCAAATCCGGGAATGAAGCAGCCAAATCACCCGCATTGGTTCTTACTTGAGAATTCTTACTCACACCGTGAGTTCTTACTAACATCGTGACTTACTCACAGTGCTGTTCTTACTCAAAAACTTTCCTGGTGCCACAAGACTGCATGGTGGCAAATATGATGCCAGACTAAAATGAATTGAAATGGAGCTTGGGGGAACTCTGGGCCTCTAGAGAAAATTAGTGTAGATAACAGAAGATAAAAGTAGTAGATACTGAGAGAAATACAGGCTCCTCAATCAACGTGTTGTCTGTGAAAAGAAGTTCTGCCTTGAAAACTTGCATTTCTTTGGATCATTGAGAAGATTTGAAGATTATGATGACATAGTTGATACTTGAATTTCCAAAATATCCTAAAACCTTTGTAAGCAAAGTTATAAATCGAGGAGAAAAAAAAAAAAAAGAAAAAAGGATTTACAGATATTGATATATTTTTGGTTGAAACATAAGAAAGTGGTAGGAAGAAATCATCAGTTCTTTCAATATGGATGACCACCACCAGAGTTCTACATTAGTTTGCACGGCATAACTTCCTTAAGTGACCCCCAAAGTACTGTGAGTAATCAGTAAGCAGCAAAATTTGTTGGTGGGTGAAGTTATTCAAAGTAGCAAGGACCCAAGCAGACTATAAAAGTGCAGAAGAAAGTTATAAGACTGACTGACTGAGCAACTGTGTGGCAGATTAAATTTAATGCTGATAAATGTCAAGTGTGGCATAGAGGTAAATACATCCTTAGCTTCCTGTATAAAATTATGGGCTAAAATCATCACTCAGAATTCAGAGCCTCAGGTTATAATAGTTCCATGAAAAAAAAAATCTTTATTCTCAGCAGCAGCCAAAAAAGTGAGTCAAGTGTTAGGAATGATTAGGAAAGGAATAAAAAACAATGAGAGAGGATCATTATGTCATGGCATACGTTCATGGTTTGCCCACACCTTGAGTGAGTTGCACAGTTCTGGTCTCTGCATCTCAGAACTAAGATGTACTAGAGTTAAAAAAGGCTCAGAGACCAAAAGTATGGGACAGCTTGTATACTAGTCATAACAAGATAGGCAGGAAAAGGGAAAACTTGGTGAGGAAAGACAAATGCTGCATGCCACAGTCCATCCTTGGAAGCAGTTGGATATGTGATGAAAGGTGCCCTAGTACAACCGTCTTCCAGGACAGAGCCAGGAGTCTGCCAGATGTTAGTGAGATAACTAACTTCTAGTTAGGCTTCCTGGCTAGATTGAATCACAGAACGGTTGAGGTTGGAAGGGGCCTCTAGAGATCATCTAGTCGAACGCTCCTGCTCCAACACGGACACCTAGAGCATGTGGCACAGGGTGGCATCCAGGCAGGTTTGGAAGATCTCCGGAGAAGGAGACTCCACAGCCTCTCTGGGCAGCCTGTTACAGGGCTCAGTCACCCTCACAGGAAAGAGTTCTTCTTCGTATGGAGGTGGAAATTCCTGTGTTTTAAGTTATACTCATGACCCCTTGCCCTGTCACAGGCCACTAGTTCACACTGATATGAATCTCTTGCAGAAACATGACAGAGTTCTTCCTTTCATAAAGACTGGAGAGTACCTGACTATAAGGATTCACCTGACAGGTACGAGTGTGGAGAAGGTTGTTTTTTCAGGTGTTTCGTTAGGTGAAGGGGAAAGTTGTGGCCCTGTGACGAGGGCATTGTGCTGCCCCTGATACGGGTTGCGCTACCCAGCAAATAGTTCCAAGGGCAGGACAAAGGTGTAGAAACTGTGTCCATGCTGGGGCAGTGCAGTGGATACCTTCCCTTCCTTAAGAAAAGACCACAGAGGCTTCAGGGTGAGGTCAACATCCTCCTGCACGTTGAGGACTCGCTGTACCTTCCTTCTAAAGCAGACACTCTCTTACAGGGAGTAGAACAGCTCATCCCTGCTCGTCTTCATGCCAGAGGAGTCCAATCCTTCTTGGCTTCTTTATGGCTTTCAGACTGAGACATTTCTGTGTCACTCCTCATTCAGCACTGCCTGCCTACCACAGACATGCATAGGCACCAGATGGGCACCCTGAAAGAGAGAGAGTGATATCACAAGAAGGTTTCAAGGAACTTCAGCAATGCTGTGATTGAGAGGTTGCACAGACACTGCACACTTGGGCAAGGGGGCAGAAGCTGGCTGTACCAGCAGCTGTACTCGGGTGGGAGTACTGAGTACATGGGGATAACCATGATCGCACCTCTGATGGATCTGCATGTGTTCCCCTTTCCCCCACCCTCATTACTCCAAAGGTGATGGTACCCTCAAGGTACCACCCAAGGATCATGTCTACTGCAGCCAGGCACGTGGAAGGTATAAGGGCCACTATTTCCTCTGAGGAACATGTTCAGGAAGAGAGGAAGAGGAATAGGAAGGGATGTAGGGTTTAACGCAGCGCTAAGGACAAGAGATCATTAATCTTGCAAGTGGTAGCCAGACCCCTGAGGGCAACTAAAGATTCCTCCCCAGCAGCCAATGGGATGACATTGGAGAAACCAAGGACATGACAGTGAGAAGGACCATCTGTGAGGTGTTGATATGTAGGTCTTGTTGAAGAGGTGGACAGTGGTCTGGGTCTCCCCACCAAAGGGAATTTCTTCGGAGGTATACAACCCTAGCAGCAGTGCACAAGAAGCACTGGGATTTTGGTGGTAGTAAAGGACGAACCCACAGCTGAGGATGTTCTGGTTGCAGGTGAGGTAGTAACTCCTTCACTGTATGCTCTTGGCAGATCCCCAAATCCCTGGCAGAGGGTTGGGAGGCAGATGCTGCTGTTGGCTGAATTTCTGAGACTCTTAGTCATCATTTTTCCGCACCCTTTCTGCCTTACCTGTGCCTCTTGCTGATGCCTTCTTGGAGGCAAGAGCGATACCAATGGTGTGAGGAGACAGGAGGATTGCTGAGACCAAGCTAAGGGGGTCTCTTTATTCCTGTTTCTTTTCATCGGGACCCACCACACTGTTTTCCTGTGTGCCAGCCAGTGGGCTAGGGAAAGAATTCAGGAGGTAGACAAGGAAATTGAGTGTCACAGAAAGTGGGATAATTTTCATTTTTATTTTTAGAAGGCTGAATAAGGAAAAGAATAACAGAATCGTAGAATAGCTGGTGCTCGAAAGGACCTCCAGAAATCTCCAATCCAAACCCCCTACTCAGAGTAGAATCAACTAGAGCCAATTGCTCAGGACCTTGTCCAGTTGGTTTTTGAATATCCCCAGGAATGGAGACTCCACAACCTTTTTGGGCAACTTGTTCCAGTGTTTGGCCACCCTCACAGTGATTTTTTTCTTAGTTTAATTGGAATCTTCTGTATTTTAATCTGTGCCCACTGCATCTTGTCCTGTCACTGGATATCACTGAGAAGAGTTTGGGTGTATTTATATATGTATTTATACATTTTGATAAATCTTCCCGAGTACTTCCTTCTTGAAGCTGAACAATTCCAGCTTCCTCATCATATTCTTATATGACAGATGCTCCAATCTCTTACTGGATTTATGGGCCCTTGGCTCTGGGATGTCTGTGTACTGGGGAGCCCAGATCAGAAGGAACAACAAAGTCACAGTTCTCCTCAGCAAATCTGTTCTTCAGGGGAGAACTAATTCACATCTTGCTCCATCACTAGCTAAGGAGTCTTTCTTACTAAGGAGTCTTTCAGGTACTTCAAGTTATGTTAAATAAAAAAAAAAAAGTAAAAATAAAACAAAAAATAATAAAGCAGTCAGAGACCTTTGATGAACAACTTTCATAACAAATTTCAGCTAGAAAAAAATATGCTTTTTCAAATATCAGAAATAGGAAACCTGCCAGGAAGTCTATATTGCAAATGGTAGATGTTAAATTAATGTATGGAAGAAATACTTGGGCAGCAATGGCAATAGTGAGGAATTTACAGGATGAACCATATGAGGGGTCCTGTGTCAAAACTTNTCTTTCAGGAACTTCAAATTATGTTAAATCAAAAATAAGTAAAAATAAAATAAAACAAAAAATAAATAAAGCAGTCAGAGGCCTTTGATGAACAACTTTCATAACAACTTTCAGCTAGAAAAAAATATGCTTTTTCAAATATCAGAAATAGGAAACCTGCCAGGAAGTCTATATTGCAAATGGTAGATGTTAAATTAATGTATGGAAGAAATACTTGGGCAGCAATGGCAATAGTGAGGAATTTACAGGATGAACCATATGAGGGGTCCTGTGTCAAAACTTTGGTTGATTTGTCTGAGGTTGAAGTTCTACAGATGATGCTGTTGAATAGAGGGAGAGAGAGAAAAAAAAAAAAGGTACTTCGCAAGGCTCCATGATCAGGTGATATTATCCCCAAACTTATGCTGAGGCTGTTGCTTAAACTAGACCTGTACCATCCCGTACTATTAGTCAAGGACATCCCTCCAGTTTAACCAGCTACTCAATGCGAGTTCCCATTTTAGGGCCCCCATCCTCTGCTGTAGCTATGGTCTGTTATGGAGCGGTGCCTGCTGTGACAGAGACCTGCTCTGCTCTTTGCTGGCCGCCGACTTTAGCCTTGGCTGCTTTTATGTGGTCTTGTCAACTGGGGATGTCGCTTGTTTCTGCCTATATAATGCGCCTTTTCTTGCAGTGGGGCATACGGCGGAGGGGAACAGGCCCCTCCAAGCACCATAGTTACTGTCACAGACTAGTCAGGCTCCTCTCACGTGTTTCCATACCAATCCTCTGAACTGGAGACATACGTTGGGAGCTGTGGAGGTCTCCTGGCTGCTTTGTAACTGCACTTTCTAGGCTGCTGTCTGTCTCTAACAGGTGCGTGATGGTTCCTGGACATGTCCGCTCTTATAGCAGCCCCTGCCTCTCTGCTTCATGCAGCTTCTCCCCGCTTGTCTATTGCTCCTTAAAACAGCTGTTGAACACTTCCCTCTCCTGTACTCCCCCTCCCCAGTCACAATCTTCATTGTATCAGCCATGCCTTTTGCCTGCCAAACTGTTTTTTTCTCCTGTTCCATTCTGTTTAATCAAGGTTCAGTGATGCTTTTCACCCCTTAATCCCAGTATTTTATCCTGAAACTCTTTGGTCTTTTCCTCAGGCTGACAGACAGCCTCATGCATTGCTCGTCCTGAGGTAGGCTCTTTCTCGCTGTTCCAAGCAACCTCACTGTGACTGGAGAGTTTGTGAGGAACTCAACTATATTTGGTGGGGTCAGTCCTTGCTGAACTGCTACCTTCCTAAAGCTGACACTGTATTGACAAGCTGTGTTCGTTTAGGTGAGACTCATACATATCCTACACAAACTCCTTCCCTTTGGTACACAACTCTGTAGCCCTGGTGGTCTCCAGCTTTTGGCCTCTATTTTAGAGCTGGAGCTGCTTGCAATCTTGCACCAGGCAGCATCTAAATCTACTCTGCTGCAGTATTTACATATTACTGGGTTATCTTTTACTATGTGATTGCACAGTGTGTAAACCATGGAAAGTAGGGAAGAAGATATGCTGTCCTCAAGTCTTATTAACTGAGTTTGGGCAGTAAAGTAAGCCAGACTCTCCATGCAACAATCTTTTTTAGCTCAAAAGATAAGAGTATTTTGTTCCCTTTTGTTGCAGCTATATGCACTGGGGTGAGAGATTAGGACGAAAAAGACAGATTGCTGGGTGGGGAGGACATGATACTAAGAGAAAGAAAAATAAAAACACTTGGAAAGAGGAAAATCTGGAGCAAACTGGCGAGTAGTCTCTACAATGACCAGTGCTATTCAATACAAAAGGATGGAAACTGGAGCAATCACAGTTCCCCAGAGCATCACAAAGGATAACCACTGTTGCAGAATGGTGCAAGGATCGGGGACATGGATTCTGTGTGAACAACCAAGGCTTTGGTTTTTAGGCGCTTAGCATAAGTAAGTTAGGCTCTTAGGACAAGTTAGGCCCTCGGGGCTTCTGTCCCGTGAGAAACTGCAGCACACTCCAAGATTAGGTAGGGAAGCAGTCCCATGAGAAACTGCAGCACAGTCTAAGATTAGGTGGGAAAACAATGCTGAGGATGTGCAAACACCAGGTGTGATACAGGGAATAAGTAGTGGGACATAAATAGTTAACCAATGGTATAGTAGGGTGTAGGTAGTTTACGAATAGTTAACCAATAGTGTAAGGACGTGTGGTTTTAGCAGCAATTGTAAAAGTATATAATGCTTATACGCAGCAGCAATAAATGGAGTCTTGCCTTATTACTCAAATTGAGTCAGCTGCATTTCTTCCCCGCATCCTCTCCCCAGCGGACGGGTTGACCCTGAGACTCGAAGATAACCGCGCAGCAGCCTTGAGACTCGGAAGAACAGCAGCTCGGCAGGTTTCCAGGCCCGGACAGCTTAGAGAAGAACAGCAGCCGGGCGGATTCACCGCTGCAGCGAGAAATCAGCGCTGGCGGAATTCCATCCCCGCCGGCGGCAAGTCTCGAGCCCTTTGTGCCCTTTCCACGCGCAGCAAACCACCAGGAAAGACTATTAATCCTTGTAGGGTACAAGCCTAAACCTCTCCCTTGTGTAAGAGAAAATAGTTGGAGATGGAATTGTAATTCACTTAAGACATTTCCTCAAAGAAGAAGAGCCATCTTCTCCAGAAGACCATCTTCTGGAGAAGAAAGCCATTAAGAGGTGAAAATGACCAGGAAATTGCATGCCATGGAAATGGAAAATACTGTCTCAATAATACACCTCAGAGGAACTGAAAGGGGAGTGGGTGTGAGTGTGCGAGCATGTATGGAGGCACAGGGCATATCCATCTACAGAAAGTGTCTCCAAGCAATTGCCTGTCTTCCCTTAATTCTTAGAGGATCGTGGTTGGCACATTATAATGTAGGAAGGATTGTGCAGCCGTACCTTCCAAAGCATATAACGTTTTTCCGAATCAAGTCTAGCACCCACACAGACACACAAGTCACTGTAAACAGCTTCCAACTCCATTACAACTCTGATGGTGAGAATGTGGGATGGTCACCTACTTGTTTACCACAGTTAATGCTAACAGAAGGGAGGAGGCTAAATTATTCTTGAAGGCTTAAGTAGATTGGATACTGATCATCAAGCATGAGCAGCAATATACTAAAAATTCTAGTTCTAAAAGAAAAAAATTCAAACTTTTTATATTAATAATTTTAGAACCATATTAGAACCATACTTTTGTTTTAAGTTAGTCATTTCCACAATCATAAAGTTGAAACATTTAATATTTCTGATGTTATACTAAATAGTTCATCACCTTTCCAACAACAACAAAAAAACCCTCTGTCACATATGCAAGTGTTTTATTTGGAAGTGGAATGCATAAAACAATGAATTGAACAGGAAAGTCTAGTTCATTATAAAGGCTTCAAATGCTCTAACTTTGTATTTTTTATGACTATATGAGATATTGTGAGGTCATTATCATCAGTCATGAGAGACAGAAGGGCAGTAAACTCACAGTATGTAAAGGTGCAAGAGTGATTTTTCAACAAGCTACATACAAAAATGAATGCTAAAATGTTTTAAATACCTGAATATGGTATTCTGGACTTTCAGAAGACACTCTGAAAGAATCAGTGACTTGATTATTTTGAAACAGCACAAAAAGGAATGCAGGACTTTTCTGTATTATTTCCAAACACTGAACTACTATTATGAAATAAAAGTTCCAAATTAATTTGCCTCACAGCTAGCAGCTCCTTATAAACAAATCCAAAACAAGTACATGGAATAGCAAATATAACCTCACATTTCTGTAGACTTGCACACATCTAATGATAAAAATCAACAGATCTATGGTCCTCATTATTTACAACTAACAATGTAAAGAGCTTAACATAAAAATGGGTTAAATATCCAACTCAAGACTCCTTTACACCATAAGCAGCATATAAGCACTTGAGTAAAAAAAGACTGTAGTCCATGACAAAAGAAGTTTGACACAAGCTTGTATTTTCTGTGAATCCAAAGATTTATGCCTTTAGGCTTCTGCAACATTAGGCCTCGATAAAGTGTAGTGCATAAAGTAGTAACAAATCACAGTAATAGATCTTTGTTCTGTGAAGTTATTTATGTTTCAAATCAATAGCATGTTGCAGTTAAAAATGGCTTTGCACAAACAGGGTGCAACTGAATGAAAACCTTTTGGTTGGCAGTCATTTGGAAAGAAACCTAAGAATAATCAGGGTTAATCCATGCAGTCACTGACCAAAGAGACACTAGAATTAGTCATCCAATTCTAGTTTTTAGAATTAAACATTTTTATTTGCTGCTAAAAGTCATGTGCTATGTATTTTATTTACTGTCACTAGGAAACACAGACCTAGAGTTTTTATATTCACTTGTGCAGTTTGAATTTTAGTACAACAATTCAATTTCAACCTGTTTATTTTTGCTAACTTGACAGTGAAAACCAGATCAACATAGCCACCTTCAAAAACTGTCCTGTGGAATATAGATTTCAGAACGTCTACAGATCAATTCTACCTGATCTTAAATAGGTTGGTTATTTTTCATGCTCTTTCTAGGTAACTTTTTGAGTCCACGGTGTATTTAAGCAAAGTTAATTCCACTTGAATGATACATGTTCTGTTTTATAAGCAGAACTAGGATGGGAGGGAGAAGGAAGAGACCATTGTTACCTTTGAAAGGTGACAAAACTGGGCTATTGGCTCATTAGGTAACAACCATATCATGAGGAATTCAAGATGTGCTAGGAGACATTCTTAGCACATCACAATCATGTGCTACATGGATACCTGCTATCACATGATATTGGATTTTTTTTTTTAAACAGAATGATTTATATAAACTTAAGATATATATTTAAAGAAATCATGTTACTTTTTTTTTCCTCTCACATCCTAATTCAGTTTAAGAAAACAAATCTTCTGCCAGGATGTGGGCTAAGAATATCCTCATTATTTGAATTTTACCAGACCCATCTGTCTCACTATTTCCAATAAAAATTATTTTAGGTTATGAACTTAGGTTCATGTACGATTTTAATCATGACTTCTAGAATTTCCGTTATCAATTTGTGGTTAGTGCATAATCCAATAACTCTACATTTCATTTTGACAGCCTCCAGTTTGGCAGTGATGCTTCATTCTGCTGCAACACACTGGGCTATTTTTTCACTGTTCATAGCCCAGTGACACAGTTACCGAGTTGTCTTAATAACATTATTTAGACATCAGTTACAATGATGAGGACACTAAGTTTTTCACTGAAGAGAAGTTTAAGTGTAGGATATTGAATGACATCTGGCAGACTCTTGACTTCACGAGGACAAAAAAGAATCTTGAAATAGGAGGATATCAAAACTAGATTTTGGCAATATAGAAGATGTATTGTCCATGTAGTTCTTTCATAAGCTTTAAAAATACTCTTATTAAATAAATTTTTCCTTAAGACCAGATAATACAGGTAACCAGTAAGAGTCCAAGTGTCAGAAGCTTCTTCAATTCTTATTCTCTATGAGCTTTCTTTTTTGGCCTTTCTTCATAGGATTCTCCATACTCATTAACTCTGCTCTTATCCACAGGATAAAGCCTGTCAGGAGAGAAGAGGAATAAAATAAATATATAAATGAGATTACTTACATACAATACTTAATGAGATTCAGGCAGTTCTGTGCTACTTGATTTTCAAACCGTGTCATCCTGATTTATTTTACAAGTCAATTAATTTCTCATCATATTCTCTATTCTCATCATCATATTCTCTATTCCCATTTGTGGCCTAAAAAACTAGCAGTCTTAAAGATTAGCTACAGATATATCGGCTTTTCCATATTAAGACTTAATCAGTTGTCTCATAGCAAGGCCTCTCAAAGAATCCTAGAGTTCTCCTAAAGCTTGCCATGAGTACTTCTCAGGCTGTCCCAGATGCTTCTCCCCATGCCAAGCCCCTGTCAGAAGTTGTGGAGCTCTTAATTTCCAAAACAAAATCTTGGAAAGGGTCTATTTTATACGGAATTATATAAAGCTAAAGCTCAAGTTCTCATTTAGACTTAATGATTAGTTAGAGGTAAACATCCATGCAACCTGGTGCAATGTGAAGCTGGCTTAAAATTCCTGTTCACAGATAAATATTTATTGCTGAAAACAAGAATACCTCTTATTTAGCTTAACTTATGCCTAGTATTTGAATGGCTACTATATGGAGTAATGTGCTTCAGTTGTATATAGACAGGCAGCCCCTTGGCAAGGATTAGAAGCCCAAAACTCCTCTGTGGGGAGGTGTGAACACAAGCTTGAGAATTGCTCTTACTTCCAGTATTTGTCTTTCAAGTTATTTTATTTTTGAAATTTGAAAATGTAAACCCATTGAAAAGGAGGAGCCTTGATTGGCGATGGAGAAGGGAAAAGTGGCAAGAACTCTGTATATGCTGTGAGAAGGGAGTTTAATTACTTGACTACTCTCTTAGCATACTAAGAAGGATCCAGGAATGCTGTCAGTTATGGGAAGGTACTTTTGCTATATTTGACTTATTTGTATTCAGATTGCCTTTTCAGGATCCCCCAGTCTTCCCGTTCAGTCAGTATATACACATGTACCATTATCCAGACCATACTACAGATGTAAATACAGTATAAAAAAAAATCAAAATCTTTTTGAAGTCTATCCCAAGTTTTTCTGTAATTCTTTACAGCAGTAAGGCTGCAAGCATTTAGAATGCTTTAAAAATGCCTATTGATAATCAAGAAAAGCATACCATCTTTGGTAAAGATAGACCAGGAACACGACATCATCTCTAAAGCATGCCAGCCTATGAGATGTTGGCATAGTGATGATAAAAGCAAAGATATCATCAATAAAGGTGTTGAATGCCTAAAAAGGAAAGAAACGCATACTTCAGTTGGGTATGAAGAAAGGAAGTAACCTGTCATACAAAGCTGCAGGAAAGAGCCTTTTCAGAACAGCATTTTTCAGTAGATGCACAGATCACATATCTATAGCAATATTCAAGAGTTAGACTGAGAAACTATTCAGTGCAAACTTCAAAGTGCCTTCCTTTCATGAAAACTGCTGTTTACTTTAAACCACACAACTACGGACAATGTGCAGACACAGTCGAAGTTAGAAGTAGGACTACTCGAGGCAAATGAGTATTGTTATTTGCAAAAAAAATGCATGTACCAGTAACTTCATTAAAATCTTTAAAATAAAGAGATGAAATATTACAGCCTCTCATTACTCAAAATATTCAGGATTCACAAAATATTACAATTCACTTTTTTTCTGGGGGAAAATAAACTCATTTGTAAATAATTATTCATTAAATATTAAGAGCATTAACTTGGCAGCCATACATACTTTTCCAGTTTTTTACAACCACTATACTAGGCATGCTCTTTTTGAAGCAATAGCAAAATATTTTCTGACTACTTTTCTGAGTGAGAAGGCTTAAATTACTAGACAGCTGCTGGGAAAGCAATATAAACAGGCTCTGAGCTATGCATGGATGACAGTATTTTGACATTAAACGGGTTAGCTGAAATAAACAGCTAACTTCTGGATTGAATCCTAACCTAGAGAGAGGGTTACGCATTAACCTGGCTTCTCCTTTCACTATTGGTGAGCACTTAGTCTGGCTCAACAATATATAAATCTCTACCTTAAAAAGTGGGGACATTGAGGCATTTTCTAGGTAGAGGACTCCTCACACTTGGGGAAAAAAACATGTGATGAACATTGTGCAAAGAAATTATTGATCAGCATAAAATAATCTTAACGACAAGAGGGTGACAGAGCCCTGGAACAGACTGCCCAGAGAGGTTGTGGAGTCTCCTTCTCTGGAGATCTTCCAAACCCACCTGGATGGCACCCTCTGCCATGTGCTCTGAGTGACCCTGCTGGCGCAGGGGGGTTGGACTAGATGATCTCTAGAGGTCCCTTCCAACCTTAACCATTCTGTGATTCTGTGAAACATGGAGAACTTTGAGGTATTGGAAAGTTCTGATTAATTACAACAGGCAGAAATTATGGCTATGACTGCAAGCTCACAGAAATATAAAGACTATGTAAGGCTCTTAATTCCAAAATTTGAGCTCCTGTGTCCCAGATTACCAGTTTGAAAGTGCACAGCATGTTTTCAGAAGCTTTCAACGGTGCTTATTTTAAAGCACTTTGTTATGAAAATTGAACTGCATTGAATGCAGACATAACATTGTTATTTTGTTCCCAAATGAACAAACTTTCCTGTCTTCTACAGTTTGCTGCTAAGCTTTGCCTTTTTGGTGCATTATTTTCCTCCAAGGGTAACCCTGGGGTCATCACATTGCAAGCCCTTTTTCACCATGCAACAGCCTACAATACCTTAGCCACTATACACTTCCCAAAAGTTTAGAATTACTGCATAAGGACAACACAAGGTGTGCATGACTTCAAGGTTCAATCTGTCAAAATAAGGTCTTCCTTCTTAATCAATTTCTATTTCAGTAATAAATCTCTCACTTGCTAAAATAGTGTATTAAATTGAGACTGGAAAAAAATTACTTGGAAGTACTACCTACCAACATTTATACCCATGCAACATATGAAAAAAGCAGTATTTTCATCAAAATTGGGATGCAATTATTCTTAATTTATGTAAGTTTCTTAATTTATTTATGAAAAATAGGAATTGTTTGCTGCCCTTAAAAAAAAAAAAAAAAAGCTTTTCTGCTTTTATTGGCAGCTTAGTTCTTAAAAATGAAGCCAGCCTTAAGGTAAGTATTACTATTTTTCAAAGAAAAGCTATTTTTGCAATAACAGCAGAAATCTTTAGAAAAAAGTACAGCTTTACTTACTTTATATGTGAAAGCTTTCCATGGTAAGTGTGCAACAGATTTCATCTAGGATTAAAAAATATATACATATATATATCAAGCTGTAATAAAGTCTCCAATAAGAGACTAGAAAAGCTGTCTTTTATCACTGAAATCTTACCTTGTAGTTTACAAACAGCTGGGGCAGCATAAATAGGAACCCAAAAGCATACACTCCTGAAGATAAAATACAAATGGTTTACATGTAAATGCACACACATACATACACCAGGCAACTATACTTTAAATTAGGAGACCTATATTTTTCTTCTTGAAGACAAAAGCAGCATCCAATTATTTTTGCCTCACTTTTCTAAATTACTGTAGTAGTTTTGGAAACTACGGTCAAATAATTATTCTATATCTGATAGTTCCAGATGACGCCGGTTAGTTTTCTACTTTCAGATCTTGGTCTTAGTTTGAAGCCATACGTAAAGAAGAGAGAAAGAGGGTACTCACCATTGACAAAGCTGTTAATCAGCCAGGAGTACCAGCTGCAAGCAAACAAAAGACAACCCTGTTTCTTTTCCACCTCAGCAAAACAAACATACCCACAAAACACCCACCCCAGTGGCCATAGGCTGCCAAGGGCTATCTGACTGCTCAAAGGAATTGGCTATTTTGTCAGGTGTTTAGATCTTCTGTAAAGTAGTTCACACCTTCCTTTCATTACAAAGGACTCCAAAAAAAAGCTCCTAATAGTTTAAGCAATGGACACTTATGAGTGGAATCCAACAAATTGAGTTTGGAGATCTTTGAGGGCTTTGATATTTTTTTCCAGAATATTCCAAGACTTCTCTATCCAAACTACATCAGTGTGTACTGCACACTGTCCACATTAGTGCCTCTAGAGGGTATCACTGTATTGCTAAATATTAGTGAGACTTAACACGGCATTGCAAGGGCTTCTCAGATTTAGAACAAATACCATTCTGTATCAACCACTGTAGTATACACTGCTTTTAAAGAGCAGATAGAAGGAATTCACCTCTTGTAGTTAAATCTAACAAAACCACCAAACGTTCAGTGCAGCACAACCCTAGCCAAACAACAAGAGCGTCACATGGCAGTTAAATTCCATCCTTCTGTTTGCTACCTGTACTTTACCTTCTGTAAGAAAGGGTAATAATTGCAATGTTCAGATTGCATTATTTGAAATTGAACTTGCAATTGCAATTGAACAGCAAAGTTCTAGCTGGAACAACGTGCATCTACAAAACACTTCAAGAAAACACAGGCTGTAATGTTAAAGGATAATACTCTTCTAAGATTAGGTGTTCTATCACTATTTTATTTTTATTTATTTATTTAACAAAAGTAGATTTAACATCAATGAAAATGCTCTCCTGGGAAGTGCAATTGCCTGTAGCTTACTAGTTGTTGAAAAGCAGTTAGACTTTCCACCTGTAAATCCTGTAAAACTATTTTTTTCTGGTTCCTAATTTATGAATCAAGCAAACCAAAATAACCATCCCATCATCTCAAACTAATCAGCACTGAAAAAAAGCGTTAACTATTTCACTTCTACATAAAATCATGGATAGATTTACAATACCATACCTCTTGTATTTAACATTCAGCAAGGAATAACCTGCACCTCCAATACAGAGTGGATACAGCAAATATGACAAATATTTCATAGCCTATTAGACAGGGAAAGTAAATTGTTAGTTCACATTTTGTAAGTATTCTTTTTCATGATGTCCACTGAATACAGCCATGTAACTTTTTCCTTGAAAATTGTTTCTGTTTTCTGGTATCTACTATTATTTTCAATATGTTTCCAGTTCAAGAGAAGGTAAAAATCCCCGTGCTCGGTCAGAGCACCAAAGCTGCTTGGAATATGCATAGGCAACATGATGCAGTAATGCAGATAAGAGTCTAAGACTAGCTCTATGCCTAACACCAATGTTCAAATACTTTCATAAATCAGGAAGCACACAAACATTCCTCTAATATACAGATACATATATCAGTTCTCAAATTTTTGAGGAACATGCAGGAATGGCAACCCACTAAGATAGTCCTCTTAAGATGTTTGTTATACCTCTACTTCAACTTAGAGCAATTTCAGCTTCAAACACAGAAGTATCTCAGAACACTGATCATTGCAAGCGCATCTCATCCATGTATCAATTAATGCCATCTTCTAAAACTTTCCAAAACAGAAAGAAGAGTTCCGTAACTTAAATCCATAGTTTTTCTCCAAGAATTCTACTACTTTTTCTGATGAGATCAATTGTCTGGGTTATCTGTTCTCTCATGATAAGAGTGAAAATAGCATGGATGCTCAATATGTTTGGTCAGCAAAAAAAATTTCCCCACTCTCTTGGAAAAGGCACGCCCATAAAGAGAGGTTTTATTTATTTATTAAATTATCAACTGTACAGTTTATTGTAATAAGAGTAAGTGCTCTAGGTGTTCCTGCTTGAGCAGGGGGTTTGGACTAGATGATCTCTAGAGGTCCCTTCCAACCTCAACCTTTCTCTGATTGTGAGTACTACTTCCTCTGTTATAAAAGGAAACTTAAATGCCCCTGGCAAAGCATCTAAACATCATTCTGGCGAGCAATGTGAAGGCAGGTTTGGGGGATCACGAATGAAGCCCACAAGAAGGTCAGCAAGTTAATACCACCACTACAGCAGGCCAAAAAAGGACTGAAGATCATGTTTCCAAGGGTGGAAACTGCATAGTCTCTCTTGGGAATTTGTTCAAATGCTTAATTGTCCTCACAATGAAGAAGATCTTCCCTTCTCTCCTGTCTGAACTTCTTGTTATGGCCATGTCCTCCACCACTATAAAGAGCTTGGCTCCATCTTCTTGATAACCTCCCCATAGGTGCTGGGAGACCCCCAGAAGCTGCCTCTCTAGGGGCTGAGCAAACCTCACACCCTATGCCTCTCTTCACAGGGCAAAGGCTCTAGCATCTCAGTGGCCCCTCTGCTGAACCTACTCCCATTTATCAACATCTTTCTTGCTTTGGGAGCCCAAACACTTGTCTAAAACATAATAAAGCAATAGAGGACTATAAACACGAAGTTTCTAATCTTCAGTAGCATCAGGAATCCTAGTTTATCTGAAGACTATCACTGAAACACAGAACTAATGATTTAATACAAGGTTTTGTTACTCCTAAGGAATCTTGTTGCAAGAATTAAAAGTCAGACACACAGTGAGAACACAAGGTATCTGCACTGGGTTGGAGCAAGCATCCATCCAGCCTACCATCTTTTCTGGGTAGCATGTTGTTAAAACTTTAAAACCGATATGTTGTTAAAACTGTAAGAGCATAATTGAGAATATTTCCTACCTAGTTTAAACACTTTCAGTTCACGTCAGTGACAGGTAAAATTGTTCACATGACATCAGCCTTAAGGTAACAACCAAAGCCTTTTACCCATAGCGTAAATCAGGTGTCTCAGTTTGAAAGTGATAGCACTGACTTGCAATTCTGTGACAACTTTAGGACAAAAGATATTACTATGTGTTCCAAGTATGATGAGTAGGCCACATGAATATTTATATAAGAGAAGTCACAGGATCTCCTCTTACCTGGGTATCATATTCTTCAGTTTTCTTTTCAGAGTCATTGTATGTACCAAACTGCAAAATATATAAAATACATAATTAAGTCAGAATTGTGGTAAAAAGTATTTTGACCAAAATGATAACTTTAGCATCATACTATGGTCCAGAAGCCATCTTATTCCAAACAAATTATCACCTCAAAAATAACACATTTTCTACCAACACAAAAAATTCATAGCATCTGCTGCACCACTGCCTTAATGGAGATTTGAACGTTCAAACTACGAGACATACAGCTTAAAATAGTTCAGACTTCTTATACGCTTCTATGTAAGACAGTCACTACAAATTATGTGAGCAGCCTACTATATGTAGGCTAGCTACAATGTATATCCTTTCCTTCATATTTTACATTGAACATTCAGGACTCTTCTGCTTTGTGAAAAGTTCTGTTGAGACAGCAGAGTTTACCAAATGAGAGCCAAGTCAAATGACTAGGAGTTTGGCAGCTAGAGGAAACAGTTTTACTAATAACCATAGCCATTTCATGCACAAACAGGTCAACTGTGAATTATTTCCATCTTGGTTCTGTTTCTCTGAAGAGAATTGCTAATAGATTTCTCAAGAAAAGCCAGTGAAGACAAAGATTACTTAAGAAATCTTTTCATCAGAATTAGACATATTGCAACAACACTTTTTGAAGAGAAGATGAATATTCAGCAAGTGACAAGTCAACTTGTCAAGTACGACAGCTTTGAAAACAGTATTCTAAAATAAAAATACCTGATCTTTTTTTCCCCTCCATCAATCTCTTTATGAGTTGCTCTAATTGTTTTTACTATGCAGAGGTTTTTAAATGTTAGCATAAGGTAGACTGAAATAGACTAAAGTAATAATGTTCTGAAATCTAAACTCCTAATTCAACCAACTACGTTCTTGCAGGTTTAAGAAAAACCCAGAAGGCCCTTTCCCACACACTCCCACCAAACAGAAAAAAAAAATCCCAGCAAACAACACTCCCCACCCCCCCCCAAGGAAAAAAAAAAAACATAACAAACAAGTCTCAGCTGTAACAGGAGAGAAACTTTGAAAGGAGCAAAGGACTACGAAGTTGTGACTGTTTAAAAACATTTCCTTGAATACTGCCAAGGGAGCAAACAGAGCTATTAGCCTCTTAAGAGGCAGACTTCCAGCAGCAAAAAATGCCAGAATTTCTTGTTATGTAAACACTAGGGATAACACAATCATGTTTCTCATATCCCCAAAAAACCAAAGAAGTTTGAATATAGACATCCTTTGTATAAAGGTGCTTTTCCAACACAGTGGCAGGAGCTTAAGTCCACCCATTAAGATTCAGGAGGACTGAGAATTTTGGAGTTTTCAATATAATAAATACATACAAATTATTACACACAAATTGATCAAAAATAAACTCATAATTTTGAAACTACTTATCTAAGCTTTTGTATTAGGTCATTCAAAAAGAAAAGATGCACATACAAGGTTTTTATATTTTTTTATCTTCCTTCCAGTGAAAGCCAAGTTGCACAGTAACCTGAAGGGAGGCAAGAAGTTCAACAGCTTTAATCATAAAGGGCTGATGCTTACTGTACCTGAATTTTGGGTCTTATGCCTTGCCACTTGATCGTCATTTTCAAAGCTTTCTTCACTTTCCAGAGCTATGGTTAACAAAACAAATTACACACATACAAAATTATCTGAAGGAATTTTCACGAGATTCAGATAATCAGAAGGTCATACATATAAAAACAGCAATTGCCTGACCACAGCAGCCTGCTCTGCATATACATGACTACAAACTGAAAGCTGTGGCACCAGACAGGGCCATCACTGAGAATCTGCTTAATTAAGTCCCTGTATTTGATGATATATCCGAGGTGAAATAACTTAAGTCTTTGTGGGATATCTGTATTTCAGAGCTAGTGTGGAAGTCAGTGTCTCTCAGCACTAATGCACTTCAGCTTAAATGTCCTCCAGTAACTACCTGCCAAGCTAATTTTTAACATGTCTTCAAGAGTAGCTGGGTCTCCAAGACCAAGGGGCCTCTGAACTCCAAGCACTGCTAGGTAGACCCTTACATGGTCACCACATTTCAGTAGCAGACTACCGGAATTAAGGCAAAATCAGGGAATCCATGGGATGGCAAGGCTGTTACAGACAAATTTCCTTTGAGATGTATGATCCATATGTTTATTCCCACTTTAGATAAGCATGTTACCTCACCATCTATGCTTTAGATAAGCATGTTACCTCACCATCACCAGACATATTTTACTTCAGCAACCCCTCCAACAACTTCAACTACAGAACATTTTCCCTCTATGTAAAATCCACATAATGCACCCATATAATCCTTTAAACTCAGTTTCCCCAGCTTGCAATCCAAAAGCAACATATTAGAAAGACATAAGAAACATGACAGGAGGCAAGTAGTCATAAGAACTACAGATCTCCAAGAGCTCTGATACTCTCTTGCTGATTGCTCTTTGGGCAGCTCCAACAAGAACCTCCGAGAGGCACAAGGTCTTTAGAGACCTTCAACAAATGAGATCTCAATTTGTCTGTTCTTACAAAATGGCTACCAATAAATCCATCTTCTTTATAAACTATGAATGCAAAGTCTTAAGGTTTCAAGTGAACTGAAGTCTTGAAGTAACGGGAGTAACTATGACTCTCTTAAAGGGAACCGTTGTTACCACCCGGGCTAAGCTGCGGAGACAGTACCTTCCCATGGTTCCCGACGGACCCTGTAACATCGGGTGACGAAACCTGTTTCTGCCCCAGGATAGCTGGGGCGCTACCTGTTGGGTAGTGGTCACTGGCTACCCAGCATTATCAAACATGAAACAAAATTGTTGCCTTACGTAATGTGTTTGGCTGAAAGCCCTGGCCCAGGGCTTTGTTCCTCGGGCGTCTCAAGATTGGACTGGGGGTGTTGTCCTACTTAGGTATATCCAGAAACGCCCGAAAAGTGTCTGGCTCATGGGGTCCTGAGTCGTGAATGTCCAAATTAACCAGATTGTGACAATTTGCCTATCGGTGAGACTGACTGGGAAAGGACTTGCCCAGAACCGGTCTCCTGGGATTGCCTTAACATCTTCCGGTTAGATGTCTGTGGGTGCCTGCGCCTGATGTGTCTATCTGGTTCTAACGGTGATCCGTTATTGTGACCAGCTGGTAAGATCTGGTGCCTAGTGTGACTGTTAAGGGCAAGACTGGATTGGCCTCTGCCCTTGCCACCAAGACCACCAACATGCTCCACCGATGGCCGCAACCCATCAGGCGTTGAGTTTTCTGGTGGGGACTCATGTCATACCAGACCTTGGCATGAGTGCTTGGCTACCTTTTGCTGGTAAGTCTGTGTGTGTGTGTGACCAAATGTGACACGTTCTACCGGCTTCTACCTTGAGCAACACAGACCCCTATTGTCCGTACATGGGAGTTGACATTCCCACTGCCTTCTCCCTGGACATGGGGAATTGTGGTCTGCCTAGCCTACACCTCTCTCGACTGTGAACATCTAGTCTGACTTTAAGAGTAAAATTCTTCACTGCCGATGACTGAATGGGTTCAGTCTTCCGGTACTCATTGAATTTTGCCCTTGCTCTCCTTGGCTGTGTCGCAGGGCGTGGGATTTAATATCTCGTCCCAAATGCAGCGTCCATCTAACACAGATTATGACAGGCGGACGGGCCACCATGTAAGCCAGAACAGGTACCTTGCGATGGCAAGGTTCAATAAATAGCTGACCCCGTGTTTCATCCTACTATAACCAAAACTGTCACTTATTTTGTCAATAGACACTTTAAAATCATTTAGCCCTTTTGGATTTCTGAAATTTTTAGATGCAAAGATTTTTTTTTTGATTCCTAAAACCCAAGTAAGCTAAAATCAATGATATTTAGCAATATCAGCAGCATACTTATAGCAAGTTACCATATTTGGATACATATTTTTCCCTGAAACCTTGTTGAAATTTGAGAGCTAAAGAAATTTAATGTTTGGAGGACAAAACCACTCTTAAATACAATACAAAAAAACAACACAGAGATATACCATATTTCTAAAATTTATTCTGCTATCCCAAGTATTAAATAATTATGTTTGTAGTCAAAAAACTGGCACTATTTGGGATATTGCTACCTGTAGCTTTCACTAGAGCCTAAATATACACAAAACTGCATTTTTAAGGCTCATATTTGCATTTGGCAACTTAATCACTACCTTCAAAGAGCATCTAATTAAAAGTGCGTGTTCTGAACTATTTTGTCCTCATGGAGATCATGTGCAACTGCATGAGATGCACAGTCAAAAATCGCACAAAGTCCTGAACTTAGTTTTAAATACTGAAACATAGCAACATCTGCAAGGTTTCTTACACACAGAACTCTCTTCCCAGCAGTGTCAAGGCTTCTGAGCAGCTTCTGCAAACCACTGACTGGACATGGTCTGCTGAAACTACCAACAGGCTCTTCCTTTTCTCCCTTTGCTAAGGTCTCAGTTATGGCCTGGTGAAGGTGTCTTTCTGCCTGCTCTTTGACAAGTGTTCCCATGAAGGCTCCCTGACCTGGTTAGTCAGGCCTAGCCACATGAGTGATGCCCTGTGTTTGGTGCCACAATAACAGCTGGCTGGTCCCAAGAAAATCTCATACTTCCAATTTATTTCTTGTCTAATAAAGAGACATAATCTCCTCTACCACAGGGCCAGTTAAACAAAGCCTTTAAAGACAGCAGACTCCAACAGTAGTTTTCCAGCAACTAGTTTAGCATTCTTTTTGTACAGTAGATTATAAAATGATCTTTTATAAAAATACGTGAAGACTCTAGATACAACTAATAGATGTTCCTGAAAATACTGAGAATTAGTTCTAAAGCTTTAACAACTTACCTCAATCACTGCACCAATGCCTGCTGGAATCAGGACCAATAGACTTGTTTGTTCATCCAAAAGGAAAAGAAATATTACAACAGTACTAAAGCACCGCCAGAGAACTAGACAGAAAAAAATAGTATTAATATTTAATGAATATTCATTTAAATGAATAGTTGAGATGACAGCAAACTTGGCCTATTTTCTACAATTCTAACTTATTTAAGCAGTTTAAGCATGAACTTCTCCTCCATACATCTTTCTTTGTTAAGTAGTCCTAGAAAGTAGCCCAAATACCTACATATCTCCAAGCAGACTAAATAAAAAGACACCTAGCAAGTCACAAAACCTTTTTATAAAGTCCTTATCACAAGATAAAGAAAAACAGAATATTTGAGAAAGATTTCTGTATTACAACAATTCAACAACATATCAGTACTATGATGAACTATATGTTCATGACTCTTGTCTCAGGAAGCTGTAAGATATCCAAGTAATGTCAATCTTGGAAAATTATGCAACTAATTTAATGCTTGTAAACTGCTAGGAAAAAAATAATCCACTTTATTCAATGGCTTTGAAAATGCAAATATTTTGTATTTGGGTTATTTTTCAGGTTCTGCAAAATTCTGTACAAGCTTCTCCTAAGCAATTCATAGATTAAAGTAGGCAGGGATAGGAATAGGTTAGAGCTACAAGATGCTGGGACAGCAACAGTCACGTTGCAGCACATCATGGCAGCTTCTTGTCCCACACTTTCTACAAGGGAATAAGGAGATGCAAAGAAGGAGATTGAAGTTTGCTAAAGAGACAGTGGAATCAAAGTCAATTACTGGAAACTGAGCACTGTCTTTGACAGTATGGTTAAGAAAATCTATACCTCTCCATCTTTCCAGTTTGGCTTTTCTCACTTAGCTAATTGGCAATTAGCAATTCCAAGTCTGAAATCCATGGATTGTTTCAGATTCTCACTGACCTTTTCGTGCACATATACTAGCTGCAATATAAACGTCTTATATAAATATAAATGCTCTCTGACAAAAAAGAAAAAATCCCCACTTGAGAAAAGTATGTTGCTGTTTATCCTAATGTCACAACGTCTTTTTTTTTTTCCTACCTACAATCTGTACATATTGTAGAATTAGGAGATACAGTTCTAGAGAGTAAACGACCACAGACCTTTCATTTTGGCTTATAAACACAATGGAAAATCTATTAGAAAAATAGGCAGTAAGTATTAACATTAAATAAGGCTCAACAGTCATATGTTTAATCTCAAATGCCCATGTTCGGCTGGTAACCTCTAATCTGTCTCTAAAATTGAGAGATAACAGATGTCAAACCACTATACTTCTTTTTCATATCTGATAATGAAACTACAGCTTTATAATGTTGTATTTGCTTTAAATAAAGTTTGTAGCTTGTTGTTATCTAAATGGAATATTTGGGATTTGCAAGATAACATGACATATGACAGCACCTTCTCTTTAGTCAAAAGATGGTTCATGTCCTCTTTCTTTTCTCTGTATTTTTGTGTCTCTTTTGTGTCATCCATCAGTGGATGTAAATTTTAAATTCATAGGAAAAAACTCATTTTACCACCTTGGATAAATCTATATATCAGTTTATAGCAAGAATAAGCACAGTGTATACTATATGGCACACATACATGTAACACTTTGAATTATAAGCCATACCTGCTTTTGTAGACATCCCAATCATGTTCCTCTTTTTCTTCCAGAAACTGATGTCATTTTTGAATGCAAGGAAATCAAAAAGGAGCTGCAAATAGCAAGAAACATGCAGACTTGATTGAAACATGCCCAAACAACATGTACTACCAGCTGAACTACTAAAAATTATTTATGATGGAATTATAAGTTAAGAGTTATAAAACTAGAATCAAAATTACACACCATAAATATAAGCTAGAAAAAAGAATCAGTTTTAAAATCCTGTGATAAAGGATGAAGAACTAAGGTCCTTGAGAAGTTGCTCAGCTCATGGACAGATCACACTAAGTTAGATTAGGGCTTTGTGTTGGATTGATAGTATTATTCATTTTAGGTTTGGACAATATCAAAGGAAAAAAAACCCTTCAGGATGGCAAGTCAGATTTATCTTGATTTCAGCAGTGTGAAGTTTGCCTAAACTTCAAGAACTTAAATTTGCTCCAAACTTTTTTCCCCTTCCAAAAGTCTCTTTCAGCACTCAATATATGAAAAAGCACAGATGATTCAGAAAATCCTGGGTCAAGAAATCTTAATGAAAAAGTTTATTTTTAAATTTGGGAAAATTATATAAAAAAAAAAACCAAATATTTTAAGAGCTTTTCTCAGTCTACAGACACGTAACTTTCTAAACAGAATGGAAGAAAGTAAGTTACTATTACTGGGATACATAAAGAACTTTTACCACTAAATCAATAACATATACTCTAACTACAAAAAAAAGCATAATGTGCTTTGAAAACTCTTAATTATTCCAGAATATGGGAGTTGCACTGATCATAACTGTAGATAACAAAAATGTTCAATGTAGAATGATAAAATCTAAGAAAAAGTGTTCACTAAAAGATTCACATTTAAACCAAGATAAACACGAAGCCCCCAGAGGTGGATGACACTGAAATAACATGTCTATAGCAGCAAGCTCTACACATGCAAACTGACAAATTGTTAATGTAAACTTGGAGCTGATCTGAATTCCTGCAAGGTTAGAAGTTGAAGACTAGAAGAACTACTACTGGTGCCACAGCTATCCCCCTGCAATGGTACACCTTGAGATAACTCAGCTTAGCAGAACATTTGAAAGTGCTAGCAGGCATCTAATGCTGGGGGTTTGAGTTCCACTCCAGAGAAAAAGTGAGCGTGAAATTAACTGGTTTATATTTTGGCCAAAAGTGTTAGTTTATAGCTAATGGGTTCAGACATCTATCTTCAAAATCTTTATATTAACTGTGTATTGGAAATACAGCTGACTTCTATAAGAAAGCACTTGTATTGCTCTAAGGAAATTACTATTTCCAAGAACAGTTCCCAATAAATGAAGGGGTTGAAGTGCAACAATTTTTATGTAAGCTACATTCTTAAAAAGAAATTTTCACTACTTACGTGGAATGCTGCTACAAAGAATGTCAGAGCCAGAAAATACAGATTAGTATCCACAAAAATTCCTTTTACTTCATCTGCATCCTTTTCTGAAAATCCTAAGAGAAAAAAAAAAAAAAGTAATTGTGCTAGAAATAGTACAGTATTAGTTGCTGTTATACTAGATTCTAATATGAAAGATTTTTTTCTTTTACCTGGATGTATTTTGGTAAGCAATCATAAGTCCAAAGCAAGGCAAAATGCAAATCTAGGTACATTCTGATTAATGATTTGCCTATCTTTAAACAAAATCAGCCAGAAGAAGCCTTATGTGCATTTAATATATTGTGTAGCTACAACCTAGACTGAAGAGATACACAAATGGCAAGCACAAAAACATCATTCTTGCCCAGGATAAGATTATTCAACTTGCCCTCCGAACTTTCACATTAAAGTGAGACCCACAGCGAAAACTGAAAAATGAAAAAACGTGTGCCCTACAGAGCACAAGAGGTCAGTGAGAAAATGAACCACATGTGCAACAGCGTGGCTCCTGAGAGTGAATCCACTTCAAGCCTTTCTACAGTCCTTGCAGAACTAGCTTTGAAGCTCCTTGATAAACTGAAAAAAACCCACAAAGCATCTTCTGGAGTTTGTAGTCTAATCAGTGAATGCGTAATTCTCAACTCTCTTACCAAATCTTCTGAAGGAAGAAGGATGTTACCTTGTATAAAAAGGTAGCTTTTAAAAAAGGGGTAGTCAGAAAGAACTCTATAGTTGAAAGCTTTGCTATGCCTGGCTGTATTTTAACCCTAGGTATAGGGCTACATTCCCAGTAACCGCTACTTCAGAAATTTATCTTCTTAGCATCTCCTGCATTCTTCAAAGTTTATACAGAACTTAATCAACTGCCTTTACTTCACAGAGGATAGGGGAAAACCATGGGGAAAAAAAATCTCTTCTACTTTGGCTTATTGTGCTTTCACAGTAGTATTCTCTCGAGAAAATTGAAAATTAATAAATGATTAAATCAACTATTCTTGTTTCCTATCACATTTCAATATTTTATTTGAATCTTCACATTGTCACAGTATTATCAGAAAACAGAAAGGAGCAAATATCTATAAATACCTATAAACTTAAAAGGAATTTGAAATCTTTGCCTTATATCATTCAAAATAAAAAAAAAGCATACCAAATTGTTGGAGGGAGTACACAGCATCCTGCATGTGGATCCAAAATCGGAGTTTTCCAAGAGAGATTTTATCATATGACACTGTAAGAGGTAGCTCTGTGGTTGAACGATTTATAACCTGTATTTCAAAGAGAAACAGCTTCCATTTTAATAGCAAATGTAAATTCAACAGTTATTGCAGTTATTTCTATTCACATTTTTTTTTGAAAATAGAAGAAACTAATTATATCACATATCATAGTCTTTTTTTTTTTTTTTTTTTTTTTAAAGAAAACTAGAGCTTAGATTTTTGGACTTTTTTTTTTTTTTAAGAAATGTTAAATTGGCCGTTTGCTGTTCTCACGTTTCTACTGCAAACTCACTGTTGCTATAGAGGGGAAAATTTATAAATGAAATAGGGAGAAAAGCTGGAGAAACTAGAACAGTGCCAGGAATCTTTGAACTATCTGACAAAAAAAAATGGGAAAAAAGGGAGCAGAATTGAAAATAAAGAAAGCTAGTGAGATTTCAGTGCTCTCTACCAAAAAAAATACACATTTTCCAGGCTTCTCTTTAAAAGGATACCTCCATTCTCTTTGCAAAACAGTAAATAACTCAATCTATAAAAGATAATATCAGCACTTCTGGGAAAGTGTAGAAAAAAGTTTTATCTGTGCTGGACAGACAGAAAATAAAAAGTCAGCGAAAACATGGTAGAGTAACACACAGTCAGTGCACTCTATTCAGACAAAACAGACTAGTAAATTGAAGGTAGCAAGCATGGCTTGCAATATAAGACAAATTATTGGACAACAAAATCAAACAAACATATAGAAGTCAGAAGAACTCTTTCCTAACGGACCATTATGGAGCACAAGTGCAGCTTCGCAGCCTTGCTGAGCATGATGATTGCTAAGCATTGAAATCTGGGAAATTCTCAAATCTCTGCAATACAACGTGTGCTTGTATAAGGCCTCCAACAGCACTCTAAGGACTACAAAACAGTGTGTGAAGAGAGCAATGTAGTACTACAGAATTAATTTTAACATGTTCTCAAACCAGAACCCTGTGCCCTCTCCTCCCATGAGGGGCAAGAATATTCTACAACAGGAAGAACATGTATGTGCTCAGTCACAATGCAAGACACCTCAGTGCTTACCCTAGAAGACTTACACTAGGATTAAGGTAGTTATCAGTTCAAAATCTACCACAGCATAGAAAATACATGCCCATCTATATAGTTTCAGGTCAAACATATCAAGTAGACAGCACCTCTACTCCTATTTTCAGTTAAATACTGACCTTGCTGTCCATAAGCTGTATTGCCTTAGTCTTTCTTATGTTTCACTCATCGTATACATACCATCAAGACCACGCTTACTGCAGGACTCAGCAGTTGTTTGGCAAGTCATTATTGAGAAGTTATATAAGCCAGTGCTGAAGGAGTGCTAGTTTTGGTTGTCTTTGCAGCACTTGTTTTCAAAATCTTTAATCACTTTAAGGCAGAATTACAATAGCAGCAATTGCAATGTGTGTGACAGTAGTGGGAATATCATTAACAAGATGAGAACACTGAAATTATAAACAGGGGACATGACCAGTTAGAAGTTATTGTGTCCCGGCATGAACGCACCAAGCTTAATAATGAGCTGTGGTAAGAAACTCAAAAGAAAAGACAATGAGTGCAGGACATCAAAAAAAAAAATAGTTAAAGAAACACTGGACAAAACTATCTGGTCCTAAAACCTAGGAGTTTGTAACTGAAATGCTCAGGAGGTTGTTTTGTCAACTAGAAACTTACAAATAAAAAAAAAAACAAGCTCCTTAAAAATGTTCTCCCCAGCAATCAGCAACAAAAATCTTTGTCTATCCTGAAGTTCATGAATTGGAAAGGTCTTGGGGAAATTCAGATGAACTCAGACATATTCATTTATTAGACTGTGACATTCATCAACGCTTTTGTTCTCAGTCACGTTTTGGTTAGCAAATACCATTAACTCCAGAGCTCAACTAAGAACTGCATAAGGTGATCGTGGTTTAGATACAGGGGACTGCCATGAGAAACTTGTAGTAGGAGAACCATGCAGTTTCCCCAGGAAAAGGAAGTTGGGCACAAAGTCAAACAAAGGAAATTGTATGTGAATATATTCTTCTAAATGATCAGGCTTTGATCAGGGCCGTTGCACTAGACAACCTCTAGAGGTCCCTTTCGACTTCATCCATTCTGGTAAGTTTCTAAGTTCTGACTTGAGTGCACAAAACCAGTAGACGGCTATTTCCAGCTGTATTTACAAGTTTTAAGAGGCTCAGGTTACTTTTTAACATTGCACAAAGCACCACCGCAAATTAAGCCTCAGTGCATGTTTTGGTTAATAAGGATTCCCCTCTCTCCCTGCAGCTTCAGTATCAGCTGCATGGAGCACGCTCTTTTCCCTAGAAGATATTAGGAGCAACTCTGGGATGCTACCTCATCTTCTTCAACCAGCTTAGGGAGTCAAACTGCTGGTGAGCTGTTCATGCTGCAGCTGCTGCAGTGTCCTCTGCATCCACGCCATAGATAGCAGCAAGGGAAACCAGGTATCTTTAGGCAGAATAGAAGGGAGTGTTTGGCAGCTACGTCTGCCAAGGGGGAGTCTCAAAACCCAGATCCAGCTTCTGCAGTTGCCACAGTTGATCACGTTAAATTAAACAACAGTTAAGATCACTGAGAGTCCTTTTATTAATTTCTTAGGTTGTTTGCTGTAATAAAAAACTATGACAAAATCTTAATTAAAACAATATTCAAGATTGCTGTTAATATTGTTAAATGTAATTAAAGGTATTCTATTACTCACCATCAAATCTTTCACTCTGTTGCTTAGCTGATCAATAAATAATATTGGAAGGTAATGCACTGTCTTCCCCAACTGAACCCTAGGATGTTTAAACATGGATTTTATGACTGTAGTGATCTACAAAGAAAACTACTTTGATTACAGTTAGCACTCTATCATCGCTTTCAGACCTACCCATGTAGGTATTTGCCACTGTCTTTTCAGGCACTTTTATTTTTAAAAACACATGGTGAGAGAGAAGTAACAAGACTGCCTGCATAAAAGTTAAGCATGTCATAGTTCTCTTTAGCTTCTGCTTTGACTTTTCAATAGAGAGCCAGAATAAGCAATAAGGAATGAAAGACAAATGACTTTAGCTGTGATGATGCTAAAGCTGACATGTTAATGGTGGTAGCAGGAATTAAAGTCTGTCAAAGGGGAACACACTGAAGTCATTACCACAATTTGTATCCTTTGTCTCAAATACCCCTCTTTTTCTGTAACAGTGCCAACTTTCCTCCATCTGCCCTACCCCTTGCTCTATCATCTCAGCCAGCTCTATCATCTCAGCCAGCAAAAAATTAAATCTTAAGGCTTGCCAATGAAACAGGAAATTGTTACTTCATTGGCAAGCGATTTGGCTGACGATCTATAAGCATTTCCTTTGCCAGCAGCTTGGAATAGAGTTTAGCCTAGTGCCCTAACAGTAGTAAAACGGCAACTACCTACACTGAGATGTACTTGGTAAAAGCAAGTCTCTGTGTGTGCTAAGACAGTATTGTACGTTAAGTACACAAGGGGTAACTGGCCCTGATACAAGCATTAACTCTAGGCTCAGAAATCTTGTTTATTTAACTAATTATAGGAAATTACAGGAAATTGAGTGTTAATTATTAACTATTATTAATTATAGGAAATTATTTAATTTCCTATAAAATGTCTACTAACAAAGTGACTGATAAGAGAGCTGACAAGGGCTATTTCATATTCACACTATTGCCCGTATAAAGCAGTGTTGACCAATCTAAACACAGCTGGAAGAGAGATCCTCATTCATCAAGTCTGGTTGAATCCTTTGGTGTTATATATGGACATATCTTAGTAACTGCTAAGTCTGTCTATTTTGGCCGGGAAGCTATCCCAGACCCTCACTGCTTGTTCGTTCAGCAAATCCTTCTGGGTTTGATAGAGTACTTGTAGAGAAAGGCATCAGCATAAGGCAACACAAGTCAACAAGGCAACACTGCACTATTTATACAGCTAATACTGGAAGTCATTTAAGTGAGCTGCGAACAGAAGCTAGTGCCTGCATTTAGTGGCCTAAAAACCTATCCTTGCTTTCTAGTATTTTCTTGAGAAAATGACATGATGTAGGAGGACAAATTTGCAAAATAAAAGAAAACCAGTCATGGAATGAAAATGATGGAACAGGGAATAAGCTCCAGCACTTAATTTCTTGCAATTTATATAAATAACCATCACATGAAGGTTAATGTCGTAATGCAGTAAAGGGAAAATTACCTTAAATATCCAAAGTATGGCTGGAGAACAAGTAGTCTGCAGTAGCATTTCACTTGTATCTTTGCAGTTATAATTTGTCTCACTATAACAACATGCAAAAAAAAATTTCACACTCAGCTGCCCTGAGCAGCTCATATCTTGTTCTCATATTTTTATGTGTTAGAAAACTACACTGGAAATATGTTATTAATTATCACAACTGAAAGGCAAGCACTAAGAATATTATCTCCCAAGGTCTGATTCAAATATAAAATACTAAAGGAGGACAGGGAAGACTTTCAGAGAAGTGTGCAGGAAGTTTATAATACTAAAATTAGCAAAATTAAGTCATTAACTTACATCTTCATGTAACGGTGAACATCAGCAGGGAGGGACGATCCATCGAAGACAAAATCTTCCACCATGACATTTAAGGTTAACCTTGACCTCCAGTGTGAGACAGGTTCATCTAAAGCATTGGTCTGTTTTTCTGCTTCAATTTGCTTTAAAAATACAATAAACATACATTTTTTTGCTAAACAAAATGGAATTTTTAATAAGACTGATTTTGAATTTCAAGTCATAGAATTTCAATTCATGGAATCTACGGAACTATTTGCTCTATCGCTGAACAGAAGTTCATTAAGAAACACTTTACCACCATTTTAACCCGATCAATTATTTTTGTGCAAATATAACAGAACTGATCATACCAGCCAAACATAATCTGAAACTGAAAGACTCACGGGATCCATTCACAGTCTTGCTTACCAAGAACATTGACCTAATTAAAGTTATTATTTCAGGAATCTGAACAGTTGTCAGAATAAGTCAATTGAAAATAAGGACATCAGAGTAGTCAGACACTATTTCCAAAATCATTTGCTTTGAAGTTCTGAGTTTCTGAATGCTGTGTAAGGTAGTGCTGGAACAGAATAAAACCTTGACTTTCAGTATGTTGGACTGTGGCATCAGCTTATCTTCAACTTCAAGTACATTCTACTTGCATTTAGAAACAGCAATGCAGAAACAATAAGGTTGGCTACAGCTACATTTCAGATTACAAGGGGTAAAAAAGATTGACATTCTAAAACAAAAATGGCTCCACTTGAGTATTGTGTACAGTAACCAGTACAAGTATTTCATTCGCTATCACTGTATATTTTTCCCAGTGAGTAATCTCAGCATTTGACTAAGGATACTATCTTATTCACTTCAATTATAGAAGGAAATAAAAATATACTAAAGAAATAGAAGCAGTTTGCACTTCGATAACTCACCAGTATCAAAACCAAGTTTATGCCATTCTTACATAAGCAAAGCACAGTATTTTACATGAATCCAATTTACTGAGCAAAGCAGAACAAAACAGTTTCTATCAAAAACAAAGAATTTTTGAAACTAATTAGGGAAGAGTTTTAATAGCAGCTAGTCTCATAAAGTGCTCCACATCTGCTGTGCTGAGTGGTCCAGCATTAGTCTACAAGCTACTTATCAAGAGGATAAGTAGGCTTTTTTTTTGATTGATGTATAGTATATCAACTTCCAATTTTTAATTTCCCTCTTCAATATATGTTGAAGTATAATGTATAGTATAGCCTCAATCAAAATTTTCATCCATGGTTAAGGCCACTACAACTTGGAACTAGAAAGGCCAAGATTTAAGCATAATCTACTTTGATATTAACATATTACAGTTTGAGCTACAGAGGCTTTAGCTGCAGCAATACAAGCAGTCTTTCCCTAAACTAAGCTTTCTCATAATAGAAGCATATACCCAATGTCATTCATTGGGTTTACATACATTCAAGCCAAAAAGGCAAAAACTGAGTTGTGTCTCATAATTTGGGAATGCATGTTTATTCTGCTGTCCAGGCCCTCCTTACTGCAGAATATTTTTCACAAAAAGTGCTATTCCAGCTGACAGCCTGTTAAATTAATTTACCAACAAGCAGAAAAAAACTATTTCATGATACTTCAAAGAAAATCTTCATTAAAATATTTTTCTGGTTGAACTGTGAAAAAAGATACCTACTTGTGTGTCCGATTCTCCAGTGAGCAAATTAATCTCTTCTGGTTTAGGAACCATATACGTAGTCAGAGGACTTACAATGTGCACCTGCTTACCATCATGCCACGGCAAAATGCCAGCATGGTGAAGAAATATATATGCATATAGTGTTCCATTATTCCGGGTTTTCTTTGGTACAGAGACATTGACTGTCCTAAAATGCAAAAGCAGCACATTATGAGATGACATAGCATAAATTGAAATATTGATTTTTACCTTAGAGTACAATAGGTGTTGTGGAAATGAGCAAGAAGCATTGCTTTCCACACAAGATATAATTCAGGCTTACACGTTGCAACTCGCCTGCACTGGCTGGGATCAGTTTATGTACTCCAGAATGTGTCATAATATTTGCATTATCAAGATTTTTACTGTCATCTTAAATTATCTTAGACTATGGTCAATTCATCTTGTGTTACTCCAGGCAGCACAGAAAGACTGCATCATGGGTTTTCTAGTTGCATTCCCACGGCAATTGCTCACAAGGCCAAAATTATCATGGAACATATAGAAAATAGCTTTTATGTGCTGAATATACACCAAAAACTGTATGTATGATATAAAATGGAGGAAAAAAAAAGGTTTTCCAAGACTTTGCATCACGAGCACAGAATTCCAGACAATACTCTATAGGTACTCTAGAGAATTCACAGAATTCTAGGGAACCAAATCAGGAAATCACTACCTTGAATTAACCAAGAAATCACCACACTTGCTACTTCAGGCTCTAGATCCTTTTTCTACTCTTGTCAAATTGCTGAGGTCACACGGCAGTTAAAGTATTCAAAAAAAAAAAAAAAAAAGATATCATGGCTACTAAGGAAACCACTGTGTAGATAGTGTTCTGACTACAGACATTACTATTAGAGGAAAGTCAAGTGTTCCCAGTCACTTTTAGATTTTCACAGCTGAGTCATTTGTACCATTACAAGCAAAGCACACGAAATTAAAACATTTGTGCGTACACCTGAAAACTGTATGTTGATCCAAATCAGCCAACACTTACAGATTAGCACAGAAGTATTATATAGAAGTAATCTATCGCAACTAGTGAGATGAACACTTAGGATGGGATCAAAAAACTGTTGGACAGACCAGAGAAGACAGCACTCAAGGTCTGTAGAGACTATATGGGAGAAGCAACTATTCCTGTATTCATCACAGAGGCTTTGTTTGGCAGGGAATTGTTTTTGCAACTGTGAGATGACAGCTCAGTGCAAGAAGTCTGTGAAACAGCCTTTTCCATGTGAACTTATCTCACCTTTTCCATCAAGAAAGCTACTTTTATAAATACTTGGAGGATAAAGAACCTTTAACAAATATATATACTTACATATATATAAAACACTGCTTTTACATGTAGGAGTACTTCATGCTAAATATAAAGCCTGACTCATGACCAACTTCTCTGCTGCCTTAACACTAGAAATGTGATTACTGATTTACGAAAACACATGGGAACTGAACAGCTGGCAGAATAGTAACCTTAACCTAAAACCAAAATCATACAAGAACAGCAGCAACAACAGCAACAACTAACTCTCTCAACACTACTGTTATGAACAGGCAGTGCATCTCAGGTCACCTGTATGCGCACACGTGTAACCACTGGTTAGGATACATTCTTCAGAATGAAGCAAAGAACTAACAGTTCTAACACTTACCTTTCAAATCTGGATTCAATATCAAAGTCTTCCACATTCAAAACTAGATCTATATTATTCTCAGCACCAATGTGTGACCTTGTGGTAGTGTACACACTTAGCTGAAATTAAAAGACAACATAGGACAATCAGAGCACAGAAGTACTAAGTTCACATGTCAGAAAGCTCAAAGGGCAGTCCTGCAAGTCAACTGCATTAATCTTCCCAGAGACATAACAATTACTCACTCCGGGAAAGAAAATCGTTGACTCAAGATAGTTTAAAAAAAAAAAAATCGGTTTGCCCTGCTGTCCCTTTTGGGACATAAATGTAGCACAGCCACTAAAGGGGGTTTTATAAGATTCCTCCTCTAGGGAGGGGCTATACTTGAAAGCAAAGCAAGCTTTTTTTTTTTGCACGCTAAGTAGAGCCTCTTTTCTAGTACGTTGACTCCGTTTACTGCTACACGTGCTAACTGAAAAACAGAAGAGAGGATCCTCCACCCCGCGCCTCAGCCAGGGCCGCTACCTACTGCGCAGGGGGAGGCTCCACAGGGCACCACCGCTCGCTCGGCATCTCCTGCTCCTGCACCGTGAGACCCATCGCGCCGAGGCCGCCGTGCGGCTGGAGCCACCCCATCACCCCGGCGCTCACCTGCAGCTTGGGCCGCCGCGCCAGGTAGGGCCAGATGCAGCCGGCGGCGCCGCCGGCCGCCGCGGCGGGGCAGGGCCGCGTGTACACGATGCCGTACATGACCCAGCATGTGTGCGCCACGTACACGGCGAACACCCCCACCACGAGGCTCGTGAAGGAGCTGCGGCTCAGCATGGCGCCCGCCGCCGCCTCACGCGGGCCGCCC
>VWPW01018090.1:0-123584 GCA_013389825.1 Crypturellus undulatus
TGCAGGGCAAGGGGAGCTGCACAAGAGGGATACCCTGCCCCAGAGGCTGCTCTCAGCTTGGCCTCGCCACCCTCAGCTCACCACAGGGCTCTGCATCAGCATTGGGTGTCTGTGAGGCCGCAGACTTGCTTAGCCTTGCTGCTTTTTTGCCTGTGTGCACCAATGAATGGAGCATGTATACGAGCCAGGAAAGCAGCGCACAGCTTCTGCCTCTTACGTTTGCAGTGTGCGCAAAGAGGAAGGTGTGGGGAAAGGAGCGTAAGCAGGGAGCTCTTTAGCCAGAGAAAGAGAGGATTTTGAGCAGCTCTGAGAGCAGGCCTGCTTTCAGCGAAGAGCTGGAGCTGTTGTGAGCCGCAGTTGCTCGCAACGTGTCCCTTGCAACACTGCTGGCTTCCTCCCGGGAGCCTGCCCTTGTTGGGCAGCAAAGGGAAAGCTACTCCCACCAGCCTGTGCTTCCTGCTGACTGAAAGATTCCCTTTTCCTCTTTTTCCTTCTGCTCTCCCATCTCTGTAGATCCCTTCACGTGGCATTCCTTCCCTGGTGCACGCAGGAATTGCAAGAGGATGCGTGGGAGGAGATGCTGCTGGACAGAGCACGGCCGCACAAAGAGTCCCTGCAACTCCCTGCCCAGCTCTAGTTGTTGAAGCCCAATAAAACCGTTACTTTGTCTCCTTGACTCCTTGCTTCCTTTTTTCCCTTCCTGTAGTGCATCCTGTGTCTCATGATGTGCAGTTGATGCTTTCCTTCCAACAGTGTTTTAGATCTAAACTTGTTCCTCATTTATAAATGAAGAATGATCACAATAAAAAAGAATTTGTATCATCCTCGTAACCCTGTAAGAAACCTGAAAGGTTATATGGGATCAACTGTTGTCCACAGTTCCCTTCCAGCCTTAGCTCTTTTTCAGTTTCTCTCATATTTTTTTTGTCCTCTTTTCCCTTTTCCTTTTTCTTTTCTTTTTATCTCCATCTTTCCTTTTTTTCTCTCTTTATTTTCTCTTTCCCATGATCTCTTTCTGCTTTCTCATTCTTTTCTTCTCTGTGGATATCTTTGAGGGGTTTTTTTTTCTTTTTTTTTTCCTTCTCTTTTTTTCTTTGTGCTCTTTCCATTTTCTTTCTTCTACTCTTTCCTCTTTTCCCTGTCTTTTAAATTATATGCATGCTTGGCTTTTTTTTTTTTTTTTACTATTATTTCTATTTTTTTCTCTTTTCTTTTTTTTTTTTTTTCTCCTGACCTTTGCTTCCTGCCTTTACCCTGTCATTTTGATTCTCTCTGCCTTATTTGTCTTTCTTTTAGTCTTCTATTTGCTTGGCCTTTTTTTCTTGCTGTTTTTTCTCTTTTCTTTCCTGCCTCCTTCCTCTTTTTTCTTTTTTTTTTTCTTCTTTTCCTTTTTGCCTTTTGTCTTTTCTTTCTGCACCTTAGACTGGAAACCCCCTGACCTGCCCATTCTATCTCAATACCTGCCCACAATGACCCTTCCTCCTAGAAGGAAAGTGCATCTTTATCATATTAATTAAAATTTCTTTCTCAGATTTTTTCTTTCATGTGTTTTATTCTGTAAAGAAAAAATATGTGAACATCCTGCTTTTGGACTAACAGTTTTCTTGAACTGACAACTCTGACCTGTTTTGCTTGGATTGGGACATTTTGACAATCTCTTATCTATCTGAACCTTTTGATTTCACACAAATGTATACAATGGCAAGAAAAAAAAGCAGAGAAATTATAATACCTAGAACTATACCAAGGAAACATGAATTTCAGTTTCCACTCAACTGTTTTGCATCTTTTTTATAGGGAGAGAACTCAGTATGTCCTCTGATAGTAAATTATCTATAAATGTTCAGATAACTTCCTTCCTTCCTTCCTTCCTTCCTTCCTTCCTTCCTTCCTTCCTTCCTTCCTTCCTTCCTTCCTTCCTATGCAAATACATACAGAGCATCATTAATTCTCCCACTATGCTGAACTCTGAACAGCCTTGTCATAAGTTTTGTAAAGTAAGTAGATATTTAAGAGTATGCTGCAGCCAACATTTAAAAAGTGAGGCAGTCATAGACAATAAGTAAGGAGCACCAGCTCAAACATAAAAGGTTATGAAAAAATGTAGTCTTAGAGATTCAGGCAGTTATAAGATTAGATTAAATGTTGTCTTTCTTTTGATTGCGTGTAAAATACCCCCTAAAGATGCAGAATGACAAATTGTAAAGGTTTTTTGATGTTCCATGTTCCAAGTGCTAAACTAACAGTGAGTCAGCTATTGTATGAGGGACAGAAAGCCATTAATTTGGCTGTTTAAAAAACGGCAAGAAAACGAAACTTTTCGTCCAGTCTGCAGAATAGCAGCTTTTTTTCCCAATTTTTCCACTTTTGTTCTAATTTAGCTGCTGTCAAGATTTTTTTAAGAGATATATTTTTTAGCAGAATTTCCAATGACTGTCTTTTGTACCGCCTTATCTCATAACATTAAAGGATCTGAAAAAGAAAACAAAAAAGGAAACAAAAAAAAAAAGCCTGAAAACTCTAACTTTGGACCGTTCTTGACAAAAGTACTGGCTGACACAAAAATGACTTTTTACTGACACTGCCCTCCTCAGGCTTAACACAGAGACAAACACATTGCTTGCTAACAGATCTTTGGTCAGCACAGATCTTGGTTTGAGGCAGCATTAAGGCCTGCTGTTAAATTTCTTGTACAAGATGGAAATAAGCATCTGGAAACAAAGATAAAAAGAAATGTCATTCATTGGTCAAATACAGGTTAAATGTGGTAATTTCCACCAATAGGGAATTTCCCCGAAAAAATGCAAAGTACAATGCGTGCCTAAGAAGTATTTGACAATGTATCTAATGTAGTTGGGAAATATTAATATGAGTGATGTGAGGAAATGGTGAATTCTCTTGTGGAAAAACACATGCTGTCCTGCTCAGATTTGTTAAGAAATGAGCACTACTTGTCCTAGGGAAGCAGAAGCTTTGATAGGGTTGTGATGACTCTTTCTGGGGTTAGGTCATGAAGGACATAAGAGATAAGGAATAACAACAGAAGGGAGATAAGAACAGAGAAAAACCAGGCATATTTAAACTAAATGACAACGCTGAAACTAAAAAATCACTAGATAATATTAATTAGTTTTATGCTGGGATTATAAAGAACACTCTAACCATTAGAGAAATTACATTTTTGACAAGAGGTTAGCAAAAGTATTTCTATTTTTAAGTTTTATTTTCCAAAATTAATTAAAGAGATACAGGGCCTTTATATGGGTCTCTATAAGGGGGTCCTTTATATGGACACACTCATCCCATACAAGGTATGTTTGGGGGGGTCATTTGAAATTTAGCGCAGGAAAGAGGTTTGGTGGAAACTTGCAATTGTTTTTAGACAGAAGAATGATACAACTCTCAGTTAGCAGCTGGTAATTGACGAACACAGGCTGTATGAAAACCTAGGGGGGAGATCAATCTATGGATGTAGTTTTCATCCTAATGTCTTCACAAGTGGTAGTTAAATAGGTCTTTCCCTTCATACATCACTGCTAGTAAAACAGCTCCACAGTTGCTCTCTGAAGAACATCCTGATTTCTCAGTTGACAACTGATTTCCTTTACTCTCAAAGCTATTTTTTTCCTCTCTTTTTTTTTCTTTCTGAATATTATATACATTCTCTCATTCCCTTGAATCACTTTTGCTTCTGCTGCTGCTTGTGAGATTCATTTGTTGAACAAAAACCAGTAACTGCAATTTCTGCAGGTCACGACTGTGGTATTTTTTAATGAAGACAAGTCTTTTATTTAAGTTTCACAGCATGAAGGTAGCTAAAAGGTCATGAACAACAAGGAAGCAGTGCTTTTCACTGACATTTAAGAACTTCCTAATTTTATACAGCTGCTAATTTCGAAGGGCTGTATCATTCTTCCTGAGGATCAGAAATCACATATGCCTTTATCCTATGAGTTAACACACAGAGTATCTGGCACATTTTTGTAGTATTTTTGCACTGCAGTGGAAGAAAACTCTTGATAGGATGCTTCAGAACAGAAAAGATATTTGTAAAGATATGTAAAGTCATATCTTAGAAGAAAAAGGTAGGGATGAAAGTAGGATCTCTGTCTATATCTGACGATTCAGGAGCACTTCAAAGATCCCATGCCCTGGCTGCAGTGTTGTCCACATAGGCAAGATACCTGGGTATCTGAGCTCCTTTCCTCAGCTGCACATTTGGTTTCTCTCAGAACAGTGCACAACCCAGTGAGGAACCATGATGAAGTCTGGAAACAGTCTCTGGGTTCCACAAAACACTGATTTCTTGTAAACAAATTCAAAACCGAATCTTCCAGTCTCTCAACAGGCTAGTCAGCCTCACAGTCCATGAAGAGATTCTTTCAAGAAGAAAAAATAATAAGTTAGAGGCTTTAAATTCTTTCTACTGTAGGATGTAAGTAAACCTTTGGACAAGTTATCCCAGAGAGAAAGAGTGATGACAGGTTAAAAAGCCATTTGAAACACCTGCCTCTTGCGTCCAGTTTGAGTCCAGCAATAGAGAAATTGAAACTCATGCCACTTCTTTATCATGTCCTGAGATTATATATTTTATTCAGATGTCCTCTAGCAACTCTGCTGACAAGATAGGTAAGAAATATCCTTCCTAGAAGACTACAGAAAAAAATGAGTAATCGGGCATTTTAAGAAACATACTATTACTTCAATAATTTTAGACAGGAAAAAGAGATGAAAATAAAAGAGGCGTGCAGTTCCAGTATTTACAGTGTGATAGTGGCTGCTCCCCACATTCATTTAATCTCTTTTTCAAAATGATAAATGTATATATCTCAAATAAATGTATATGTGGTCTCAGCACAGGCACAACACATCATGCTCTGAGGCTGCTCTAAAGTCACTTGACTTTAATGCAGAAAGATAAATAATTTGGCAACTTAAAATCAAGGAGTGGAAAATAATTCTGGAGCTGTGTCTGTTTCAAAACAAGACCTTGTATATGCATCAGTATTACTAGAGGCAGCATTATGGTGACTAGGTGAAACAATTAAAATGTAGTGTAAGTAAGTAAGTAATGCAGGTCATTGAGCAGGAGGTTGGCCATTTGCTTTTTACTTGAGTAATTTTAGTGGTTTGGGATCTGCAGGATTGCTAGTCAGCCGCATAGGAAAAGAATGAGATCTATGAAGACCCCTGTAGTATTATCAGTGACAGCCTTGCTGTTCCAACATGCTAAAACCAGTCCAGATTTTTCTGTTTGTTGCCAGCAATGAAAATATTTCTCTGTGTATTTAATGCTGGATAGCTATGCTACGTAGGGCTTTTCATGAAGAAGGGAGAAGTACACAACTTATTTATTTTGTTAATTTCATAAAAGCAACACTGTATTTGAAACACTTCATTCATGTTTAAAATTCTGTCATCTCTTCAGTGCAACATGTCATGTAGTCACTGTGCAACTAGTTAAGACGAAAAATAACAACGCTTCATTCAGTGCAAGTGTTGGGAGAATTTGCACAGCTGGAATATAGCTGCCTAGCCTTTGTGTTGCTGGGACACTGGAGCCATTATGTGTGTTATTGATAAGCGTATTGGATGATTTTGATCTGCAGTGTTGGGAAGAAGTTGTACTGTCAGTCATTTCACCACGATCGGAGGCGAGATAAGTGTAGCACCGAGCTGCACGACTTCTTCACAGCAGCTTCCCTGGGCGTTGGGGTGCCCCTGGGGTGCTAGTGTCAGGGCTCCTACCTGGCTGTGCACCAGGATGTGAGGCAGCTCTGTCTGTGTCCCCACACCTTCACCTGCAGGAAACAGGCACTCAAGCAGACTGGCAGCTGTGGTCCTCTCCAGTGGCTCTCAGGGTGTGGGCGCCCGGGGCTGGTGTCCAAAAGAACGTGGGTACTTCATACTGTATGAGTACAACCTTTTACATTTCACACACAGGACAATTCTGCTTGTCTTCACACCAGCGCACCTTTTTTACTCATCAACCGTATTTGTTTTTGTACTGGAAAACTGGGTGTTTTGTTAATGGTGGACAAAGCTGGGCAAGAGAAGCCAGATTACCAAGGCAAGGGCCCAGAGTGCAAGAGCGCCCAAGGGCCGCTCTTATGAGAAAATCTTTGTTTATAGCAAAGAGGATTTCATTTCACAAACTAGTCGTTCCCTACAAAATACTAAGCAAAGCTGTTCTCTGTGCTAAAGGAAGACCTGTGTCACCATNGGAAAACTGTGTGCTTTGTTAATGGTGGACAAAGCCGGGCAAGAGAAGTCAGATTACCAAGACAAGCGCCCAGACTGCAAGAGTGCCCAAGGGCCGCTCTCATGAGGAAATCTTTGTTTATAGCGAACAGGATTTCATTGTAGTCGTTCCCTACAAAATACTAAGCAAAGCTGTTCTCTGTGCTAAAGGAAGACCTGTGTCACCATCTGATAGCTTTTTGAAAAAAGATTAGGCTGTATAATTTTCTGGTAAACACTACAGTAAATTAGATGTCTATAACTGCACATTTAGTCAAGAAATGTAGTCGGATATTGATTCCAGACAGAAGATTCTTGTAAACAAAGTCATTGAAGCTTTGTGAAGTGCTCAGTTCAAGATGCTTGTACTACAAATTAATCCAGCTGAAACCTCCAAAGTTCTAAATTAGCAAGAAAATGAAAACAAGAAGCAACCTTCACCCAGACAGACATGACAAGGCAAAATGGTTATTAAAAAAAAATAAGATTTTTGCTCACTTTTTATTACTGCATATACAAAGACAGTAAAACATCTTTCAATATCTTAATATCATTAGACCTGAATCATGTTTTTATGGCCATTGTTTTAACCAATGATCAAGTTATGCCAATTATAACTACTTTCTAAAACATTTTTCAGAGTATTTTTTAATGTTTGTTTTGTAATTATGGGCAAAGGACAAAACAGCCTTGTTAAGTTTCTGTTACAGTGTTAGAAGATAGGGATAACAAAAAGCGTATTAAACTCAGCATTATGGCTTAGCATGCATGCAGTTTGAATGTTTGCCCTCTCTGTTTACAAACATTCATCAATGTGCAAACTTTTGCATGTATGTAGCTATGTAGATCCAATTTTGCCCAAATGCCCGATGTGCACGTTGCCCACATGCACATTTGTGATCACCATTTCAAAATGTGGTTCTTTCTGAGGTGTCCAAATAGAATCAAGGCAGGATGGGTAAGGGAGAAACTGGCAGAAATTTTTAGGAAGTTCCCTAGTATGGGAAGGCTCCAGATGATTACCAAGCATAGCCAAGAGCTGGGGATCCAGGATGCAGTTGGCATGTCCCCACACCATTTTGCAGGCTAAGAGAATTTGTTAGTGTGGATATGGGAAGACAGTACAGTTGGCCTCAGATCCAGAGAAAAGATCTCAGTGTCATAAATCTGATATGTAATATGAGGAAGAAGGGTGAAGCCAGAGAAAAAAGTCCTAAAATAGGATAAAATAGCAGTGTGCTAGCCTGGGGAAATGGATTTTGTATCTTCCACACTCCTATTGCTATGTGATGCCAAGTCTGCCTCTGAAATGCTTTGAGGATTGCCCCCGGTTGAGCTTGCCTCATTTCTTGGTTGCCACATTTAAGGCTGGTACCATGTGCTGAGCTGTTAAAAATGCAACTAACCACAGAAGGATACTTGCCTTGAGCATGTAAAGTACCATATAATGCTAAGTAGGATGAAAAATGAGTTCTTGGAATCTCTATCTGGGGATTTAAAATAGTGAAAAGTGTTATCTCTTTTCAGTGTTTTTATTTGATGTGTTCAGTCCAGCTCTGCACTACAAACGGAATAACAATTCCTCCTCTACAAAGTAAGTTTGTGACACACCGATATGCTTCTCCTTTAAAAGTTCAACAGAAATAGAAAAAATATTTTCTTAAATATGAATAAATAACAAAAAAAAAGTGTTGAAGAAAGAGGAAATCCTAATTATAATGTTTATGGTCCTTTTAGGCAACAGCCCTCTTTTAAGTGTCAGAGTTCAAAGGGAAAAATAAGACTGAGATTATGCAAATAAAGCTATATTTGAGCCTGCTCAAATTGGTATAATAATATGAACCAGAGTTATAACATTTCTCACCTTCTGAATATTTGTCTCTATAGTTTGAATACAATTTATCTGTGCATGTACATATTACCAAAGGGGTTCCTTGTGTTTACATTGTAAAGCACTCAGGCCAAAAGAAATCACGTTTCAAAAACAGATATTCTGTTATGAAAGACAGAAAATGTTACATTTATCATATTGCCAAAACCATAGTATTATAAAATGCTTTCTTCTTCCTTCATTTAAAAGGTTGCCCAATACCTTCTCTAAGATTCATAGAAAGTTTAAATATCTTAATCAGCGGATCAAATTTAAAATTGTTTGTCTTACTATGCACAGCACTGTCTGCATGGCACAGCAGTGAACATGGTTTGTAAAGGCCTGTAGCTCATTATGTCCAGAGGCATCAGCTCTAGATGACCAAAATGATGCCAGATTGAGCCAAAATAGAGGACTGGGAAAGAGGAATGGAAATGTAGATTGTGTAATAAAATGGATGGCATGTTTCACAGCTAAACTTTTGTTCAATCTGTGCATCAGCCTCATAGTGATGGATCTTTGGTCCTTTGACATTATGTGACTGTTCTACTTATGATGTCCCTTTTATGGTCCTTTCTCCTTCCTGACGCCTTTTTCTTTACAGATTGAAAAATCAAAAGTTTGCGATCAGATACAGATGTTTCTTTCTTTTTAAATAATAAAAAGTCGGTCCTTCCTCACTGTTTAGCTTAAAGCAGTTTTTGAGAGGACATTTACGCGTTCTCCCACTAGATTCAGAGAGTTATATCAAGTTGTTCAAAATATTTGTGGATAACTAAACTGTTCTTTGAACCTTTCCATGGTTATAACCACTACAGAGGAAAACGCTGTTCCTGCTGTTATTGCCACTGTCCACTCTCAAATTCCCCCTCATTGCTTCAATAAAAGAGGACCAATAGCAATTATTCCTGATTCTCACATTACAGCTACTATGCTTTTTTTCCTTCAGGTACTTTCAATATGGAAGGAACTTTCATATTGAAAGCCCATATCCTACACTGTTCAGAGATAAATCTGAGATAAATCATGAATAATGATGAAAGACTGCCTTTCTATGCTGGCTGCATGGGTTAGTTTTCAACAACTTCTAAGAGCAAGCAACATTTGTTACCATCTGACTACTTAAATTAGGTCTTTGTCAGCATACCCAAAGTTAAATGCATTTTGTGTTGTCTTTTCCATCAGCTGCTAACAGAATGTTAGCTAACATCAATGTTTTGAATAATAACTCAGTTCTTTATTGTTCATCCAGGTTCTTGAAAACGTACTATCATATTTATTTTTCAGGGTAGCTCAAGCCACTTGTAACTTGCCTAATGGAAGTATGACCCAATCACAGAAAGAAAAGCATGTGGAAGAGAGATATTTTTATCCCTGTGGTAGAAAATGGTCGTCATGAAAAGGAGAATGGAAACCCTTGATGTTGCTTCAACACATTTTTAAAACTGCTAGACCACAAGCTGTGTTCAAGGTAATGGAAATGTCTCTTTTTAGCAGAGCAGAGCAAATGAGTATGGTAGCTGCACAGTACAGTGTTTGGATGCTTAATAGTTTCTTCCTTTTATTTTTTTTTCTTTTCTTGCACAGTACGAGCTTTGCATAACAACCTTAAGTGTTGCACAGTATTTTCAGTCTGAATAATTTATACCTTTTTTTTTTTTCAGTCAATCTAGCACTAATTGCACATGGACATTGTCAAGGGACATTTTATCCTAATGAGTTCTTCTGTTTTATTCACTAGAAAATTATTGTCCTGATATTCTCAATTATGGTAATTGAGAGAAAAATAACTGCAGCAAATACTATTCTGTGGTATACAAAGAATACCAAGGCAGACATACTAATGTGAGAAGTTGATCTGGCTGGTTATTCCTTCTTTTTCCTGCAGATGTAAAATGTTTGTTTCATGCTTTTTTTCTTCTTCCCTTTTTTTTTTTTTTTTCTTCTTTTTTTTTGGTACTATCCTGTGAGTGCCCTTCAAAAAGAGGCTTTTTTATCCTTCTTCTTCTGTTCATATGAAAAGAGGCAATATTTTCTTCATCTGAAATTTTTCCACTGTGGCAAGTTTGCTTTACCTTTTTATGCTGTATTTATTTGTTTGTTTGTTGTTACATGTTCCCATTTTTCAGCTTCAGGTACTTCTGCTCCTGCTCTCAAGATAGTTCAACCTTTTGAGCAAATATGCAATTACTCTATGCTCTGACAACAGCTTAATTATAGGTTTCTTGATATTTCCCTATTTTAGGGAGCAGGTGGGAGGCAGAGATGAAAAGCATGGAGAAAAGAAGATCAAGCCATCTTCACCAATGGGTTATCATGAAGGTCAGGACTAGAAACTCCTGCATACTGAGAGTTCCTTCTCAAAATCCACCACCACAGGTGGTTTGCTTTGCTCCTCAACCTACACCAGCCTCTTTCTATGCTCTGCCTCTCTAGGTCTTTTTTTTTTTCAGCAGACAATACAAGGAAATACAGCAGACAACATCTATTTGCATTTTCCTCAGAATAACTTGCCTCTCGGATAGTCTGTATTTCCACAGAACCAATAAAAAGTTAGAGGAAAAAGTGGGGAAAAAGAGGCAGGGTGGGTTTTAGAGAAGATGAAGGGAGCTATTTATTTGGAGCAATAGAGTGGATAAGTGGAGCATTCTAGAGTGGATAAGTCTTGATGGATCATTGGAGGAGGTGCTTCTGGAAGAAATAAGACCCACATATTAGAAATGCCACACATATGCATAACATTCAATGCTGCTTAATCATAGGTTGTTCTAAATGAAAACTGGGGTTATACACGCTAAAATACAGCAGTGCTTTCTGATTGATTGTCTAACCCTACTGTTCTTAAGCATTTATGAGGCCTTTTCTCCTTTCTGCTTCACCCACAATTTCTAGACCCAGTCCTTTTCCCAGTAGTGCATGCCCTGTATGAACTCGTATATGACCGAATTCAGCAGCCCTTGGGAGTCCATCTCTTAACCCTCTGAATATATGCCTTATTCCTTGAATGCTTCTGCAATTATGGACCAAAATCCTTCTTTTCCAACTTGGGGGCAGTGCCAGTGTTTTCTGCCATGCTTTCAAACACTTGTACAGGCTACGGACTAGGTCTTATCATAATGAAATATTTCCGGATTGAGTTTACAGAGTTAATCCTAAGGTTTTTATTTAACTGTGGATATAAAAATGTTCATGTCTGAATTATCTTTATATATCTGAAAGACAAATATTTAGTAGTCTTATTCTTCCAGTCTTAAATCAAATTCAAAATCCTACTAAGCTGTATGGGACTTGTATTAAGCCCCTGAGGAGGACATGGAAGAAAAGAACAGGTCAAATGCAAATGGGATCTGCTTGAAGATGTGGAAGATAATCACACTGATGAACAAAAAGAAAGGCATCTGAGAGAATAAAATTAAAATCTTTTCATTTTGCCTTTTGTGAAGCCGGCAAAAAATGTGTTCTGTTTTTAGTACAGAGGAGATAAGGTTACCAGAAAGATCAGATCTGGTCGGGAAAGGACAGTGGCAGGTCCTGCATCAAATATATGACCAGTCATATGAGCATGGATCTTTACCAGGCAGAAGTTAGTTGTGGTAGGGCTATTCTGTTATTTTAAATGGAAATATATATTAATTCTGTTTGGCTACAAATATGTTACATATATGTAAACAACTGTCTTTCCCCTGAAAATGGGTTGCAAATCATGGGACTACGTGACATTCTTTAACTGAAGATCCCAAAAGACTTCCAAAAATCAGTATTACTTCTCTTTATGAACAAATAGAAAAAATAGTGAGTTGTTCAACATCACTCCATAAGGTAAAGCAAGAAATTAGGAACAGAACAGAATCCCTCTCTCTTTCTCTTTAATGGATGACAGCATCATTTGCATTGGTATGCAATAACAGCACAGAAGAAGGGTAGCTGTGCTGTGAATTGCATAGCTAAGAGGAAGATACCGCAGTAACAACAGCAAACAGTTCATTTTTTGTAACAATATACATATATATTGTTTTTAACAGACAATTACTTTTTTTTTTCCTGTGCCTGGTATCTGAGCTTTTAGTCTACTCACAGAAAATATAAATTCCAGAGACAGACAACAAATAACTGCGAAAAGTACTACTAATCTTCCTAATGAAGAGTTACCCTCATAAGAAAATTAAAACAGCTGGTTCGGTTCTGCCTGTAAATGAGCAGATTAATTAGAGTTCAGTCTGTTTTCATTAGGATGACACATGGAGCCTTAATTGTTAAGAAAATGAAGAGGTAAAAGAAGAAAACACTGTAGTCATGAGAAACAAGGCAGATATAGACTACTTGGGAGGCTAGCTATTCTCATTGACACAAATCCATTCCATTGGAATACATACTCATTTTGCAACCGAAACACTGTAACAGAATGAATTAATTCTAAATGTATAAAAAGAAATTTTATCCAGCACCTGCTCTTCTTCTAAAGTAGATTTTGAAGAGATCTGTCCCACCTAGTTCTCAAGTAAGAAGTGATTTGCCCTATACCTCTTCTGTGGGAATTGAAAATACCAATCTGGATATGTTACTTGCTTCTTGTTTGCACCTAAGGAAAGGAGCCTCCCTCCAACGTGATGGTTTCTATGGAGAGAAAATCCCTGCTCATATACACTGGAAAGCAATCACAGTGGACCCTCAGAAACTGCCATCAAGCAAAATTGCTCTTCAGGCTAGTTACAGCCTTACACTGAGTAATTTCCACTTAGCAGACTAGTTCACTATCTAGCAGACATCACAGGGACAAAAAGTTTTTATCACATTGCCCGTATTAAGGATATAATATTTTATTTAGAAACACCAACAAAAATATGCTCTCAAATGACATATAATTCTTTATATCAGTAGTTGTGTTTTCCACAGACAGAACAAGACATGCACTTCTGGACTGAACAGCATTATTTAGCTTGTGCAAAATGACAGTGGATGAAAAAATGCAGCCTCCCCAAGACAAGTAACACTATGCTATTTCCAAAGTAGCTGCACTGCGCTTCCTCAGTGGGCAGGAGGAGGAGCACAGTCCATCTGGAGGAACAAGACATCAAAGTCTCTCCCCTAGACCTCTTGACATTTAAGTACTCACAGATATTCTTCATTAGGCTTTATGAGCAGTCACTGACATAGCCCTGAGGCTATCTCCTCACTTCTGTGAGCTTTGATTCACTGGGTTTGGGGATAATTTTAATGCTGAAGCTGTGGGGCCTCAACAAGCTCAGCAGACACCCGCTCTTCCTGTGCACGTGAGTTGCCTCTAAATTCAGGCTCCTGCCCTTGGTCTTTGCCTGAGCTGCCCTGCAGGCCCCTCCCTGATCCCGATCCACCAGCTTGCTTTTCTAGCTGTGGAGATACCTCAGTTTTAAAGCACTACTAAATAGGTTAGGAAAACCACAAATGCATTAGCTTTATTTCTGCATTGCATGGGCAGAACTATAAGCATATATAGTGAGATAGGTATTATGATGCCTATTACTCTTGCAAGAGGATAGATAGAAATGTGTATTCAGGATTGTACAGAAGGAATTTAGGTGCTGTCACTTCAGTATATAATAATTCTGGCATAATAAACATGTAGCTTCGCAAATGGTTCAGAGAGAGTTTCTGAATTTTCACTTGTAAGACAGCTTGAGCTATTGCATTTTACTCACTGTTAAGACAGTCTAACAGCATGCTTCTAATCCCCATGTCATTAAAAACTAGAGTGAGTTCATTTACTGTCTGTCCTGGGAGGTAAACATAATAAACTATACTTTGTTAATGTAGAAATAAGACTCTCTTACAAGATTCATTATGTCCTCACAAGAAAACACTTACATAAATTTTAGATAATAGGCACAAAGTAATCGGGACAAATGGAAGGAGAAGAGAGAATAGCATGAGGCCAGATCAGACCTTTTTGTGTAGTTGCAGTGTGACTGAGGCTTGCACTTAGATCCAGGGACCGAGAAACACTTCCAGTTCCATAGCATATTTGGATATTTCCAGAAAGGTCTAAAACCTGCCCTTGAAAAAATGGTCTTTTATGGGTTTAATAAATAGATTACAATAATGTGAAAAATGAATCCAAACAAATTGTTTTATTTCTATACTCCATTATAAACAAACTTGGAATAATCAATTCTGGGTTATATAGTGGGTTATATTAAACAGAAGAGAAAGTCTTTATTGGCAGCCACTTTCTTTATAAATCATTAAATTATTTTGGGGTCACAAATACAGCAGCTAAAACGGTTATAGACTTCTTCAGAATCTGAAAACTTAACTATTCTACTATATACTCAGCCACAGGTGTCCATCACTCAGAGAAAAATGATGCCTGAACTGCAGGATGCACCAGAAAAACTGTATTGCCTTATTCTTACAAATGATTGAAATGATTGTTTATCACAGAGAAAAACAATTAGACAAAGCAGTTCCTAATACTGAGTAATAGGACTATAAGCCAGTGAAATACCTATTAAAAATGAAAAGCTGCTGTGTTGACTCATTCCAGAGTTCCACTGTTATGTGGAACAGTAGGAGAAGGAAAAGTGAAATTAGGTAAGGGAGTTGATCACAATAACCTTGATGCCTCTAAGTGAAAGACTGTCTTGGGCTTGTGGTAAAGTGATCAGTAGAACTTGTTTTTGTGATTAGCAAGTAATCATAAAGATGAAAGGTTTCAGGCAAATGCCACTGGACAGTAGATGTGTTTTTTATAACCACATTCGGAAGAAGATTTAAGGATTGAATTGGTGATTGAAAGGAAATTGCCTAGAGATGCTTTCACAGCATGCTTTTGGTTACCAAGCACCTTTTCTCATGAGGAAAAGCAATAACATAATTCTCTGCTAGCTGGGTGAACAGGTAAGAAGAATTTTTCAGGAAAAAATGGATAAAATGTATTAGTAGTTACTAACCATTTATTTTGCTGTTAGACTTGTGGGTAACAGCCACAGAATCCAGAGCCCTTGGATTCTAAAATATCAGTGACTTTAATCTTTTTTTGTGATATGCAATGTGTAGTACTCCTTGGCAGTGAATCTCCCTCCCCAGGGCACCAAAGAGGGCCTTTGTAAGAAGGCTGCGTGACCACAGCTGCTGCAGCACCAATCAGAGCTGATATCTGTGGCCAGTCAGGAGGGCTCACTAGCTTTTGCTTGGCATGGTGATAGCCATGTTCATGTGCTTCCAAATGGCCTGCAGCTCTCTTGGAGCACATTTATTCCCCTTTTATAAGGGGTGAAAAGGAAAACTCTAGACTGGGTTTCAGAATGGAGGGGGCAAGGAAAAGCTGTGCTCTTCTTTTGCCCTACTCTTTAACAGGACACGGGTCAAGAGCGCATGTTAGAAGCCTGTGTTAAGCAATGTACATCCTCTCTTGGCACAGACTGTTAATGCTTCTCTTGCTTGTTTGCTCTCGGTGACTCCAGCATGCAGACCTGATGTGTAAACTAACTAAAGCTGCTGGCAGGAAGCTGCATCAATTGTTGATGTGGTAGAGCATGGGCAGCTAGGAGGTGAAGGGTGACGAGTTTAATCCCTTTTGTCATTCCATTCCTCACCATCCACGGCTGTGCCTGGCTTGGATTGTGTCCTGCAGATTGCAGTGGTGTAACAGCACCTTCTGATCTATGTGGCTGCTCTAGAATTGCTCTAGAAAAGTGGATTCTCTGCAGGACAAGGACTGCCAGCTCTGCTCTTCACTCTGCTTGCTCATTTGTGATTGTCATGTATGCTCTATCAGAGTGTAGGTTTTTATATTCTGTGGTGAAGGAAATATGGATTATGTTTCCAATTTTTAAGCCAACAATATGTAATGCTAAACATGAAGAGTTGTTACATAACTGTAAGACTCTTATTAAAATACAGTGGATCAACATGAAAAGAATGCAATTGCTTTGGTGTTTTCCACCAGTGTTTAGCTCCCCCTCATCAAAACTATTGGGAGAGACCATGGCCTCTTTAGAAATAATTTCATGGCTGTTCTCAGTGTCTGCTTGCATCCAGTAGATTCAGAGTTTTCAGGAGACTTTACAACCTCTGGCCAGTTCATCAGACATGAAAATTTTTTTTGGTGTGCTCCCTAACACTTTATCTTTTGGTATATTCATTTTATTAGGCATGAACATTTCTTTTGGTCCTCTCCCTAACAGCTTATCTTTTGATATGCCTTTGGCTGACAGCACTGTGAACAAACAACACATTTCAGCTTTACCTTCCTTTCAGCCACTACCTTCCTTCCAGCTACTTGCACTGCTTTATTCAGTCCTCAGCAAATATGCAACAAGTGGATGACAAATACTTCCCAGAGAAGCTCATTCAATCTACCATCTGCACTCTGTCTTTCAGGGAAGGGATATGTGAGCTAGCACTCCTCAGCCTCAATGTGCACTGACTGTGTAACTGCTTTATAGTGGATAGAGGGAAATGAAAGGACATTCTTAGGATTTCTGAAATATAATGCAGTTCTTCAAAGATACTGTATCCAGTATTTTTACTTGAAAGCATTCCTTCTTTAGTTCCCACTGAACAATAAAAATCCCTCCTCCCCCCCGCCCAAAAAAAAAGGAAAAAAAAGAAAGCAACTTTTCTTAGACATCTCTTTATTTTAGCTTGTTTGTGCTATATGGCTTTCTGCTTTTTTCCTATCACTTAATAGATTTATTTTTCTTCAGTGGGGGCCATTATGATAAAATAAATGCCCAGAAGGGCACAAAGAAGACAATAACAGAATTCAGGGCTAGAGCTAGTGACAAACGTCCTCTGAGGAATACCTAATGGCTAATGCTCGTAGGGAGCGGCTGCGGAGCCAAGGCTCGTGCCGAGGGAAACTTTCCGAAAGAAGCTAAAGAGGCGCAGCCAAGCGCAGGCCCTGCAGCAGCGAGAGGCAGTCCAGGCGGTGGGGGGCAGCGGGGGTGGCATGAGTGGGAAGACAGCCCAAGCCCCGCGCCTACAAGAGCTGCCCCGGGAGCGCGGGGACAGAGCGTGGCCCTTGGTAGCGCAGGCAGGGCGGCAGCGGCGGGCTCCTCGGGATACCCACTGTGGCGATTACCCATCGGAGGGTCACGTTAAATGGAGACAGGGACCCAGAGTGAACAGCTGGAGCAGCATGCGACCGTCCAGGCCACAGGGAGTGCCGAAGCCTGACACTGCCTTTGGGCAGCCTTGGGCAGAGCAACTGTGTGAGGAGTAAGCAGGTAGGACATCTGCTCAGCAAGGTAGTTGAGCTAAAAGAGAAGGTTGAAAAGCTGCGGAGTATCTGAAAGTCTGAGACAATGGATGTGGTATGGGTTTTGGAAGGCCCCCAACAACAAAAAAATACAGATTTCATCCTGCATCTAACACAAGGGAGAAGAAACCAGGATGACAATGGATGTGGTATGGATAAAAGTCCAGGCTCAGGGTGGCAGGAGAAATCCTTATTCTCCCATCTCAACCTACCAGATATCCCTCTCCAACAGGTACAAGGAAGATGAAGGGCCATCAATGGATGGTAAAAGTGAGAGTCCCTCTCCTTCAAAAACATCTATACATTCAGAAAGACAAACCTCCCATATTGTGGCCACTGGCAGGAGGAAGCAAAGGTGGGGCAGAGTTGTGAGGGATTCCTCGATTCAGGGAACAGAGGGTCTGATATGTAGACAGGGCCTTCCTCTAAGGGAAGTCTGCTGCCTTCCCGGAGCCTGGGTTAAGGATGTCACCAGGAAACTTCCCAGCCTGGTTTGGCCCACAGGCAATTGTCCATTGCTGGTCCTACACGTGGGAAGAGAAGAAGTGGCAATGCATAGGCTGAGGGTAATGAAAGAGAACTTTAGGGAATTTGGTCAGAGGATCGGAAACTTGGGCATGCAGGTCATTCTTCCTGTGCTGGCAGCAGTACTGAAGGAAACAAGAGAATAGGGTCCATCAAAATGTGGTTCCATGGTTGGTGTCATCAACATGACACCCTATTTTCGGCAACAGGGAACCTTACATGGCAGCAGGCATGCTGACATCAAATGGGACTCATTTTTCCCAAAGAGGGAAGAGGGTCCTAGGTCATGAGCTAGCAGGGCTCTTCAAGAAGCCTTTAAACTAGATTCAAGGGCTGAGGGAGGTATCATGAGGAAAGCATGTGGGCAATAGCCTGCCATGCCACTCACACCAACCTAACTACAGAGCTATGCCCGAAGTCTGGAGAGGGAAAACTGCAAAATATGTGAACTAGTGAAGGCCCTCATAGAAGAGTTACAGCCACCTCAGCTAGAAAGAGAGGCACATTGGGAGCCCAACTCAAATGCCTCTATGTAAATGCATACAGCATGGGGAGTAAACAAGGCGAATTGAAGATGTGTGTGTGGTTGCAGGACCATGATCTCATTGCAATTACTGGTATGTGTTGGCCAGCTCTCATGACTGGAACGTGGCCATGATTAGGCCTTTCATGAAGGACAGGCCAGGAAGGAGGGGTGGTGGAGTTGCTCTTTACTGGAGAGAGCAACTGGAAGGTACTGAGGTCTGCCTAGGGGAGGATGAAGCACAGGTCGAGAGCCTTTGGGTGAGGATTAAAAGGCAGATTAACAGGGGCAACACTGTCATGGGAGTTTACTACAGGCTACCTGATCAGGGAGAAGTGGATGAGGCTTCTACAGGCAGTTGCAAGAAGCCTCACAAACACAGACCCTGGTTCTTATCGCGGACTTCAACTATCCTGTGTCCGCTGGGATGACCACACTGCTAGGAACAGACAGCCCAGGAGGTTCCTGCAGAACTTCTTGATACAGGTGGTTGATGAGCCAATAAGGGGAGGGGCGCTGCTAGACCTGATGCTAACAAATAGATGGTCTATTTGGAAATGTGAAGGATGGTGGCAGTCTTGGCTGCAGTGACCATGAGATGTTGGAATTCACGATCCTGTGAAGAGGAAACTGGGCAAGAAGTAGGATTGCAACCCTGGACTTCAAGAGAGTTAGCTTAGACCTCTTCGGGAAGCTCCTTGGAGGAATCTCCTGGGCCAGGATCCTAGAAGGAAAGGAGGCCCAGGAGACTTGGCTAATATTCAAGCACCACCATCTCCAAGGTCAGGATTGGTGAATTCCTACAAGAAAGAAGTTGAGCAAGGCGGGAAGGAGACCTATGTGGATGGACAAGGAGCTCTTGGGAAAAGTTAAAGAGAAAAAGAGAGCATATGCATAATGTGCAAGAAGGGACAAACCACATGGGAAGAATATAGGAATATTGTCAGAGAATGCAGCGATGCAATGAGGAAGGCCAAGGCCCATTTGGAATTAGAGTTAGCAAGAGATGTCAGGGACAACAAGCAGGACTTGTACAAATAACATCAGCAGAAAGAGGAAGACTAGCGAAAACATGAGTCAGCTGCTGAATGGGGCAGGTACCTTGGTGAAGAGGATACAGAGAAGGCAGAGTTATTAAATGCCTTATTTGCTTCTGTCTTTACTGCCGAGGCCAGTCCCCATGAACTACAGAGCCCTGAGACCAGAGAGAGAACCAGCAGAGGTTATCTGGTAGAGGAGGATTGGGTTAGGGATTATTTAGGCAAACTGGACACCCATAAACCTATGGGCCCAGATGGGATGCACCCAGGAGTGCTGAGGGAACTCGCAGGGGTTATTGCTCAGCCACTCTCCATCATGGAAGGCAGGGGAGGTGCCAGGGGACTGGAAGAAACCAACATCACTCCAGTCTTCAAAAAGGACAAGAGGGAGGACCTGGGAAACTACAGACTGGTCAGCCTCACCTCCATCCCTGGAGAGGTGATGGAGCAGCTCATCCTAGAGACCATCTCTAGGCATATGAAGGAAAAGGAGGTGATCTGGAGAAGTTAGCATGGATTCAGCAAAGGGAAGACGTGTTTGACCAACCTGATAGCCTTTGATGATAGGATGACTGACTGGCTGGATGAGGGAGGACAATGGATGTTGTCTACCTTGACTTCTGCAAGGCTTTAGACAACGTCTCCCATAACATCCTCCTGGGGAAGCTCCGGAAGTGTGGGTTAGGTGAGTGGACAGTGAGGTGAATTGAGAACTGGCTGAATGGCAGAGCCCAGAGAGTGGTGATAAATGGGGCTGAATCTAGTTGGAGGTCTGTAGGCAGTGGTGCCTCACTGGTTCAACTTGTTGTTCAACTTGTTGTTCATCATCAGGAGGAGCGTTGCCAACAGGTTGAGAGAGGGGATCCTGCCCCTCTCCTCAGCTCTGGTGAGGCTGCACCTGGGGTATTGTGTGCAGGTCTAGAGAGGGTCCAGGGGAAAGCCACGGGGATGATTAAGGGACTGGAGCATTTGTCATATGAGGAAAGACTAAGTGAGCTGGGCCTTTTTAGCCTGGAGAAGAGAAAAACTCTTCTCCATCTGATCAATGTATACAAATATTCAAGGGAAGAATGTAAAGAAGATGGGGCCAAACTCTTCTCAGTCGTGGCCAGTGACAGGAAAAGGGGTAATGGGTATAAATTAAAATACAGGAAATTGCATCTCCATATGAGGAAGAACTTCTTTACTGTGAGTGTGACAGAGCCCTAGAACAGGCTGCCCAGAGAGGTTGTGGAGTCTCCTCTGGAGATCTTCAAAACCTACCTGGGTGCAGGTTTTCTTTAGCTAAGCGTGGTCAGAGCTCAGATATGTCTTTTCTATATTCCTAAGTAACTGAAATACTTAAGTAATCTTATCATCTGGTGTTTAGGATTTAAAGGGAGCAATTACACTTCTGCAAACTGCAGCAGGATTTGACTATAAATCAGTAACTCTTTACTGCCTTTCTTGCTTTCACTGATATTTCATAATTTTACAGGATCTCACATCAGACCTGTTCAACAGATGTGTGATAAATCAGTCAGTGGTTTACAGCTAGAGTAATGGCAATGCAGGGAATTCCTGGAATATTAGTTGGTTCTTACCAATAGATTGAATTGCTCTCAGACAAAGAACTCAGAATCTCAGAAGTCTTCAGATAGTACTCTTTTTGCTATTTCCTTGCCTGGATCCACTGGAATATTGGGATTTATATGCATGAAAGCCACGAAAAAGCTTTGTTTCATTTTATTTTTACAGCCCTTCATTGTGATTATTATGTCCTATAGGCTAAATACTTGTACCAGAAAGAGACTCTCTGCAAGTAATTTAGCAAACCTTTCAGACTGTAGTTAAAAATAATTAAAAAAAAAAAAAAACAAAAAAAAAAAACAAGAAGTCTAATGAATGCCCCTGGAAACTATAAGCAGAACACATATAGAAATTGTGAATTGTTCAATTGTTCGTTATGGTAAAACCCTTCCTCTTTAGAGAGGATGCATTGGAGGGAAAGGGGAAAAAGGTGTTTTTAAAGAGTCTTCCTTATATTTAAATATTTTTTCTTTGGAAAGTCGCATTCCATACAGGCTCATTGTAGTAAACGTAGCAAAACTGAACAAAAACAAGCAGTGTCCTTATAAGATTTCCACAGTATACAAGCGATCAAAACACAGGCTTTTGTAATCTGCCCTGGCCATTGCTCTGGCCCGCATCCCACTCAGGCAGCCTTATTTTTGATTTTTACTGTTACCTTTTACTGAAACTCTTATTGATTTTCCCCTGTGGAGGGCTTCTCCTAATTAAAGTTATTCAGTTATCTAACTAACTTCAACATCTGACATGAGTTATTGAACTTGTGTATTCAGTTGGTATAGTAGCATACGTTTGATGAGATTTTCTATAATTATCTAAGTGACCTGAATATCACTATTCTCAAGATTTCTGAGAAAGTAAAAATGCCTTGGGTTATTCAATTTTACAACAGAAAAAAAACGTACCTCAAAATGAACAAAACAAAACAAAAGAAGCAACTCCCCTCCTCCCCCCTTTTTTTAAGTTATCTAAGGAAAGATTTTTGTACAATATTGTCATTATTAGTGTTGATTCTGGTTTAGAGAAAAAAAAACACAATTATGTAAGCCCAACTGACTGTTTTCAGCCCTTCCCTAGATATGCACTGGTATGCTACTAATGAATTTATTCATACAAAACCCTAGAAAACAAGACAGTCTTTATCATGCATTTACAGACAGCAGAGGGACTGAGCAGTTGTTTTGCTTGAAGGTCTCATAGGAAATCTGTGACAAAAGTTAATCAGGTATATGCCCCTGAAGCTGCAGTGACGTTTCTTAACCATAAGCTGATCTTTCTATCACCTTATAAAAGGACACATTTTTAATTAACCTTTCAAAAAGTTTTGAGTGTATTATGTATCATAAGAATCATAAACCAGCTTTGTAGATTCACTATTTCTCATTGGTGAAGGAACAGACTTTAGTGGAATCTCACAGTGATAGATTATAGGTGGTTCATTTCCTAGCACATAGCCATTTTTTCGTTACTGCTCTCTTGGGTTTTTATTGTATTTGAAATCTTGAAAAACAGTCTGAAAAACAGATTGCCTAGGGAAAAGAAAGTCCTCAGCAGGAGGTGAAAACCTGATGAGAGATTAATTGAAATCAATAGAGAATTAAGTAAAGGCAAAGATTATAGTAAAAGAAAATATTTCAGTCTGATAAAAAACAAGAGAGGAATGCAATCTTTTGTAATGGCATTCCCTCTCATCCTGATGTTGACTGTGAAACCTGAACCTAAGATGTTTTCTCTGCAGATTTTATGTCTTTCAGCTCTACCAGAACACAGCGATAGCTTTGTGTTCATACAAACACAAACATGTGGGGGCTGCCTCCATATGGACATGCCATTCAGCTCACAAGCCTTCTTTCTGCTTTTTTTTTTTTTTTTTTTAAAGGACTGTAATCTTCTGTCTGTACTATCACAGGTTAAGCTCATTTCCACAATAGCCTTTTTTCCTGGCTAATAATGACTGTGTTCCTACTTGACATATGCAATGCTGTACTAAACCCAGTCAGGCAATGAAAAATAGGTCACAACAGCCACAAGGTTACTGTGTTCTCTTGGGCTCTTAACCATCCATATTGCTTCCTTCTAAGTAATTTGAAATTAATTTGCATGAAATATGTCCATTCCTCATATTCCTTGTTCCAGGTAGGTATTATATAGAAATTTCTGATAGTGAAGAATATTCTGTTTCCTTGCAGGTATTCAGGGTGCTTATGAGGACAGCAAGCACCATGTTCCTCTGGTCACTCTGTGCTGTGCTTGTCAAAGTAGTAATGGTGAATGAGAAACTCTTGCTCACGGGCATGTTCATAGAAAGAAATGAATGAAGAAATTTTCCACATTTAAGTTATCTTTTGAATAACTGGATGAAGAGAAAAGAGGGAGGAAGTTATTGGGGATATATCTTGACTTCCAGATACTCTTATTGCTTGGGACAACAAATGAAAATAAACACGATGAGCAGACCTTGTTTCGTACATCTAAACACAGCATGTGTGTGAAGTATGTGCTCCTCAGGACTGTTTCTACTGGATGCAACACCATGATACAGCCTCTCGTCTTGAATAAAAGCCTCATGTCCCCGGAGAATCACCGAGTCACAGAATGGTTGAGGTTGGAAGTGGACCTCTAGAGATCTTCTAGTCCAACTGCCCTGCTCCAGCAGGGACACCTAGAGCATGCGGCACAGGGTGGTGTCCAGAGCATAAACTCAAACTGTGAACTCGGTATGTAAATGACCTACAGACAGTTATAGTGCACAGCAGAGTCCACTAAAACAGTTTGCGAAACTTTGTTAAACTACCCATTAGATCTAGCCTAGAAGTGTCAGTATTTTCTAGTGACAAACTGGCCTTTTGCCAATTATTCGCAGCAGGCAGAATACAGAGGTGGTTTTCTTTCCCTGTTACCTGCCACTATATGACACCACCAGCAAAAAGTAGGGCTGCTCTTACGGGCATGGGCTACAGGCTACAGTGTATTCAGTATTTCTGTTGGTGGTGCTGCACACCAATGCGATTGGTGCAGTCCCCCCCAAGTTTTATGGGGACAGAACCACTCAGGAGAATCACAGGAGTAAGAAATTCTTCTTAGCTGTACAACATTTTTTTAATTTAGAAGGGCCATATCACAGAGTTGTAGCTGAGGCATAAGATAAAGACTGTACCCTGAATGTCATGATTTGTTTTAAAAAGAAAATAATGGAAAGACAGATCACTGATACATTCACGGAGAACAGGATTTCAGCAAAACAGTTTTACTCATTCATAATGAATCTGCAGACTGGGAAAACTACATTGTTCATCAAAAAGTTTTTACATGAGACTAGAAGTAGTGACAGAAAAGATCACAGCATTTTTAAGCTGAAGGGAGGGTGACGTGAGTTCAGGCATGGAGAGTACAAAAAGAACTCATAAAATACTTTGAATTGTCTCTTACCTGCTGTCGTGCATAGTTAGGATCTTAAGCCAGTAGGACAGTAAATACTTCCATTAACTGCAATAGTTTAAAATTTTATACCTACTCATTGAGGATGGGACAAGAGGATGTCTGGGAGTCGTGTTTGCTTGTTTAGAAGTCAAATCTAGAATTTGAAGTTTTATGTTTAGATTTATGAGTGAACATAGTTTTAGATGAAGTTAATAGAAATGCCCAGAAAGAAAATAAATTATTATTATTATTAAATTTCTCTGTCAGAGATTTAACAGAAGTTGTTTTTAGAGTCAATTTTTGGAATTATCTCTTGGGCAAAACTCCCAGAAATGCTAATGAATGTTTTCTGTGGTAAAATCGCTATATTATTAGCATATGAAATAGCTTTTTCCATGGATAAAACCAGGCATGATTTCAGTGGAACAGCCATAAGGAACATCATGTCTCTTACATAAACTTGGCTAGTACTCCTGAGCAGTCAAAGTCAATAGAAATAAGAGCTCAAAAAATCATCAGGGCCCAAATTAGGCTCCCTTGGCTCATACCTTGCTTTGCAAATGTTTAGGATTAAATATTTATGAAGTAACATAAGGAAAGCCTGTTGCTTTTACTGTGTTACTTCAGCAAGCTCACACTATCATCTGGTCCAAGCATTTAATGCGCATGAAGGCTTATAATAAAATAAACACATTCAACCAGATAAGATGTGGCCTTGTAAATCATTGGAACTGAAATTTAGTACTTGAGGTCCAGGACAAGTCATGGGCACTATGCAGACATGCCTTATCCATGGGTCGTATACTGAGGTCGGAATATCAGTTTTCATTTTTTAAAAATATGTGGTATTGCTTGTCTACATAGTAACTCAAATTTACTTTTGAATGGAGCCAAAATTTTCCCTAATTTTTTGGTCTCTTGTGGAGAGAGACCAAAAGTAAATTGTAAGTTGAAATGCACATTTCAACTGTTGGCCGTTCTCATGGCAAAAATCTCAAATCCTTGTAACTGTACTTGGCTGTAGCCTGGATGAGGTACTTTCTCAGTCACCAGTCACATTTCTACAGCTCCAAAAGAGCCCAGATTCAGTCATATAACTGCAGGGTTGCGGGAGCAAATGATCAGTCTGGCTTTCTGTACCATAATCACCTCTTCCAGTGATGTTTTTGTCTCATTTACAGCCTGTGTAGGCTAGATGTTTAAAAGAAAAATAAAAGTAGAAATAAAAGAGTTCCTTAGCGAAAGAATTCTACTAGACAGAGGCATTTAAGAAAATTTCCAAATCCTAAGAACAACATCCTGAAAATGCTTTATGTCAGAATCCTAAAAAAGAAAATTAAACAATAAAGACTTCAGTGAAACAAAGAACTGTCATTTTTATGCCAATAAAAAAAATACTTACAATATGATTTTTCTTTAAAAGATATGGATTTAAGAGCCTCCTTCTGACTAAACTCCACAATAAATATAAAAGCAAATATATTCCTAGTTATTCATAGATGATGTTCAGTACACTATTAAATCTGAAATGGAATAAATCAACCTATCTTCTGTCCCTAAAATGTCTCATCATCTTTATTGAAGTTGGAGCTGGATAAATGAATAAATGAATGAGATTTGCATTTATATGGCACCTTTCATTTGAACAGGGCAGGAAGAAAGTTAGAAAAAAATAAAATCTATTTTCACATTAAAATAGCTTTACTAAGCATTATGGTGACATATTTACTGGAGGAGGAATTGGAGAATTCAGCTGAAAGAAAGTGAATCAGAACACCTGATGAAAGAGGAAGCTTTGTATTTTTATTCAGGAGCAGACAACAGTCTGTTAGCTGTGGAGTAGTTGCCCCTTCTGTCAGCAGGTTTATATAGCTAATGTAAATGGGACATTTCCTCAGATGACCTTTTAACTGGCAGGGGTTATTAGTTATCTCAAATTTAAATTCATTTATTTTTCTTAGGAAAACTTCTGATACTTGCTTTTCTTTTCCTAAGGGTTTGGATGGCAGAGGTGGAGAGGCAGCTCAGTCCTCCTCTAGAGAGATTCACAGATTTTTGAGTTGTAGTGATCTGTTTAATGAGCATGCCAAAATGATTTTAACAAAATACCTAGGGTTGATTTGAAAATAGTTTTAAAAACAACCCTCTAATCTTGGATCTAAATTATCTGTGACCATTGCTAAGATGCCATAATGAAGCAGGCAGGAAGCTTCAAAGAGGCAGCAGTATCTAGCAAACATAAACTTTCTTGTTTAAGGTTTATTCAAAATCATTATTATCCAAATTCGCTTTAAGAATATGGGTTTATATCTCAACATCAGAAAATAACAAATACCACTCTCAAGTGGCATTCAGTTTCAATAGGGAATAAATATCAAAAATTTAATCCGCTCATATGACCAGCAAGAATGAAAAATTATTTAATGGAACAAATACTTGGTTTAATTATTATTTGTATTAATGTGATAGACTAATGTATGCAAAAGCTACTGTTTACGACCTGATAATTGTTTGCAACATTTCTTATACCCTTTCTTGAATAAAAATGTCCTGATATGACATGGAGGTTGGCAGGGATTAATAGTAGAGAGATTAAAACCCTAAGAAACCATATAAATAAACTGTGACCTAAGATGCAGGAAATTGTTAAGAAATATCACTGGAAATATAGACAGCTAATTGTACTGTGTACAAAACCTTTTTTAAAGTCTTAAATATGTTGCAAACATATGAAATAACATTGCTACCCATGTCTTAGAAAAACAGATTATTAAAAAATACGTAGCTTTTTACTTTACTCGAAACTCTGTCCTGTGCTGGAAAGCAGCAGAATGGCATACTCACACAATAGTGAAGATGATTTACTGATATTTTACAGTAGTAATTACATGCTATCATATCAATAACTGCAGGTGATATAAAACAGCAGGGATTAAAGCTAAATATTTCTAAATCTGTAAGTACTCTACCTAGGAGTACTATCAGAATTGGCAAAGAAGTTACCAGCTGAACCATAAATACTAACATCTGAGAGTAAGAAGAACTGGGAAAAAAAAAAAAGCAAAAAAAAAGCAAAAAAAAAAGCTAGTATCACCCAAATATTATTTAAAAACAAATAGGAAAATCTGGTGAAGTAAGTCAGACCGTTCATTTGTACCATTTGTACAGTGATCCCACATGGTCAACTAATGAACACCTACAGTAGAAGAAGGCGCTTAGGCACAGGCAAGTGCCATGAAGATCAGGATTGATGTAGGGTATGACTCCTCAACCATAGCTGTTGGCTTTATCTATCTCAGCACAAAGGAAACCAGAGAGGAACAGTGTGACCTTTGCTTTAGGTAAGGAACTGTAACTGTTGAGTGGATCAGCTGCAGTAAATGTTTCTTCTTTCTCAGTGAGCCAGGCCAGCACAGGGGAAGTGTATGTGTGGCTCAGCCCAATATGGAGTATAAAATCTGAAAAACAACTAATCAAGAAATTTGAGGAGAGCTTGAGGGACTTGAGCTGACTTCAGCCCTCATATTCCTTCCTGACAATTGGTGATGCCCAGCTTGATGGTGAGCGTATTATAGAGACCAGTAAGGGGAATCACATCAGTATTGAACTGTGTGTTATGATTGCTATGTTTATTAAGCACTCTGCTAAATCAAAAAAATCTGTGTATATCAAATATAGTCAATGTAAACTTCTATATTAAGCATCACATTTACTGTGTGTGGATTATCTAGCAGAACCTGGCCAAAGAGTGCTGGACTTGGATGTCATATGATGAGTCTTGAAAGAAAAGGAAGTTCTCTTCAGTCAGAAGGGAAATCAAGATTAGGGGTAATGAACATGGTATAATTAATTCAAACCTTTCTATCTTTGGAATTGTTTTAAAAGCTTTTTTGAATTACTCCTATATTGTTTGCTATAAAATCACAAATTTAGTCAATTAAAAATAGCTGTGATGATATATGGACATAGAGTTCTGAAACTCACTAATGTTAACTCTTTCTGGGTACATACAGAGAATTTCAATTTTTGGAGCGTTTTGTCCCAGTGCGAAGTGAAGCTGTTTGCAGTAGGAAGGGACCTCTGGAGATCATCAACAGCATACATTAAATACTCTGCTAACATAGAGTGAGTCCTTAGCGAGACCTATGTGTCAAGCATGAAGAAAAATGTTAATCCAAACTTTTAAGTCTTCATCTGAAGGTGATCATGTATATGTACACCATTAAGGTGAAAAAGTATGCTGCCTCAGATGCTTTATTGATTGTATAGTTGTTAAGAGGGAATTCAAGGGACTAGAGAAAAACCATATCGCACTACCTGCGCATTTCTATGTGGAATTATTGGGGAAAATGTTGAAATGAATGCCTTTATTTCTATAATGAAGTTCTGCACAATAAGGGGGAATAGTCAGGCCTCCAGTATTGCAGATGAGTGGAGATTAACATCTCTCAATTTAATAAGGCTTGACATTCCCTACATACTTAGACCATTAGAATACTCTTGATTCTGACAGATCTTGCATTAGCAGATGCATTCACACAAAAGGAATCTATATTTGCAGGACTGACAGAATGACACCTACAAAGGATTGCACCATTAATAGAATGATACTAGTATATATATAAAAAAAAATTAGCTTCTCTTTCTTATTACTCAAAATACTAATTTAAAGATACCAGAGTATGAGATAAGAAAGTATCACACATTGAATTTCCTGTAGAGCAAAATATGATTTAGACCTTATAGAGCTAGCTGATTATACTAAAAAATCCTCTACAAATGTACATGAAATTTAAATTCCTTTAAGAAGATGAAAATTAATACTGAATTTCCTTAGCCAAAGTTAAAATAGGAATAGCTGGAAAGCCTCAACAGAAGCCTTTTAGATTCTATATCCTAATATTACCTGTCAGTACCATCAATCTAAGTCTCCAGTAAAGCTCTGGCCCTAAGCATTTGAAGTACAGCTGATTTTGAACCACGAGAGATCTGACATTATTCACAGACTTCTAAGCACATGATTCCTCCGGTTCTCATTATTGCCAGTGCCTATATGACATGAGTCTTTTGAAAGGTCAGAGAATGCGCTCCTAATGTGGTCAGCTTTGTTATTCTGAAAAAGTGTATATCTGGACAGCCATGACATATGCTGAAATTAATATGCTAAATCTTCACTTTCCCTTTTGTAATTATGCACTGATGAAACATACTTCTAGCAGAGCATAGATCTTTTGCCTGATATTATCATCTGATGCCCTCAAAAGTTCTCAAAAGTCAATAATCGTTTCTTATTTTCATTCTTCCTGTAAGCTGTCTTTTTTTTTTTTAATAAGCTGTTTTCTTACACTTCTCAACTATTTCATCTCCTAGATGAAAAATCTTTTCCATCTTATATTATACGGGAGCATTCTATATCTCTGATTAACCCTGCTGAGCTTCTCCATACTTTTTTTTTAATATCTCTTTTCCAAATTGAGATGACCAGAACTGCCTGCAATATGCCATTAGAGATTGAATCCTATTTCATATATTTCACAACAAATGTCTCATAAGTTGTGTGAGAAATTTAAATTGAAAAATTGTCATTTGATGACTAACTGTTCCATTAACAAGTCCTTTATCTGAGCTGTCAGCACATTAATATGAACAAGACAAAGGCATGAATAGCTGTATTACAGGCGAAAATGAACTGAGATCTTCTGAAGATCCTGATTTTGAGTTTATGCTTTATGTTCATTCAGCAGGAGTTTAACCTTCCAGAACTTACAGATACTAGCAGAACAGGTGTATACAGTAATATGCTCTATTAGGTTGTGGCTTTCAGGTGGGATTCTGTAGTAGTACAGTATGGGACAGAATTGGGATCTGGTCAAACCTCAAAATCAGTATTTTTCACACTAATAAATTTTTAGCCAACTCAAATTCCTTAGCTAACCACTGGACTATACATAAAGGTCTTTTATCATGAGTAGTAGTAAGTAGTAATAAATTGGGACAAGTGATGAAGAAAAAATGGAAAAAAAAAAAAACTGATACTCCAACAAAATAGTGTGCAGGAGAAATCAAAGCCTAACCTGTTTTGAAATAAGTCTGCAGCACTCTGGTGCCTCATATACTTTTAGTTTTAAATGAAATTAGTATCTACCATTGTACTTTTTTGACAGATAAAAGGAAACATTTTATTAATGGATAAAGGAAAGCACAAGAGACACAGACTTTAATACTATGTACGCATAGCATACACTAACACTGAAGAATATTTCTGTCTTAAATGTATAGCAGAGCATAGTAGTTTAGAGATTTGAAAGTTCAGAAGGAATGTAAGAATCTGAGTCTGAGATGTTGACTTGCTTTCTGTGTAAGCATGGGGATCAAAACCTCCCATTTAGGAGATGCAGGAGATTTAACATGTGGCATGCCAAAGCATGGAGTCCAGTGGGGAGCTAAGCCACCTTTAGACTTGCCTACCGGAGAGCTTTTGCGGAATACTTTTGCCAGGTTAATAAATACTTCTGGGTGATGTGGGAGGACTGATGCCTTGTTTGAGGTAAACAGTCACTTGCTTACAGTTCTTATTGAGCGACTGAACCAGAGATTATCTAGTAAAATAATCTGGAATGCAAATATATAAATTTTGACAGGATAGAAGTGTTAATGAAACAGGAAGTGGTCTCAGGTAAAAGAACAAAAGATGAGACACTGGAAATGGGAGGATATAATCTAGGAAAACTCCTAGGATATCACCTAGTAGGACTCCTGCATACCGTGCATAATCTTATTTTGTAATGCATAATCATATGGTATCCATTTTCAAGAGAAATACAGTGCTTCCATCTAATATAACTGCAAAATATAACTGCACAAATCACTTCATATTAAAATAGAAATTCTCACTATGTTTCTCTGCATATCTTTTTACTTGCTTTTATAATGATGTGAATTGTATGCTTTACATCCTTTGAATACAAATCAATGATCCTGAATGAGTTAATGTTATGTTGAAGCATGCAATGAACAATTACTGTGTATGGGATAATGTTTTACAGCGCACTAGAAACTTGTGATGTGAAAAAGATACTCGGATCTCTAACTGGGGTAGCCTAGCATGCATCTCTCTTTAAAAAAATATAAAATAAAGCCAGCGTGGGAAATTATAAAACTATCCTAACAAACACCTATATATATATATAAAATTAAATATAGGACTGAATAGACATAAAATGAATTCACAAAGCGAAGTTATAGTTCACTACAGAGGAACAGTGCAGTATTTCTCTGAGAACATAGAAACTCATTGCTACATGGCATTTAATTCATAATTATTTGACCAATTTTTCATATTCTGGGACACTATTGGCCACACTAGTGATGACAACTCAAGTTCTAGTTGTCCATGAATGTCTTGTTAAAGTGTGCTTTAAAATCCTTATAGATACAGTTATATAGTAGACAAGTGATTTTTTTTTTCTCCACAGATGTCTAGAAGTTTTTGGAAATTCATCTTTGAAAAGCATTCATTTTGAGCTAAATATAATGTGTGACCTACCGTGAAGATTTTTTCCACATTCAAAGAAGTAGCAGAACATTTCTAACTTTTTTTTAAATCATTTTGGAAGAGTGGACAGACTTAAAGAAAGAATGCCAGGAAGTAGAACATAATAAAAGGGAGATATCCCACTACTGAAATGTAATCATAAGGCTCACAAAGAGCCTAACTCTCCAACCTCTACCTTTCTTAAGAGAAACATGGCATGGCATATGACTAAGACTTTAATATTTCTATCTTAATTATTTTGTCCAAATTCTGATGATTAAAAATAACCAGCAGAAATGAAAACTCCTAAAGAGCTTTCTGTGATTGAATCTCCCTTTTTTTTGTGTGTGTCCAGGTTTTCACCAAAGACAAGTGCCCAACTCTTGTTTATAATTTTGTCACCTTGAATTAAGTCAGTCCATTTTTTTACTCATCTGCTTAATGAAAGCTGGTGTGTTACAGAAATTTTGAGAAAAACACTATTTTTCAGAGTAAATATTTTGGAGGCTAAAGAGAAGGGATGGGTTGTGTTTGCCTGTTTTAAATTCTTTGAGCCATTTCAATGAGCATTTTACTCTGAGAACTAAAGATGTGCTATCAATACAGCCAATGTGACTGTTTTATTTTACTAATCTTCACTTATTTTTTTTTTTTTACTTCCAAGGGCATACACACTCCATGAAAAGATCCCTACTGACAGTGAAATGCACTATGTTGGGAATATAAGAATTGAACTGAGGGGATTTATTTCTGCCACTACTCCTCCTTTCTGCCGCTACGTGCCACTACTTCTCCTTTCTACTTTCTGTTTCCCTTCTTTGACTGCCAGACAGACAACAAGGCTCATGATGGGGAGATGGACAGGCATGAGAAGACAAGATAATTCCTGTAGTATTCATTCTTCATTGGAAACTCTCTTGTATGAAGTCTCAATATTCCTTTGGTAGGAAAAATTTTATGAGAGAGGAAAAAAGAAACAGCCCCCTTCCCCCCAGAAAACCATAATGTGTCTTCTAGGAGTGCTGCACATAGGAATGGCACTCTGCTATCAGTTATTCTATTTATCGAAAAATCTGGTAATTTTAAAACTTCTAATTATGTGATTCTACATGATGGAATTTGTTTCCTAAATAATAATGCACTTTTATCTTCTGTTTCCTACATTCATAATAGTAACACTTGCAAAGTCAAATATTGAAAAAGGAGGATAAGCTAGATACCATTTCCCAAGATTGCTGGCAGACAGTGCTCAGAGGATGAACTAGTGTTTTACAGTCAAAGACGTTGTCTGAACGTCTGATGGAGAAAAAGGAAGGACTGTAGCTAATGAGACAGAAGGCTGTTCGATATGCTTTAACACTGTCCTGTGGACTGATTCCCTTGCTTGTTCCTGCCACACAAATCTCATGGTACTATTGAGCAAGTAATGTAAATGACACTACTGAATGGTACTCTTGACAGGGTCACTAATATGTTGCTACTTTGCACCATATCTGGAAGCCTGCAGATACAACTATAGACATCTGTAATTGGAGCATATAAAATTAAATGCTAACTTGCCTGAAAAAACAGTGCTGCATCATCTCAAATTGGGCATCCTAATTTAATGTGCACTTGTGATATTAATGTCACTTTGCTATACTCTTCTCTGTGGAAAATGCGTATGTTGTGATAAGCAAATATAACCCAGAAAGGTTAAACTCATTTTCAAGCCCTCAGATGCTTCAGGGATGATCCTCAAAGAGAAGACCATAAATAAATTAGTTACTTGTGTTCAGAGAAATATTTAACTAACAAAATAAATAAGTTGCATGATGAACAGGGAAACAATGAAAGATATCCAACCTACACTAAATGAGGTGGAGTGCCTGCAAAAAGAAAATAGAGCCTCATAAATGTGGTGTATTGCATAAAGCACACAAATTATGGCTACCCAGATAAATGTAAGGAAATGCAAGCATGAAGTTGGAGTTCACAACTCTGTAATATCTTAATAGTTTTTAATTAAATTTTGTTGCATGAAATGAAATTTCTGTGTTAATAGAACAGAAGAAGTTGATGGTGGCCCAAGATGGTAAAAGCACAAGTTCCATTAACAGTAGGCAATTGTATGATAAGTGAAGAAGCTACAAGTTTATTACACAGATCATATATGTAATGATTTCGAGATCTTGCACTTCTTACTCCTGGTCAGTCTGAGGAAAGCAGTAAGGCAATCTTTTCTGAATCTCTCTCTCTGTAGCTTTCTCTTTCTCTCTCCTTTTCTTGTTTCAGAAATTTCCTTCTGCAACATCTTCATTAGCCCATTGCACCTGTGATTTCTCTCTGATTTTGTTAATAATTGCTCAGTTTATTCAAGAATTTATTAAAATATGTGTATGTACCTTTTAACAAATAATAAATACATTCATTCTTAGATATTTGTTCATTGGCTCATGTTCAAAATTCATAGTATAGCATAGTGTAATGTATACATTTATATCCACCTGCACCTTTTACACTATGATAAGGAATGATAAAGATGGGATATAAGTTTTGGATGACCCCTGTATTTGTGGGTGAAAGCGCAAGCCCAGAGAAGAATGTTTCCGTATAAATTTAAATTTTAATGGAGTTTTTCTGTTAAAGTCATGTCAGCCAAAGTGCTCCTGTGTGACTGTTTAAAATTTAGGATCTGATATTTATTCAAAGTCTCCATTCGTCTTTATCATCTCTGCATGAAATAGTTTTTCTTCAAATGGGCAATGCGACTGATGAGCCTAAGTTTCAGTGCACATATTTTAAAACTTTGTCCCTGACTTCTATATTCAGAATTCCCCATCTGAAACTCCCCAGATGTCTCAACAACTGTAAGGAAACTAGTATTAAGCTGACAGTTTAAAAGTATACAGAAGTTACACTCATACAAAATGGTGTTGATTGCAATTGTAATTACCGCTATTTTCAGCTCTTCAACAGTTCCTACCTCTTTTATTCTTTTCCCCCTTGGAGTCTTTGCTATGCTTGCTGCTAAATCATTGAAGCAAACCTTTTTTATAAGGCCGTTGAACTGCTATTGCAAGCTTTGTTGATCCTGATGAGACACAGAGATCCTTTTGAAGAGCACATTCCCACTCAAATTGCTAGAGGCCAGGCTGCTATTTTTATTTTTGGGGCCAGTAAGAACGTATTAGTAATGCGCAATTCTTATTTTAATAGATGACAGAATCTGGTAAGAAGTGAGAATGTTCCTTTCAATAGACACATGCTGTTTTTTTTTTTTTCTTTTTTTCTTCTTTTTTAACTTGGAAATGAGAAAAAATAGAAGAGCATTAAATGAAAGGGTAATAGTGTATGAGTGGGGTAACAGAGAAATCAAGATTTTACGTTACTGTTTTTAAAATACATAGAAGAGATTCTTTTGCCTCAGGCAAAGGAAGAAACAGTTACCAAGAGTTCATTGAAAAAATCCAGAAAATAAAATTATAATGTGTTCATTCAATGTTTTTCTTCAGTCTTCTTCATCTTTTCAAATTCATACCTTCAGAAAGAAAGCTTGTTACATAACTTCAGAAATGCAATCTCTAAATTTGTATTGGACAAGGATTACAAGGAGATTCTTCGTGCGTATCACAATGAATAAGAAAGAACCATCACAACATTTTGTTATAAGCATTCAAGCTGCATGATTGTTGCTTTCCTCAACGTAAAATGAAGAGAAAAAAAAAATTAAAGTTATCTACTGACAACTTGGAAGGGATTCAGGTTCTTAAAAATGAGATTTTGTGAACATCTTACATGCATTAGGATATCTTCCCTGACCTCTAGTTGCTGCTCCGGCATACTGCAAATCTGCTGGAGTTCCTAAGTCACATAGGCCAGCTGATTTCCTAGATATCCTGCAGCATTTCAAATAGGACCAGTTGCTTAAGTTTGAACACCTGAATTATGGCCATTCAAGTTCATAGGACTGTGATATTCTAGTCAAACAGTGTGTTCTCAGTAAGTAATAGAAGACTTTCTGATGATGGGATGATATCAGTGCCATAATCTACATTATTGCACTGATATAACCGGTCCTTCACTCAGTGATTTCTAGGTTTTAATTACTTTTATTCTCTTTTGAAGCTTGAGCAACTTTCTTTTTTTTTGATATTTCTTATTGTTCCCTGAGCTGGAGGAAGACATTAGTGTCTGTAGGGTAAAATTTTTAGTTGCATTTTTATTGCAAAGATTCAAGCATGGACTTATAAATAGGTGTAGCAACTCTACAACATGGTAAATAATTTTGATCTACTGGTGGTAATAACTGTTTTGTGTAAAGGAAAGATGTGAGAATCCCAGCGCTTGCTGGGTGCTGGCAGGAGGCAGTTGTGTTTGAGGAGGGCACGTGGCAGGCCTGAAACCCTGGAGACACGAGCTGCTATCACAGGGGGCATCTGTGAGGAATAAAAAAGGAAAAAAAAAAAAAAAAACAGGATATCCTTGGCAGCATCCTTTTAACCTTTTGAGAATGATAACTGTGCTGGGAGGTGCTGCATGCTCCCACAGGTTGGAGCTGGTCTTTGGTTCGCCCTCCCCTGAGCACTGAGGGCTCAGGGTAGCCACAAGTCAGGCACAAGGGGACATTTCCCTCCAATAAAGCCCTTTTCTGCACCACTGGCATGCTGCTGCTTGTCTCTTCCAAACATCCAGGCACTCCAGGTCTTGGGGCTACTTCTGTGAAGCTCAGTGGTCATGGCAGATCTGCTTGAATGCCCTCTCACACGGATCAACACTAACAGGAGAGCAAGGCATTGAGCAGCAGCATCCCTGCAGTTGCTGTTGCAGGAGAAGGCAAGCTGAGTCTGGGAGGGAAAGGCCTCACTGCCAGGGAATCAAGGCCCCTACCCACAAGAGAGCAGGTCCCTGTGATGGGGGCAGAGAAGCTGCAGAGAGGTGCTGCTGCTCCCAGAGGGGCTGGGGAGCAGACGCACACACGCATGGCAAGTGTGCTGTTTCCCAGGTGTTTCCCAGACACAGGATGCAGAGGGGAAATGTCAAGGAGAGAACTTGGCCTGACAGGATCTGCGACTGGACTGAGGAGGATCTGGGCAGGCTGCAACTAGAGAAGCTGCCTCCATGAGCCCCAGTGAGCAGGAGCACTCTCTTTCCAAGGCAGCCAAGCGAGAGGGTCCCTTTGCAGGGATTCCAATGGTATTTACCAGGCTCTGCAACCTGCAGCTCTGCCCCCTGTCCTTTGAGAAGATTGGAGTGTCACTTTTTTGCTTCTAGTTTTACGGCTCCTCTTGCAGTCACCATGACTTTTCCAAGAGCAAAGTGGAGAGTAGCCTTGTAATGACATTGAGGACATGTTTGGATTTTAGGCCACGTTCGAAAGTTCTTTGAAAAGAAGAACTCGCTATTATTCAAATTGAGTGCTTGCGCTCAGTTGGGGAGTAAGGCCTAATGCTGGTTAACACTGTTTTTCATGACTCTCACTGAACTAGTTATTTTGAGTAGGCATGAAAAATCCCCAAATGCCCTTTCACAGCTTTGAAATCACTGGCTTTTGAAGCCATCATATGATTGTGTCTAAAAGAGCCATTTTCTGCCTTCCCAAAATTAGGATGGAGTTATGGATCTGGAAAACCCTCATTCATTCCTTGCAGCCTCTTTTCTTTCCGCGTCACACAGCATATGGCCACAGTGTAGAATTTGTCCAAATATTTTTTTCAGCATAAGCACGAACAATATATTTGAACTTATGTCATCTCCCTTTAGCCAGTTTTAGAGATCTATTTTTAGTGAAAAAGTAGAGGGGTTTTTTTGGGTGGGGGGGGAGGAGTACATAAGGTTATGTATGATCCAATGGGGGTGATTGCATGCCTTGGACTTCTTTTATTTGCTCTTCTGTTTTTGAGAGAAGTTTGAAAGACCTTTTTTTTTTCATTGTGTGAAGTTATGAGAATAATAAATTATTCCTGCTAAAAAAAATGCTGTTATAATCTTTTTGTTACTTTAGACTGGTTTATTATGCAGAATAGTCAGAATTTTCTCCAAAGACAATTACTAGAGAATCTCTTGACTTAGACATTTCCATTCCCTGTCTCATACAATTCAGAGCATAATAAATATAAGAAAAATGCTATCAAACAGCTAATCAATTTATTTCCAGGAACTTCACTTTCTAAAGTTATGGACACTGTATATTAGGAAAGATCCACATCTTTTTCCTTTTTTTCTTAATAAAAAAAAAAAAAAAAAGACAGGACCTTTAAGGAAAGATTACAAGAACTGTATTTATATAAATAGTAAAGAGAAAGCTGAGTTAGAAATATGATACTAATTCTCCTTGGCAGATGGACAACTGTTCTGCAGGTCCTCAGACAATATAATGCAATTCAATTCAATTAGCTTAAAGTAACAGAGATTTGCTTTAGATAATAGGAAAAATATTTTATATGAAAGACAGTTAAGCACTTATACAAAAAAAAAGTCTGGGATACTGGGATATTGATCACCAGAAATCTTTATGAATAAGCTATGTAAAAGTCTGTGGGAGGTTTCTAAATACACTTTTTTGAGGAACATATTCCGATTACATGCATTATTTTAAACAATGCTTTACTATTTATTTTCAAAGGCAAGATGCAGTTTCTGGGTCTTTGTAAGTGACATTCATTTATATTTTAGTTGTTCTTTTTGTGGATTCAATTTATTTCCAGTGCAGGATTCTTCTTCAATGATAGATAACTGAGAGGATTTGGTGAATCATACACCATAGCTCTGTTCTCTGACACTGCTGCCAGGGAAATATCCACTACACATTGCAAGTGTAGATAATTTCCTTTTTTTTGTGTTGGATTGACAGATATATTAGACCTAATTCTCTCTATCATTATAGGAGTGTGCTGTTCTCAGAAGAAACAGAATGGCTTCTATAAATGAGCTTATAGTAAAAGTCAAGCTTACCATCAGATAAAGCTACAACATGCATACAGGTAACAAGACTCTATCAGGCTAAGCACAGTTCTCCAATTCATCCAGCAACATTAATGGAAAATAAAAAAGATGCCTAGCTTGTCACTAAAGGCTGTCTCCTGATCCCCTAGGAACTGCTTTCCAAAAGACCTCCAGCACAGCAGGTAAAGCCTGGTCACCTGATGTTGGCCAGCTCAGGCTGGGGTCACCTATCTCCAGAGCAGACCTAGCTCCTCTCTGGTAACTGAGAAGTCCTGCTGAGGGTCCTAATGACTCTGCATTCCTAGTAGCCTCCCGAGCATACAGATTTTTGCCCTAACCAGTCAATTCTTAAGAACAAACAAATTGTGATACCTTGAGAGGATTTTAACTTCCTTTCCTTCTCCCTGCTCTTACGACCTAGAACCACAAAAATAGGCTCAGATTGGGTTTGTTTTAATTTTATTTCTTTATCTGTAGGAGGGTACTCCTTTTTTATTCATTCTATTCAAAAGATATACTTTAAAATCATTTTATATGTGGAGATATTAAAGCAAATCTTTAAATTAACATTGTGTCCAGTTCTTAGATCAAAATAAAGTGTTATTCTTTTTAGCAATCCTAAAAACTGCCCTATGATATTATCTTTTCTGTCATTTATAGGGTATCATGCAGATTTTCAACATATGTTATATTAAAAGAAGTTAAATATAGAAATCCAAGGTTAAACTAATGAGATAACTATTTCAAGTTACTTTGGCTTTTAGAGTTATTTCCATCATGTTATCTTTTACATATATTTCCAAATTTCAGTTTCAGAATCCCATGATGTCAGTCTAATTATTAAAGCCAATACAGAAAAATAAGGATTCTTAGAACAAAGGAGAGACTCATCTCTTTGAAATGTGTCACATCCTACTCCCCTAGTGAGGCACTAATCTCTGTGCCTTGTTATATGTTATATTTTGACTGTTAACTCCAGACTTAATGGCCTGGAGTTTCAGAATTCTGAAATTTAATCCAGCTATGTAGCCAACATATACACAAAAACTGGAGCTTATAGCTGCCTAAACTAAACACATATAAAAACTGTTAATATCTTTCATTTCCTTAATCCAATTTCTTGCAATTGTTTTGGTTTGACATTTCTAGCTTAATCAAATGTTACTTTTCTGAAATCTCTGATCTGGATCCACTGTTAAATGTTTGTTCAAAGACTACCATTGGTTTTAATGAGCTGAAAACCTGCTTCTTACATGTAACGAATACAGACAACTCCAGGTCAGTGTCATTCTGCTCATTAGAGACTCATACTGGCTGCCATTTGTTACAAACCAAATGTTTTCTTACTGTTTTATCTTAGTGACTGGAATCAGAATCCTCTGAAAAATTTACAGATATTAAATATATCCACATATATTGTAAATGTATTGTATATGTATTGTACATCGCACTCTTATAATCAATTTCATGTCTTTTTTTTTTTGAGTCTTTACCTAAAGTATTCACTCACATATTAGACTACAGTCATGTAGGAACTAAAGACTAAAGTTTTGAAAAGATGAATTTCTGTCACAGGTTAGTAAGAGAATTCTTGGAGTTGGAAAGGACCTCTGGAGGTCTCTAGTCTGAGCCCTTGCTCAAAGCTAACTAAAGTTGTTCAGGGCCTTGTCCAACTGAGTTCTAAATGTTTCTGAATGGAGTAGAATTAGTAAATTGCACATATGAAATTAAGTTGCAACATAATTCTTGGCCTGTTGCTCCTCAAGATGAGTGAGGAAGTAACTATGAAAGTGGCAAAGCTTTCTGAAGAGCAGTTTCCTCTTAACAGTGTATGATCTCTGAACACTATTGTTCTATCAAGTAGCTTTCTCCAGAAGTGGAAACAGGCCCTTGACTGTGTCTCACCACATTCTGTAAACAAACTTCTGCTGTCCATGATCCCTTCAATGACCGATCTTTTCTCTGAAAGCAATAATATTCCTTCTTTGTCCAAGTAAGAGAAGTCTGCACTAGTTCTTTCATTTCTTTCCTTAAGAAACTCCAGGAATCTGCAGCCTTAAGCAGAGTCAGGGGTATGAACACAATCTTTGGTGATATTTTCTGCTTTTATGCAAAGCAAGTTAATCTTTTCTTTCCTTTTGCAGTAGAGTGGAGAGTTATTTCCAAGCACGGACTCTGCCATACCTCATATGGGTGATATCAGGGTGAAGTTTGCCTGGAAAGGTGCAGTTTAGCACCGACCAGAGTATCAGTCAGATGGCACGTGCAGAGAATCAAGGCTCCGCTTTTCACATCGTACTGCAAAATCTGTTATCAACATACTGGCCAGTGAGACCATGGTACATCACAGCACTGCAGAGCACTCATGATGCCTCTATCTTCTTCAAGAGAAGCACCTAGATAGGTTCAAATAATCCTGGAGCCCCTGCCAACACTGCTTTGTGCAGGGGGTTGGACTAGAAGATCTTCAGATTCTCGTTCAGACTCAGTGATTCTGTAAAACTTTCAGTCATTGCTCTGGCCATGCCCGGGTGACTACATCGCTGCAAGGCAAAGCAGGAGATGAGAGCTTTCCAGAGATCACCTCTCAAAGGGCAGGCTTGCTCAAAGGAGAGACTCCAGATGGTTTTGGTATATCAGAGTTAGCTTACCCAAATGTTATGGGGATGCTCGGTTCCATTTATCTCAGGAAGATGCCTCTAAACTTGAATATTTTCTTAAACAGAGTATGGGTAAGGAACATATAAAAGGGGCATATAGAAGTGAAATATTTATGGTTCTTTCTATTTCTCTAGTGATGGTAGATGACTAAAACAGAATCAGTAAGGAGCTTGCCATAGTCTTTCAGAGTTACTGAGACTTTAAGAAGAGATATTGTTCTCCAGAAGATAGACTTTGTGCTACTGATACCATATCTGATGATATACCGAGAAGCTAAACATCAATATTATACATTATTATTGTGTTATGAAGGGGAAATATTCAGCCACTTGATTCACAAGTGTAGCAGTGCTTCAAGAAATTTACATTTTGATTGTGGAGATTATTTTTCCCCACAGCAACTAAGCACACAAACATTTTTCTTTCTCTCTTTCTAATTCTCTCTCATCCTACTTTTGATTTATCTTTCTGCTTTTACTCTGTTTCTTTGCCTTCCAGTGCTGCAGTGGAAATTAAACTATCACATAGAGGGTCTGTGGCAGTAAATGATGCACCCCCAATGTACATTCAGTTTTCATGTGTATAGAAGGGTCAGAAAACTGTAATGAGGCAGATGATAGTGCTCAGAGAGAAGAAAGAGTGATTATGGTAAATTAGTTTTTTTTTGGGGGGGATTAGATCACTGTTTCCACTGTTTGTTACTGTGCAAAGAATCAAATCACATTTTACCTTATTAAAAGCAAACCCTGTCCACAGCTTTTGAAAAAGTGTGGATCAAGGAGGGAAAGGATTAAAAAAAAAACAAGAATAATACCAAAAACCCTACCATTTCTTTTGCTGCTTGAATGTTTCTACATGACTATTATCTAAGTACAAGGTGTTCTGATGCTGGCAGAGATATGACTATACCTTTTTAATATATAAAACAATAGGCATAATTGCAAGTGTGACCTTGGAAATTTGAGAATACTTTCTGTCTTTGATTTTTGAACTCAGGCTTACGGATCAGAATTACTCTATAATACTGAGAGTGATTACAGGATAACAAGAGTGCCACCTATATGTCATTCACTTTGCCAGTGAGTGCCATCCATTGCACTCAATGGATGTATGAAGGTAAAAGCTACTATGAATATTCAGTATGCGGTACAAATCATGAGATTTAGAAAGGGGCGAGTTTGATATCTTTTTATCTTTAAAACAATCTGGCAAGAGAAAGGGCCATCCAGAGGGCCCTTTATATCTGTAATTTCCCAGGCAAAGTCATATACAGGGAAAACACTGTCGGCTATGGCTCTCCTGCTACTATACCACCATGCAGGCAGAAGAAGGGCTCTTTTCCTTATTACTGCCAAAAATTAGAGGAGTCAGACACCTAAGCAGCAAGACTGGCATGAGTTGAGTTCCCTCAAAGTATTTCAGAGTTGTCGGGTATCAGTTCCTTCATTTTCTATGACATAATTTTTAATAGATTTTTTTTTCATTTTTTCTTCAGATTCGTATTCTGTATGACCTTTTTGGATGGGGAAGATAGCTGAAGACTGACAGTTTCATATAATTATGCAAACAGAGGTGCTGGAACCTTAATCAGAAAAGCCAAGTATTTTGAAACATGAGAGAAAAATGACTAGCGAATTCAGGAAGTTGTTCTAAAAGTTCTCATAACCTACATTAGCTTTGAGAGAGGACAAAAACCAGTCTAGATTCCATGTGGCAAAATAACTGCAATTTATGCTGATGCATTTAAAAGAGCTTTAAACTTTCTGGCTTATTACCTCTAATAAAACAGCCCCAGCAATGCAGAACAGGTCAGATGAGGACAGATTCAAGCAGATGTATAACTTTCAACATAGTTTGCCAATTCTGAGTTCGCTACAACTCTGGCTGTATGGTAAGAAATGCCAGAAGTAGTTATTTTGTCTTTTTTGCTAAACTGTTAGAGTTGATTTTCATTGGTCTTTTACTCTGTGAAAATCCAGGCAACTCCAGGCAAAGAATTTTGGTACTGTAAAAATTTTGCGTAGTACACATCTATCATATTGCACATCCATCTACACGCTGGAATGTGAGAAGCTTAGTTCCTGCAAGAACATAAAAACTGCCACATTGGATCAGACTAGCAGCTCATCTAGCAGAGCTTCTCATTGCTAACAGTACCTGGTAACAGATGTTTCAGAAGTTGTAAAAGTCCGGAAACAGACAATTACATAAAAATATTCCCTTGACAGGCATATTTTACTAGCTTTTTAAAAGCAAGGCTAAGTCCTTTGCTATAACTTAACCTGATGGAGCAGTTTTGAGCATTCCATGCTGAGTGCCTGATGGGCAACCACTAATACACTGGGAAGATGTGAGATAAGGCTTGTGGCCCTTCAGGAGCACAGATTTCCAGTCCAGTTCAGCTGTAGAGAACTCTAAAGGACCACATGACACTCCATGTGTGATGCAGTTCACGTGAACTAGATCCTCTGTGTCACAACCACCGCTGAGTAGTTGCCCAATACATACTGTCATAAACATACTGCATCTGCAAAGCTAGTCTGCTTGAGACATAAATTAGAGGCAGATATTATTTTATTAGGAGTAGGCCTAGTAAGATGTGGATGGGTGATTGGCATGGCAAGTTTTTAGCTGAAAGATCAATAAATAAGGGAGAGATGGGGTGTTTTGGTCAGATTTCTCCCATTCAGCTCTGCTGAGAAGGTTAATGATGATTTTTAATCCTAGTGGCAATGGACAAGAAAACTTAGCAACAAGTTGACTATGAGATTGCAGATTACATCTACAATAAATTTAAAATATGATATGAAACAAGTTTTATATAAACTTAGAAAAAACAGAAGTATCAATGTGTGTTGGTCTAGCAAGTTTTCATATGTGGAAGCCATAGGAACCCTAGACGTGGGAAAGAAATGCAGGCAAAGAGTAAACATAAAAGTACTAAGATATCCAGAACATAGCCCGGAAAACAGATGCTACCATTAGAAACTTGCCAGTGATCCTGCTGGATTTAGTTTATGTGAAGACAAAGTCTTTACTAATGTTATACTGATGAGATTCTACTTAAGAGCAAACAAAGAAGCTACCATTAATGTATAATCTTAAAACTGCTAGAGCAGTAGAGCAAGCCACTCTAGGACAGCACGACACAGTTTCCAAAGATTTAGTGACAGGCAAGGGTTATTCAACTGTTTTAGCATTTGAAAAGGAAACTAGATGTTTAGCTGAAAAGCATTCTATCCGATACAATTTCTATTCCAAATGAAAGCATTCAAATGCAGATCAAGCAAAAACCATAGGAAAGGCAATACACAGTCATAGCAAGAGAAGCAAAACTGAAGGATAATTTTTTAAAAAGAAGAAACTGAATTTCAGACTCCAGACTAATGGAAAGACAAACTGATGGTCTGTCAGGATTGCGAAGAAAACAAAAATATTTAGAGCATAACAGGATGAAGTATGACCCTAACTGGTGTCTGAGGAAAAACAATTGTAAAGACAAATTAACGGAGAAACCAGGCTGGATGGTCTTGACAAAACAGAACCGAGACAGTGAGTTTCTGAAAGCATGAGTGCAGTAGGCTACAAAAAATGTACTTGGAGAAGAATTCACAAATACAGAAGAACTAGATGACTGATTTGCAAAATGAAACAATTAAAGGGTATTAAAACACAACAAAACCATTACCAAGAGAATTTAGAAAAACAGGGATAAAGGATAAGTAAAGCTATTGTTAATGAAACACTACACACTCCCTGATACCACAGGAAAAAAATAGTATTATGTTTACAGTTCTAGCGATTCATAAACATGAAGCAAGTTTATTATGAAACAAACACATTAAAAGCAAACTCCAACAACTGACACTAATCTAAAACATTCAGAAATTGATGATAAAATGACTCCAAGACATGGTATTCTGCTCAGCAATTTTGAAATGCTTCTCACTATTCAGTAATGCTGTCAAACCAAACTGAGGCTCAGGAGTTCTACTTGGTAGTCCAAGTTTTTCAGCACATTTCTGGTATGATATGACTGAGACATTTATTCTATTTGTGTGTTGTCATCTTTGGGTGTCAGAGCACTGGAACAGATTTCCTAGGGAGTTTGTGGAGTCTCCTTCTCTGGAGATATTCAAAATCGCCTGGATACAATTCCATGCAATGTGCTGTAGGTCACCCTGCATGAGCAGAACAGTTGGACTAGACAATCTCTTGAGGTCCCTTCCAAGCCCAATCAATTTGTGATTCTGTGACTGTTGTTTTAGTGGGAATGATAGCAGGTCTTTTCTCACAGGACCTTTCTTTTTATATTTAGATTTTAACTTTTGTTATAGGAAAAGATACATTGCAAACTACATGTGCTCTATTTCCATTTCTCTGCTAAGAAATGCTGCTATTCTAAAGCTTAATTTCATGTTTGAAATTGACACTGGGAATCTGATTGCTGTGGGTAGATTCTAACCACTTCCTTTTAAGGTGCATTTAAATTACATTCTAGATTTTTTTTTGCTATAAACCTTTGTCTGATAAGATACACACATCCTCTACCAAAACCAGGGTTGTTATTTCAAGAACGAACTGTTCTTTCAGTTTTCATATGTGCTTTGTTCAGGAGGATATATATAATGCAATGCAAACTTAAATTTATTTTTTTTCCAATAATGCTGTAAAATATTACACACATGAAAAAATAAGTTCATATAAAATTAATAATGATGAAATCAAAAACTGAGCATAATTACCATGTTTCAATGCTTTTTATTTTGTGGTCTCCTCAGTTAACAAATTCTGCAAGGTAAGGTCAATGATTTGCTGCAAAATAGTAAATTCTAGACAAAGTAGTAGGTATTATGAGTAATATGTTCTGGAGCAATTTTTATTTCTGCAGAAAAAGAAAAGCGTCTGTATATTGGGCAACAATTAAAGTTTATTAAATGAGCCATGAAAGGAATTTACCAGAAATCTGTCTTTATCCAGTCATATTATAGACAAGGAAATAGAAATAGTTGGCAGGGCACATTTTCTATTTAAGCCTTAAAAAATTGGGCATCAATAGCAACATAATATTTTTATGTAGAACAATTTAAACTATAAGATTATGGATTATAACTTTGGTTTGGTGCAGGATCCCTTTAAAAAGAATAATATATATGGTAGAATGTAGAATTGTAGAATTGTATGCAGAATAATATATATTGTATTTTAATTAGTTCTTCGTAGTGCCTCAGTTGAAATATCAATTGTCAATGCTGACCACTGGAATGGATCAGTTTTGTGGGATATCAGGGTCTTTCATTGAAAAGCATAGGTGCCTGTGTGTATGCATACAGCTTTTACTCTATTCTTTTACAGAGTAATTTCATGAAGTCTTTCAATTATAGAGAGATCCTTAAAGGTTATCAAAAATGCTGTTTGACAATGTTGTTGTCAAAAACTGACACACTAAGCCATATGTACTAGTTTTAATTTTCACTGAAAGAGTTACTGGCCAAAAATAATTTCAGAATATCAAATAGTGGGGAAAGATGGGATAATTACTGCTTAAGTAATAGCAGGTTTATTCTACTTATTAGCAAGGACTTCCTTTGTAAGGAATTCTGACAGATTGTTACCAATTAAATGAAGACTATACACTATGATAAAGTCACTGCAGAGATCACTAACATATTTGGAAGAACAGCAAAAATACCTTCTGCACAATTACAGTAATAATCAGAAAGACTTTAGAAAGTCTGTCTGAAATATTTTCCAAGAGCAGGCTAGTAGCATGAAATAATGCAGTAATAATAACATTCTATATCATTTTGTTTTTATCTTATGACCGTGAACTACATTGCGAGAATAGATATGTATAATCTTGAGCATTTTATACTTGGCATGTGTGTGGGTCAAAACGAAGTTGCCAGGATTGGCATAGGCTTCCAAGGCCTGAAGTGGGAGTGCACAAACACGTGTGCACACTCGCACACATACACCCACGCAACTCGTGCACACACACAAAGTACCCAAATTAAAGACTCGAGCTTTTTACACTGTAACTATAAAAAGTAGCAAACTTCAATTTGCTAGTTACAAATCTCTGGAGAACCATCTTTTCTTCATACTTTATTGAAAACCATGGCTCAGAGATACCAAAGTAATTTGACTGAAGTGCCTTACATTACATGGGACTGAGAACTAGGCGACAGTGGGAGGTATTCCCCAGTAACTCACTCTGCTCATTAAGCCATCAGAGTGGCTTGTCCCAGAATCACATGGCTTGCTCTTTTCCATGTCAGTTGTAGGTGTGATAGTTAGAGAGAGATTTTAAGCTTGATGGTACCTAATTAAGATAGAAAGGAAGTTAATGAGCAATAATGCAGTCAGTACACATTAGTTTAGCTAATACAGAACATGGCATGCATAACAAAAAGAATCCCTTTATATGTTGTTTAGAGTGGTGCAGGCACCGGATGCAGAAAAGACAAGGAAGGAACATAATTGCCTGGAGTGATTTGGACTCGGTTACAAAGAAATGTTGCATTTATATTAGAATTCGTGCTTTAGAAATATAAGTAAAGAGTGCAGGAGAGCTTCTAGTGTGCCTTTCATCAGACAGACATCTGTGACAGCTGGGGAAAAGGCACATGCACACAAAGTGCAATATTCATGTTTTTTTTTCTAGTTTCTTGAACAGCTGCTTAAATTATCAAGTGTATAGACTGAGTGCCTTTAGGTAATTACATTTAGCACATGACACTTCTCTAGATCCTACCTCTTGAGCCGATGGCCTCAAGCACCAGTCTCACTCTCATTTACATCTGTAGAAATATGAGCAATTTGCTTTGTGGATGGATTACTGAAGGACTGTTGTCTTTCCTAGCCTTATTATCTGTATTTTATGGTGTAGCACTGCAAGAAACAATAACAGTTTTTCCACTATGTCTGCAAAAAAACATATAGTTCTGCCATATGCAGTGACATGCTGTTAACCAGTTAAGTTTAATAACACATTTACACAGACTTATTAAATGCATCAGGTTGTAGAAAATAAAATTATTCTGAACTGTAAACTATATATCATTTAACAACCTCGTATACAGAATTCGATTAGGTAGGTGAGCCCTGGCATCAGCATGAGATGATTGTGGAGGTTTCATCAACATGTTGGGAATACCTTTGACTTTCTTGATTTTTTATTGCAGTTCTCTGTAAAAAGGAGTTCAGCTTATTCTTTTTATGCTCATGCGTCTGACATCCACAAAGCTTAACACAATTCCTTGTAAAAAGAATTGGGACCTTCTGCATCTAGTTAGTGTCTGAAGCACTTGTGATGGTTGTGGGTTTTTGCAGCTGAGATGTTTTATATTACAAACATGGTTATTTACACTACTTGGATTTCCACAGCTTGTAGGGTTGACTCTATAAAGCAAGTGTCAAGCCAACATCTCCCTTTACTTCTTTTTAAACTGTCACAGAATTTTGTTCATTGTGCCCTCTTACCAACCCCTTATCATAAAATCTTAGAATCATAGAATTATTAAGGCTGGGAGGGACCTTCAGAGATCATCTAGTCCAACCTGCACGCACAGGGTAACATAGAGCACCTGGCACAGGTTTGCGTCCAAGCGGGTTTTGAGTACCTCTAGAGAAGGAAATACCACAACCTCTCTTGGCAACCTGTTCCAGTGCTCTATCGCCCATTATTACACATTCCATGTTTACACATTCCATAATTTCCTAATCAAGAATATAAAAGAACAGGGATAGCAAAAAAAAAAAAAAAAAACTCTACAGTCTCTCTTCCTATTACTGAGCTGTGAACTGTGAGTGAGCTTTTACAGAAATTGTTCCTGCACACTGCCTGGTTACAGAGAAGCAAGAGAGGAACAAAAGCCATTGGCAGATGTGACAGTTCCCTCACTTTGCAAAAGCATTTGCAAAGATGAGTCGCTGCTTTGCATCCCAGAGGAAAAGAATGATCATGTAGCTTACAGTCAACTGCATCATCCTTTCTGAAAGAGAAACTGCTAGACCCTGAACATTTGTTTTCTCTGCCCTGTTCCCAGTGGAGCTAATCTAATGAGAAACTCTTCTTCTCATGATGTTTATGCAGGGCAGCAGGCAGTCAGCAATTGCTACCTGCTTGTCCAGGCAGCATTGACTTCACAGCTTCATTTGGGGCTAGTTAAAGAAAGACCAGAGCTTCTCAGCCACTGACAATATACCTCAAACATTTTATTCTCAATTTGCCATGCTAAAAACTAAGGCATCAGTCAGGTTCATTTTACTTAGAGTTTAGGAGCAACCAAACTCAAATAATCAAGCTACAAAAATTCATTTGCTTCTATCCTCATAAAACAAATTTTACAGAGATCTTGCAGCTTATAGCATTAAAATGTTTATTCTGCTCCTATAACACCACTGACTAAGGACAAGATAAAGTTTGTGTTGATATGTTTTAGAAGAAGAAAAATTAGTTAATAGCAAATTCAGATTCCTCATGCAAGGGCTAAAGAGACTATGGGACAGAAAAGTATATTTTCTGGTTAGAGCAGATAGTGACAATGTTTTGTAGAGAACAACATGTTGAGGATGGTTGTTTTGATCAATGTGAGAAAGTTTGAACTATATTCTTGGAGTCCTGTTTCAGAGTTGAAATTGTGGAGTCTGAAATCCTGCCATAGCACAGGAAATCTGCTAGAAGGAAAAAGTATTTCTTTACCGTGATTTTCAAGAAATTATCTCTAGTTTAAAGAACCATCTTGGCTGATAAGTTCAGTTGGAACTTTTTCAAAGATTTTTTTTCATTTTATTTGCTGTTGCCTACTGATATGAAGGTTTATCTCAAGTAAGATAAGACTCAAGATTTTCCGCATCAAAGCTGTTGGGAGATTATTTCCTGAGAAGAATCTAGGTTAGAAATACCATCATGCAAAGAAACAGATTTCCTACTGGATGCACTGGGGTGACAAAGGAAATCATTGTGCTAATACCATTATTTGAATCTCAGTGTCATGTAAAGATTGCAAAAACAGTGTTTGCCTCTTTCCTAGAGCCTACAGGCTAGATGCTTGATTATTCTACTCTTGAAACACAATGTTGTTTACTGTGAGAAAATAAATTATGTAGTTTACACCAAGTGCTCTCGTTATTACATGGCAAAAACTACTACCTGACAAAGCCCAATTGCCCTATTCCCATCTGCATGTTGCACTACTGATTTCAGATATTAAAGAAGCATCTGCAGTATGAGGAGGCAGATGTTTCACAGAAATACAAGGATAGACACGGCATTTACTGGAAAGAAAAAGAAGTAATTGGAAATTAAAATTTTCTTTGGGAACATCTTAAGTACTTAGGGATTTCCAGAATACATTTAAATAAAGATATGTAGAGTAATGGATAAAGGCAGAAAAGCCTTAATAAATATTATATTAAATTGCCTCTCAGTCCAAAAAAAAATTTCTACAATCATCAACAGTACAAGTAAGAATAATACAAATAGAGTAATAAAAACACAGCAACTGTGTTTTCAGTCTCTGTGTAAAAACACAGGCTGTGTTATAGCACAATATCATTGTCACTGTAGTAATCAGGATCTTGTAAGAAAAATAGGCCTTTCATTACAGTAGTATATGTTTAAAAATATTCTGAGGCACATATACCCTCGGAAAAGAAGTTTCTTTTAAGCAAATATAAAAATATTATAGGGGATATATGTAGAAAGGTTACACTGTCTTAAAAAGTTGAGGATACTTAAAGCAAACACCTTCCAAAAGAAAGTATTGTTGGGTTTGAAAAACTCTTGATTACTAATAAGGTATAAAAGTCTAGGGGAGTTATCTTAATAATGATAACTATGACCCTTATCAGTTCACATTGATAAATTATGCTTACATGCTTACATTTTTAAAAATCTGCGGAAATCAGTTCCTCTGTATGACACAGATTTACCTCAGTTTATCTTCAGTTTTACTTGCCTGACTATACTCATGCAGGAGAGAGAAAAAAAAAAAAAACATTACTGACAGTAAAAGAAGAAATCGGGCTTCATATGAGAACACTTGTTAAAGATTCAGAGGAGTTATGTCTGGCATTTTAGATATTTAGCCATAGTTGTAGTATTATTTGGATCAAAGAAAGCTGTCAAGCTTACTCCATGCAGTGAACACTGGTGTATGTTTTCTAAGCAAATATATTGGAATGATTCATCTGAGCAGAGAAGAATCTCTTCAGATTTTTAAAAATTCACGTTGTTGAAAATTTCTGTCATGACCTGCACAGCCTTATAAAATTGTCAGTGTGCTTGAGAACAGAAATTTTAGCTTCTTTAACACTAGTCTTAGAGATAAATGAGAAAAAATAAGCATTTGAAATAAAATATCTTTTTTTATGTTAACTGTATCCATTTGCCCTGAGCTACAAAATATCTTTGAAGAAATATTCATAATTTGACTGCCTTTTAGATGATGGTAGTAGCAGTCTTTATGGCAAAAAAAAAACAAAAAAAAGAAAAAAGTTTGTACTGATGCTTTAGGGCTATTGTTTTCATTTAAATTGAATTTTTAAATCTTTGAAAACAAATGAGCATAAAAGAAGGAAGAATATGTGCTTTTCTTCAGTGGAATTATCTTCCCAATAGAAAAAAAAACACACATGTGCTGACTTCTGTGGCAATGTAGTTGCTGGAAGCATGGCCCTTCTCTATATGGCTCACTTCAGTGCTTTAGCTCTATCTCCGCATTTATGCTCATAAGCTTGATACTACTTTGGCAGATTGTATAGGTTAGCCAAAGTAGCTTCTTATTTCTCTCAGGAAGAGAAAATAATTTAGAGAAAGAAAAAGTCACATAAAGAGAGAAGGCAGGATGGGTAAAACAGAAAGTAATGCAAGAAATCAGTATGGGTAAAACTGAAAGCAGTACAAAAAATGTCTACTCCTTGATGGGTGAACAGGAAGACTACAACAGCGGTCACTTTCAGCTGCATACCTTTTTGCTGTTAGAGGTTTCCTCTTCTTCTTTGTGTGATGAGCTAGTTATGCTACCTCGGATGTATGAGCTAGTCAGAAGGTAACAGCTGATAAAGTTGTAGCTGGCCACTCAAACGAACCAGCAGTATTCAGGTTTTGGGTATTGTCCCTGCTGTTACAGGGCAGCAGAGCCACTGGCTCAGAGGTTCAGCCTCTGAGAAAGAGGTGGGAGGGCTGGCAAGGGTGGAAAGCAGGTCAGGCCTTTCCAAGCTGAGGGCACATCTTTGAGAACTGAAGGAGGCACAACGGTGTCCTATGCTCTGCTCTAGGCAAGGGATGACTCAACACCGTGATGAGGAATCTCCCAGGAGGTGACAGTGAACATGATAAGATGATAGCCCTGATGACAAAGCTTACTACTCTCATCTGCTCATAATGCTGTATGACATGATCCGGTCTTCAGATCGTATCTCTCTCCTCCTTCCTCTAACATCCAGGAAGAAGGGCTGCTAGGTTTGGTTCTCACAACATCGATCACTATTTAGCAGTTTCAGTGGCAAACAAGACATTTCTGAAAATTCCTCTATCGTGCAAAAACTTTAGCTATCAGGGACACTTGTTTATTATCTTACTTTGCATTTTCAAATATATAAATGAATGGAGGATAAATGAGATTTCTCTTCCCATGTTTCCCCATCTCCATTTCATGCTTTTGTTCCTCTGTTTTTTAAATGTTGTTTCAGTCATTGAAATTTTTCTAAATTGCGTCAAGATTTTCTTGGCTACATCTTGCCAAGAATGCAATTGTTATAATGTGCATCACTATTTCTAATGTTAAAAATCTTTGTACTGATAAATTTCACAATTTCACTTCTTAGTGTATGTTTGTTCTTGCTTTCTTTTCACTCCCTCCCACGAGCCATTTTCTTTAACTGATGTTTTTCATTATTGCTGCTTGATTTTGATTTGATAAACACCAAAGAGAAATCATCATCCATTTTACCTTTATGTTTAGAGTATTTTCTTTGTCCTGACTGACGATGGATGATTAGAGAATTGTGATAGCTTACAAAGTATTTTTTTCATTATAAAGTTGCCATTACAGTTTCTATTCAGCTGTAATACAGCAGCCTATTTTTATGGAACTAGTGAAAACAGAACCACCAAATATTAGTTGAGAAATTAAAAACACCTTTTTCCATCTCTTTAAGAGTTATTTTGCTTTTTGTAAAGAAATACTTTGTAGAGTACTTTGTAGCCTGAAGAATTTTCTTTAAAAACTTGTGGTTCATGATAATTTGCTCTTAAATCTCCTGGAAAAAATAGCTGGCCTGAATGCCCCTCTCTAAATATTTATATTACTCCTACATGGAGTGTTAAGCAATCTTTCCATGTGACCGTGCTGGCACTGAGTAGCAGGGAAAAAACATTCCTGGCTTTGGGTATGCATTTAGTGATGCCAGTTATGGATGTTATGTGTGACAGTACTTTTGCCTGTGAGGATTATTGTAAAAGACCTAAAATCCCCAAATTAATACTGTTAAATATAAACCCTTTCTCTATATCAATGTTTTGTTCCTTTCTGATAAAATTATGAAACATCTATAGGTCTACTTCCTTAGAAGCTCTGAGGTTAAAGAATACACGTTGTTCAAATATACTACTGCTCTTCATTTTGTAGTTTAATACACAGATCTGTAACAAAAAATGGTCCTATCCCATTAGTTTTCATTCTTCTGTTTTCCTCATCCTTTTGGTTCTTTGGGCTTTTTATGACTCTCCTGCAGCTCCTGGTTTATCTTGTGAAAGCTAGTGCCTTTTTATCTCAGGTTCTTTGTTTATTTTGTAAATAATTTTTTTTCAAATCAAAACATCTTTTTTTCTGTAGATGGCAGGAAGAGGCTTTGAGAATTCCCACAGGTTTATTTACAGGCATCTGTATTTTATGAATATGTGTTTTTTTTATAAACAGAATAGGAACTGTAAAAAGGGCACTCTAATAGTGAACACTATTTTCCTGAAAAAAGGAGGATTGTCAGGAGAAGTGCAGAAAGAATTTAAGAATTTTGGGGTACCAGATTAACAGAAATAGCAGAACAACTAGATGTCTGTGGTGTTCTTTCTGTTGCTTTTCTTTGTATGTTTGTTTGTTTTCCTGTGAGATAGCTTTGGAGTTATGACTCAAACATACCTCAACTATTTAATGCTAGAGCTAGTGGCCAGTTTCAGATCACTGCTTCATTTAAAAATGCACAAGAAAAATGTTGTTTTTACAAATATCTGGAAATAAAAAAATCACTACTTTGATGTTAATTATCTTTAAAAATAAGATTAATGATAATTAATGATGATTAATGACCCTCTCAAGACAGATTTTTTTTTCTGCAGACATTAAATGCACGTATATGTATACTCATTTTATGCAGAAAATAATCTTCTGAAATGATTTTAATGTTGATTTACAGCTGCTTAGTGACGGCCTGGAGATCTGACAAAATTACTAAAAAAGAATTAGACTAGCTAATTTTTCCTCTTTAGGGAGCACTTAAGAAGTATTTGTCTGCATGTGAATGACAGGGAAGAGATTAGGGTGGTTTTGATTTTTTTTTCTAAGAAAATATTAATTTTATCTACACTTCTTAAGGGAAAACAGATCGTGTTTTTGAAAGAACAATGGACATACAATGCAGCCTTAGTGTTTTCACTATGCAGTGAGAAAATCTATGAAACAAAACTGTTGAAGATTTGAAGATTCTAAACTGAAGATTTTCAGTTTAGAATAAAATATAGAGATAGTATCTCAGATAAAAGTTTTTGAAGTCTCAGAAAGATAACAGTTGTTTTAGTAGTTATTTTTCTGCATAGGATTCCTTCTGAAATGAAAAGATAACTTTTTTTTTTTTAAAAAAAAGGACTCTAAATTCATATACCGACTGATTTCTTATCCCTGCACCCCCATGATGAGTAATTTGTAAATAGGTACACAGTAAGAGATAAATCATGACCTGGGATAAATTCATGACAGTCTGAGCAGGTGAAATAGATAATGAACTGGAGCAATCTGGCATTACAATTAACCCAGAACAGCTTATTATTATAGCTAAGAAAAGAAGGGAGAAAGAGAAAATGATTTGTCCAAGATCACAGCTGGTAGTACAAACAACAATTAAATACAGATATCCTGCCTTATAGTTTGGTTCAGTCACTACAATAATGCTACAAGCTTCTATTTTCCTCCTCCTCAACTTAGAGAAAAAATTCCCTTTTAAATCCTTAAAAGAAAAAGAAAAAGAAAAACACAAAGAAAAAGAAAAAGAAAAAGGAAAAGGAAAAGGAAAAAGAAAAAAAAAAGAAAAAAAAAAAGAAAAGAAAGAAAAAAAAAAAGAAAAAGAAAAAGAAAAAGAAAAAGAAAAAGAAAAAGAAAAAGAAAAAGAAAAAAGAAAAAGAGGAGAGAGAGAGAGAAATTTGCTTTAGTTTGCTTAACAGATTTTGACACAGCTTTAGAAGGCAAAATTTTTCATGAGCAATGAAAAATTAGTCTCCCAAAGGAAAAAGAGCTTTCTCATGCTTCCTCTGAGCTACCTTAAGAGAAGAAAAATGAGAACACGGATTATAAAATTACTCTTACTGAAAAAGAAAAAAGGGCTACTTTAGGCAAAACAGAAAATTAGAAAAAGACAGGCATATTTCTTGCTTAGGGCAAAATTCTGTTCCTATATGAGACATCTGTAGGGATAGACACAGAACAGATGCAAGGAGGTATTAACGTCTGTGTCTTCACAGAGCAGGCTAGAATAGTTCAGGGTTTATAAATGTCCATATGCTCTGAGGCATAGTTTGCGCTTGTTCATTCCCCCACATAAGTGATCGTACCTCCAGGCTGCACCTTGTGACATCATGAGCCAATTTTATTCTGCAAAATTCCCCTTTCTGCACCTTGCAGCAGTGTACAAAGCCAAGCTCTTCCTTTTGTCATGTTCCTGTCATGAAGAAAAAGGCTCAGGGTTTTCCTCCTTGTTTTTTTTTTTCCCTTACTGAGATTTAAGTTTTCTTTAAAAAGTATTTTTACTTTTAAGGTGTGCTTTATGCTGAGACTTAGACCTTATTTTGAATATTATAGAAAAAAATAATGAATTTAATGTATAAAGTCAAATTTCCCTTTTCTGATCCTAAATGAATAGATATGTGATCTTTGTTACTTGTAGCTTGAGTTAGCATAACTTTAAAGCTTTTAAAAGTTTTATTCTGTGAGACATTTTAAACTAGAGTGAGAAGTTTACATTTCTTGTGGAATAACATTTCTGAAAGTGATAATATAGAATTTCAGAATGTGTCTTTTTGTGTGTAAATGTATGTATGTATGAAATATCTATGTGAGCAAGTAAAAGAAGCAAGTTGTAATGAAAATTTCTATTTTTCCTTCTGAAGTGTTTTGAAATCAAATTTTCCCTGGGTAAAGTTTTGATTCCACCATGGAAACCATCATTAAAGATTCTGTCTGTTCTATTAGCTCTTAAAACTTTAAATATATCATCAGGGTAATGGATTAAGCAATTCCATCAGTTCTAGTACTTTAATAGCTATTTTGTATATGGAGAATTTATCATAGCTACAAGAAAAAAATGTCCCATAATTTAAATATTGATAATATCCTAGCTGCATTTTCCTGTGATTGCTGAAACTTCTCATCCTTCATTTTGAATGCCAAGCTTGCAATAGCTGAAACTGTAATATCTGTGAACAATCTTAGTTGCTTTATGAGGTAAGGGCTTGCCATTGGAAAGGATGCAATCAGCTTAGTATAAATGTTTCATTAATGTGTCACAAGCAATGACTTTTCATGCTAGGCAAGAGTACATAATACTCTAGAGCATGAACTGCGATTATGATGTTCAAAGGGCACTGAACTTAAGCTAAGCTCAGTGTACGTCAAGTCATGTCTCTTCTGGAAGGCAGGCATAGGTTTCGCTGGAAAGAATCATGTACTTGCAGGCAGAGAATGCAGGGAGGCTGTGTTGCATTGCTTCAAGGTGGTGACAGGGAATGCAACTAGCATAGCTGCTAGTTTCGTCAGGTTGTCCTAAGTGACTTTCTAGTGTTGGAAGCCGCAAAAACTCCTATTCACTTATCAGTGGGGTCCCTAGAGATGTATGACAGTTGGAGCAGCTGCTTCCCCGTCTTGAAGGAGAGAGCCAAGGGAGATTCCGACTGTTTCCTAGTAACTTCAGCTCTGACTGCCAGAGGTGTTTGTGGATGACTAATCCACTGATAATTATTATGGACATTACTACTTGTCTGAGTTTTAGCTGGAGATGAAAGAGAGCAATTATTTTTGCAGAATGTTTACCCTGGAGGGCCCAAACACATCTATTTGCTTCATTTTTTTCATCTGACTCAGAGAAACAAAGTTAGTATTAAGATTTTTCCATATTTTAATTGCCTTATCATAAGTGCATAAACCTGCCTTGCATTTTATGCAAAAAAAAAGACACTCTATAGATCAGACAGCTAATACATTTTTACAGTTTCAAATCAAGTAATCTAGAAAACAAAGAATACTATAATCTAGAGCTCAGTGGATATAATGTAATCTGCTTCCCAATTAACTCCAACAGGTCTGGGATCTGAGAAGCAGAGGCAGGTAGAATTTAATGTCCTGCAGAGACAAGGCAAAGAGAAAATCCTAGACCTGAGGATACTTTTACAACCTTTCTATTAAAATATATTCTCTGAAATACCGAACCTTTACAAAATTCAGAAATAGGTATGTAGCTAGTGATTGGTGATACCTGAATAGAGAAATAGATCAAATTATCTGCCTGGGACTACTATCACTAAAAAAAAATAGGATTTTAAAAGGGGAAGGTACAAAGGAAGTTATAAATTTGCTTAATTCTACTGGATAAAGCACATATATCCTTTGGGAACCAAGATGTATTGAAATAAAAAAGATTAGGTCTTTACCTGACTGACATTCCTCAGACAACCAGTAGCATATAAGGGTTGCTCTAGTGTGTGGTAGAAAGGGAAGGGAAATGAAGGGAAGAGGAGGGAAAGGAAAAGAAAGGCAAGGCACAGCAAGGCAGAGAAGGAAAGATGCAGTTCCTTCTGAATTCCAGAAATGTTTCTTCAACAAACTTAAATTTACAGAAGTAATTGGTTAGCAGAACAGAGGGCAAAGCATTTTTTTCCACACTAACATAAGAGGAATATTTTACCAAGAAAATGGTAACATTTTAACCTAATGAAACCCAGCCACAGGGATATGTGAAAGAGGAAGATATCTTCTCTCCTAAGTTGTAGCTGGCTCTGAAGATTCTGGTTATATAAACAGCTAACTAGGCATTTCAGAGACTGATGTTTCAATTGACAGTTTATTTTATAAAAACCTATACGGAAAAAAATAGAAATGGAAGAATGATGTCCAGTTCATTTGCAAAAGTTCTACTATTTTTTTCATATCAGTAACTTTAAGTTTGTTCTGTTTAACAGTTTTTACTGATCATATTTACCTTTTACTATTTACTCTTAAAGGCCAAATTCAGTCCTGACATAAACACCAAACCAAACATACTTGACACCAAACATATTGACACCAAACGTATTTGAATAACAGCAATTTAAGGCACTTTTAGTTTGATCTGCTAGGTTACCTGACATAATATACAACACTGTTTCTGTGAGTCTGAGATAGATGATTTTTGCTAACTTATTGATGGGAAAGGGCCCAAAAAATTCCAAGCAATGAAACATCAGTTCTTAGTGTGAAGGTCTGTTCTGTAAAATTAAATCCTAGCCAGCTTCCTTCTTTGGGGCTCAACCCAAACTATGACAGCCGAAGATCACACTTCTGAGATGAGTGTTGCAACCATGGAGTTGAACTGAAAGGTCATAGTCTTTTCAATGAGCAAAGAACACACTACAAAATACAAAGAACACTAAATTAAGGTGTCATTGAACACAGAAAATGACAGTTACCAATATGGAAAAGTAGTAGAACTTTTGCAAATGAACTGGATGCAGTTAATTCTCATAATTCTTCCATTTCTATTTATTTTCTACATGGAGTTTATAAAATTCTGTTCTGGAAAAGGAAAAATATCAGTTCTGTTGACTCAGTAACTTTAAATGTCATCCAAATGTACTTTTAGCGGAGACGAGAACTCTTTCGCAAATGAAATGATTGACTCTAATGATATAAAGCCTTCTGAAAATATAAATGAATGTCTTCTCTTGGAGTTCAATAATAAGTAAAGTGAAATAAAATAAATGTGTTTAAGCCTATTTTGTGATGAAAAGAACACATCTTGGCATGTGGAAAGGTAAATTGCAAGCATTTTTTCTGCAGGGGGATCTTTGTTTTTGTATATTCATTGTTGTTCAGGTTGATAAACCAGGTGTCATTCACTGCAAAGGGAGTTCCATGGATAAAGAAATGCTGGTGAGGGAGTCATACTTGTTGTTCTCTCTAAGATTTGACAAAGATCAATATAACAACAAACTTTTATTGTTCGGGATTGTAAAAGTCAAGCTTTTGTGGTGAATAAATAATAAAAATGAATTACCTCCCCACTATCCAGTAAATGAGAAATAGGTTTAGCAAGACTAGAAAGTGAAAGGCGTAGAATGTGACTCAGGCCAGAGTTTGAGTAGTTAAGAGGAACTTTTTATTTTCTAAACTGTTCATATGTTATGAAGGTGTAGTTCAGATTGTATAGTAAAAAGACATTTCAATTGAATGAAGTGAAGGGGTACTTTGTACTAAGAACATGTTAGCATAAGGTTAAGAAAACTGGATTTAATTCTGTTATGTTAATGATGTGAGGATAACCAATAGATTAAAGGACCCTGAGGTTAGTGTGGATCTTGCATTCAGTATACTGTTCAGAATGTTAGCAATGAATATGCAGATTAATGGGAAGACTTTCAGAGATTTTCCTCAGAATAAGATTATATCTTTTCTGGTCTTCTTATTTTTCCTAGTGTGTTAAAGACTGCATGGGAGTGTTGACTTTGGTTATTTAATAAAGGTAGTGCATTCATTTATTCCAATATACTTTCCTGTAATAACTATAACTCTGGCAGTACAGAAGAAGTAACTAACTAAAGAAATCACTCGTTTTATACGAGCTTGTGGACTCTTGTTTTTGACATGCTTAAATTAAAAATAATAATAATAAAATAAAATAAATCGCTGTAGTAAGGGCAATTACAAAACAACCAAAACTTTGTTCTGTTAAGTATCATCCACACTAGAGCTGTAGAAGAGTCAGTGTAAAAACGCAANGAAATCACTTAAACTTCATTAAATGGTTGAACACGGAATATTTATAATAGGAAGAATAAATCTCAGCCAATCAGTGATCAATCAGTGATAAAAACTATGCTACCTAAAAGTAGAAGGACATTCAAATAGGTAATTTTCTAAGAAGATAATGCTAAGAATATGAAAAGTTTTATACGAGCTTGTGGACTCTTGTTTTTGACATGCTTAAATTAAAAATAATAATAATAAAATAAAATAAATCGCTGTAGTAAGGGCAATTACAAAACAACCAAAACTTTGTTCTGTTAAGTATCATCCACACTAGAGCTGTAGAAGAGTCAGTGTAAAAACGCAACTACGATATACCCAAGTCAAGCCCTCAACTATCATAAAATCACCAAAAAAACATCTGTAGATGATTTCTTCCTGTAGGGTCTTATCATTAGAAAGAATGTGAGGAAAATTATATTTGCTTCAAGGTCTCTGGGAAGCTTATTTCAGGTAGTTAGGGAAAGACATAGATGTCTTTAAGAAGGAAATGAAACTTAACAGACTGAATTATAGTAAACCAGTAGAAGCAACTATTATAAGGCAGTTAAAACAATAACAGCAAAAGAGATTTATATAACCAAATTGCTCACCAGATTATATAATTAAAAAAAAAGAAAGAAAAAAAAAGAAAAAACATAGTAGAGAGACTGGTCATTTATATCAGTCGGTTCCATGCATTGTGAAACATTGAGGAAATATTTGGGAAGGTAAGAGGATGGTCCTCCTCAAAGTAGTAATTTGTTGGAAATGATCAACATAAAAGCAGCAATTTTCATTAAGGCAAATGCTCCTCCTTGAGATGCTAGCAAGCAGTCAAGTACAAAGCAATTTTGTGCAATGGTTTGGTCAATATTATGTGTTAAAGTATTGACAGTTCTGTGTTCTATTGCTTGAGTGGTTGCACAGACGTGTGGAATTACTTTCTCTAGCTCACCTACTCCCAGTCAGAGCATAAGACTAGAAGGAGAAAGAAACAAAGCACACAGGTCTTGGACAGGCATATCAAGTCAGAAAAGTTAATGGCATATCAGATTTATGCCCATGTGAGGATCCACCTCTCTGGTAAATCAAATTTGGTGTCCGGGTTCATATAACCTTCCAGTGGGGTTTTAAGGACATCCAACCCATGATGATAGTCCTAGGAGACTTTATGGACAATATATTTTGCCTGGGGCATGTTAAGTTCTTCTCTTCACTTAGATCAGGTTAAGATTAAAGCTTTGTGAGTGATCCAGAAAAGACTGTTTTAATGTATTTAGAAAATATTTGACTATATCAGAAAAGGGATTAAAAATATAAGATCTTATCTCCAGAAGTAATGTGGTTTTGATTTTCATATTGCAATGAATTTCCTTTAAATCTTGCCATAGAGGAATAAAGCACATAAAATTACCAGTGTAAGTAAGCGGTAATACTGCATGATGGTAATGAACAAGAGACTATATACCCTGAAATTTGTTATGTTTTTCTTCTCTTATGGGAATATTTGTACAAAACAGTTCAATCTGAATGGCGAAGTCCAAGGTGCATGATGAAGGAACCTTGACTGAGGGTCAAAAAGTTCATTTCCTGATGCATTCCTATGTTCTGAAGTCTTTTGTAGTGCTGCCTTGGAATGAAATAAAGTCCTTTGCAATGTGTTCTTAAAGACATACTGTGTAAAATTGTCTCCCTTCAGACCAAAACGTTCAGTTTTTGGAAAGTATGTACCATAAAGATCTCTCTGTATGGCTAGAGCATTGTGGTGTGGCAAAGCCAGGTTCAATTGCTTGTTCATTCCGCCCCAACATGCAGGTTAACTATCATCTCAGGCTGTTCTGATCAAGGAGAAGAGGAAACTAAAAATCTTTCTCCCTTGCTAATGCAGAAGAGAAGAATCACATTAAGTGACCCCCTTGAAGATGTTTTGTCAAACCTAATGTATTGAGGCTTTAGCACAGGTCCTTTGGGAGAATGACTCACATGCTCTACTTGTGTAAGCTAGTAGCTCTTTTCAAAAGGACAGCCCCATACTGACACATTCCAGTGAAAGGCAGGGCTAATCAAACCAGCTTTAAAGCAAATACACATTTTCTTTAGCCTGACGACTCTTCTATGATGAAAAAGAAAATGTTCGGTAATTCTTTGTCATGGCAGGTGCTCAGAATGATTCATTTTTTATCCATATAAATACCAGACAAATATAATGCCAAAACTAAAGTTTTCATCACTGAAATGCCATTTTCTTAAATACATGGAAGAACTACTAAGGGAGTTCCTACCTCCTGGTGTTTGAGATTATATAACCATGCAGAAATATTTTAAAGGGTTTCAAAAATACAATTTATATTGACTCTGGTAATACAACTGATGACACTCCAGTTTCTAGATCAATGAAAGGGCTTTGGAGTCAGGATTATTGCCGTGTCTACTCATTCTGTCTTATTTGGATTATTCATTACTGGCAAGGGAAAGAGAGTATTGAATTTGATATTTTCACCCAATCTTCCCTTCAACTACAGGCAAATAAACCTTTTTTTTTTTTTTCAAAAAGACCTAAAATCACATTTTAGTTTCTGTACTAGAAGTAAGACGACAGAGTCAGGAAGGTGGGAGATACAATCCTAAATTATATTTGACAATAAATTGCCTCCTTTTGCTGTTGTAATCATTTTTCCCTAGAATCCATTTTTCCCATAAAGGCTTGGACCAAGCATATGCAGGACCCACTTTCCTTATTTTCAACCCTGACTACTTCCTCTCAGTCCATGTCTCCTGGAGACAGTGGCTAAGTATCTTCCTTTACTTTAACACAGAATTTTCAAGGATTAGAAAATCAAGAAGGCTGTATTCTGCAATATTTGCTATATGGATTTTTCTCTTTGATCTTGACTTCTGACAGGGGGTGTTTTGTATTGCAGCTCCTTCCTTTTTCCTCCTACCCATACTCTGATGACAGCATAATAACCATTTTACATCTCCTTTCTTCTCTTTGCAGTTTTCAAAAACAGAAAGCATCTTTTGGTATCCTGCCCCACCTCTCTCCATATATCTTACTTACAGATACTTCATGAACACAGCATGCTTTCAAGGTATTGGTGTGTGCACAGTAGTGTAAACGTAATTCTACTGGGGGGCTGAGGTTCATTATGAACACCTACATTGACCTTTCCACAATCCTGAAACAACCTGCCATCTCTTGAAAATTTTATACAGTTTTAAGGCTGCAGATTACTAAATTTCACATTGAGAATGCTTGTTTATAAGCATTTATAAAGCCGTATTTAATGAGAATCGTTTCAGCTCTAGTTTACAAAGGTTTACAAATCTGATTTCTTAGAGAGGTTTTTCTTGTCAATGATGTCAAAAACACATACAGAGTCCTATAAAATCAGAGTTCTCTAAATGATAATGCAGAAAATCTGGCTGACTGACTTTGACAGGGCCTGTCCTTCATTTTTGGGTTTCAACATTTGCTATCTTTTCTTCCTTTACTCATTTGTACATTTGGCAATTTTACAGTTGAGTTTCTGTTCAGAAGGATAGAGCTAGAAAGATAGAAGGATGCCTCAAGATCTAGAAGGATACAACTTTTAGAGGAAGTTGACAATTTTAGTTTAAGACAATCTCTCCAGGCATGATTTGAAAAATAGCTGCATTGGAGCCAGATAATATCTTCTTTTGGATTAACTGTTGAATGATGATCCAGCTGGAGCAGGGGAGCGGAGAAGAAGAGTAATTTATGTGTAAAGAAAGAAGTAAGAAGAACCTGGAGTTTTGCCTAAGGTGAACAGTTTGTGTTCCTTATGCTGATAGAAACCATAAGAGAAACTTCATCAATGTATCAGGGTTTCCACTCATAGATATGCAAAAAAGTATTTCTTCTAGTGACACAAAACCTAACAGAAAAATAAACATTCTCCCAGCTCTGTATTCTGTATTTCAGGCTACTGGACTGTAGAATGCATTTGCACATCTACCCTTGCATTATTTCTAGTAGGTTGGGTGTCACTTTGCGCTCACCAAACTCATGCCATGGAGTATTCTAGCAATTAAACAGCACAGATGACCATCAAACAGAGCTAAAGTTAGTGCCCTGTTTTCTTGCAGTGATGCAGGCATACTTTTGCAGTCCATCAGCTGAAAAGATCCTGGAGTCCAAAAACAATGTTTGGTTTTTGAGGGGAGTAAATTGAAAAAAAAATCAGAAAAAAGAACAAAAAAAAAAGAAATAATAATGCAATGAAAGACATTGAGAAAAAACATGTGTGACTTCTTAGAAATGGAAAACTAAAACTCATAATGTTCTCAGACTCAGTTTTATTCACCCAGTAATAAAGCCTTGACGTAGGGACTTGGGTGCTGGCAGTGAGACTGACTTAAGGTTTCTGTTTCAATGGGCATTAATGTTTCTTCCAAAAAGTTTGTTTTAGCCATTCTCATTCTACCTTTGATCTTGCCAAGAATAGTCTCCATCTAGACAAGGTCATGCAACTGAGTACCTTCATTCATTCAGGACCTTTGAAGTATATGAACCTTTGTCTCCTAAGACAGCTGGATGTAAAACGTCTACTCTAAGCTTGAAACCTTTCATGATCACTGTGCCACATTCTGTTTGTTCCCAAATGAGATGATATGCATGGTGTTAGAACCTGGTTGGACTAACAGAAAAGTAGCAAGATGTTTGGTTAGTGATATCACAGTATCTTGTCCCTGGGGAGTGCCCAGGGACAAGTAATTCTTTTGATCAAGAATATGCTTTTCAGTTTCCTTATTTTCTTCACCTATCATGCTTTGCATAGGGGCGCTCTTTCAGAGCACACACACTGAACAAAACTGAACTGGAAAATGAACTCTAAGAGCATACTTATCCCATTCCATCTGCAAATGGCCAGTTGATCCAGGAGAGCCCACTAAAGCTATTTCAAAGTAACAGCCCCTGAAATATGTATTGTGAAAATGCCAAGTCCTCAAGCACCAAAACTGCACTCTATATATCTGTTCTTACTTACAAAATCTGCAGAATTTGCTAATCCAGAAAGAACTTGTGAGAGGCAGTGATTTGCAGCTCCTGCTGTGTTTGGTACTCTGGAAATGGGAGTTAATGTCTCTTAAACACGGTCAGGGCTGCTTATCTCAGCTTACAGTGGTTTCCAGCTCCTAGTCACAGCATGGTTGAGGTTGGAAGGGACTTCTAGAGATTATCTAGCCCAACCTCCACTGCTCAGAGCAGAGTCAGCTAGCACAGGTTGTCCAGGAACATGGCTAGTTAAGTTTTAAATATCTCCAAGGATGGATATCACTTTTATTCTAGTTATCTGGAATTAAACACTGAGAACTTTCTCTAATATTTTGTGTTTAAACCATTTTAGTTTTTAAAAGATGTGTTTTCAGACTCTATTTTTATAGATTTTCCCAGGTGTTATCAGTAAGAGAGACCAAAGGAAAATTCATTGAAGGGTAATATTTAGATGTCTTTCAATTTAAAATAAGATTGCTGTTCCTAATAAAATCCATACTTCGTCCATGCTTGAGTGCTGACAGATAGTTTTACTCATTAACATATTTCTTTACTCTTAGAAGATAGCTCTTCATAAATACTGAGCTGTAATACTACTTATGAGAGGCTGTTTTCTTTAAAAAGATCATTAATTCTGTACTCATTTTATGATCAAGAAAAATGTTTATAATTATTGAAATAAAAAAAGTATATATGTGTAAGTGGTTACATCCTGGTAGTGGTAGTTCTTAGAAAGGCACCCGAGGGATTTTGTGAAGCAGAAGCTGAGACAGGCCTCTTCATATGGCACACAAGAGACAGTACACATGGGGATGTTATTGACTACTTTGTCTCCTTGTCCTCTCTTCCTCAACCTCTACCTTAAGGGGTATCTCCACAAGATCTTCTTTGCTGTGGTCGTTAGTGCTGCTTTTACTAGTTCTACATAACACTAGCAGTGCTATGTTATGGGATTTGTGCTCCAGGCAAAGATGAAGGGTCTGACACATGCGAGGCAATAAGTCCTCAGGAATATATGAGAGACTTGCCTCATTGCTCTCCACCCCAAATTGTAGGATGCAAATCTGCCTACAGTACATAAACCTCTAATGCTCCTGCTGTCTGGTAGGACTCACAGTCCACAGAACCAAGGCAACTACCGAATATGGTGATGTTCCTGCTCTACTGAGGCTGGAGAAAAACCTCTTTGAAACCCTCAACATAGAGAAACCCTACATACTCTGGATGAGGTGCAGGAGGCTCCTGGGTCAGGGGATACTGGTTGCTAATTGCTTACAAGAAAGAAATGAGCGAAGCTAAAGAAAGACCTATAAATAAATAGCAAGCGGTTTTGTTCTGCCCGGTGATCTTGAGGAAGCAAGAGCAGTGTTTCCTTACACACAGTAAAACAATGAGATTCCCCCCATTCACATTACCATCTCTCTTCTACATACAAAGGATATAGTGGATATGGATTTTAAGGGAGAATTTGGATATATTATGTCTATCAAGGAGGTATACATAAAACTACAAAGATATTCTAATTCTTTAAGTGATTGATCTAAGAAAAGGCAGCCTCTCCGGAAACTTTTTCTAGACAAAAAAGATAATCATGTTCTTGGCAGTTCCACTGGAACTGAATGTGTTTTCTCTTTAATTAATCATTTTAATTATGTTTCTCAGCCCTTCTACAACAAGAAAAATCTTGTACTCTTCCAGGGATGAGTACCAATTTATGCGAGGTGAATTTTTCCTAATGACTATGAGTTATTTTTATTTATTTCAGTGGGTAGTATTAAAGAAGGATGAAGACAGACATTGCAGCTCTGGTGCAATATTTGTTTCTGCTTGTACTGCTTTTACTTAAGGGGCAATATGTTTACTTATATGTATGCATTATTGCAGATTATTGCAATTAATTATTGCAGAATTACAATTATTATTGTAGAACTGTACTCAGACAGAAAATATGTCAAAATCAAATATACATAGGCCAGAAAATGCGTGAAAGGATTTTCTTTTTCATTTGTTGCCTGTAAGATTGTATTCTCTGATACAATCCTTTACATCCGCTGATGTAAAAAACTGGAAACACTCTGCATTTTTAATTGACATACTATTAGATTTATTTTTACTCTTAATTTGATCAGTATTGGACTTGCAATATTTATGTAAAGGGGAATTGGTACTAGAAAAAATGTTTTCTCTCACTTATTAACTTCTGTAATCTTAGAGCAGACACATTTTCCTGTGGAATAAATTCTCCCTATGATCATACATAGGATATACATACACAGAGTTTGCTGCAGCAAAAATTTTGAATGAGGAGCAGGAAGTATAAATGAACTCTTCCTTGCATTTAATCATTGCATCTTGCATAAAGGAAAGTCTCTTTTCTTTAACCTGAGGAGCTGGGATTATAGAATACTAACTGAGCTAGTGTATGGTAGCGAAATAATCCTACTTTCCAAAGTTTTACAAATATTTTTCTCAAATTCACTATTCTAAAAGCTCAATCTTTGTCCTTTTTGACAATTGCCTGTGTAAATCACAAAGCATTTAATCATTGTTATATGGGTGTCCTTAATAGCATACCATACCAAGATTTTAATTATTTCTAATTCTAATTCTAATTCTAATTCTATTCTAATTTAATTATTTCTAATTACCTGGCCATGTGTGTTGGTTTGTAGCAAAATATTTTAAATTCTTTATTTTTCTGCCAACTGACATGAAAGGATCTGAAAATGTATTACTATTAAGTTNTCCTTAATAACATACCATAAGATTTTAACTGAAAATTATTTTTAATTACCTGGCCATGTGTGTTGGTTTGTAGCAAAATATTTTAAATTCTTTATTTTTCTGCCAACTGACATGAAAGGATCTGAAAATGTATTACTATTAAGTTTTTTATATTGAGAAAACATTGCTTTGTAAATACACTTATGGCTGTTTAATAAGTTTCTATTCTAATCTAAGCAAATATTTGAAATCTCACTCTCTGTTGTTGGGTGGGGAAAAATCAACCACAAGGTGCTGGCAAGTAATACTAATTATATCTCTTCTCTAATCAGACCATCTGGTCTTTTGGCAATCACTCCTGGCAGATCTACTACACAGAATGTTTTGAATTTCTTTTCCTGAGAATTCTGTTTGGTTTGTTCTTCTGAATGGGAAATGGACACTGATGTTCCTACTTTGTACTTTAGAATCTTATTTCGTCTGAGATGTTTAAATGATGGTTCTTTGCATATGTCTCTTTAAAAAAATTACAACACACTATTTCATGAAATAAATTGATTTGGATCAGAGTGCTGTGTTTCGGAAGTATTTCCCTACTAATGAGAATATCCAAATTCTGATTAAACAAAACAAAGCAATTTAGGTATAGAATTTCTGGTCTGAAGGACCTTTAAAAAAATCTAGAAGACAGGACACAGCCATTTTCCGAATAGCCTTACTTATAATAGGTTTTCTCTATCTTAAAATGTCTGTTTGGGCACTTTGTGACCTATCTGGGAATGAATAATATATTTGAGCTAAAAGTGGTTCAAGTTGTGCTAATCAGAACAGTCTTTACATTAACTCCTAAAACATGACCAAACTGATACTGTCACTTTTATTAGTTGTGCCTTATCTCTCAAATTGGCCTCAAGATGACTAATCATATAGTCAGGTCACATTCAACATGCAGGATTACTAAATACAGTCCCTCAGAAAATTTCGTGTTCATAAGTTTCTCCTAAAAGAGTTTTTCAAATTCATTTTCCACTCATTTGTAGGCAGAGGTCCTGAGTGTTATTTTGTCTACCATATTGTCTCTCAAAATACCTTGTGTCATCTTCTTTTTATGAAAGATGATAAAATTTTCTTGCCTTGTCTGTCTAGCTCACAGTAGAATGAGATATTAGAAGGATGGATGCACTGTTTGTGGTGATAGATCTAACTTCCATTATGTCTAGTCTTTGGTACTAGCTTGCTTACAAGAGATGCTGAAGGAAAGACTCCAAGTACAAAATGTGCATACACTCCTCTTTTCTTTGGTATATATCCCTAGCTTTATCAATCCATGAAGCCAGAAGCTGTAATTTTAATAGTTACTTTTCTTCCATGACTTTGTCTGACTGCTTCCTAATTCCACTTATCCTGTGCTGTGCAAAGAAATACTTATTTGATGTGTTTAACCAAATTGTCAGATGGTTTCACTTAATACATGCTACTCATTTCTCATCCTTTCATAATTTTATATATCACCGTCAAATCCTGCAGTTGTTGCCTTTCCAGACTGGCTACTATCCTAATCTGTTTAACCTCTTCTTGCATAGCTATCATATCATATATTTGCTCATTCTTGTAGTCTATTTTTGCACCTTCTGTGCGCTTATTGTACCTTCTTTTAAGATGAAGAGGAAGGAGAAAACCATTAGAACTGCATCAGTTATTAACTAATCTTTTTTTCAGAGACTCTGGCAAAGGACTTTGATAATCAAGGTCTCCTATGCTGGATGTATACTGCTTTCCCACGTCTTCTGACTTTCTCAAAATTTCATAATAATTTTATGACTTTTCCCTGTAAAAAATGAGGAAAACATTTCTCTATCTTTCACTATGTTTGCCTGGCTATTATTCACAGTAGTTTTAAATACTCTAATTAGTGCGGAAGTCAAGTTACTCAGTTGTAGTACATTACAGAGCACTTTTGAAGATACAATATTATATTTACCACTTGATGTTATTCACACGCCAGTATTTATTTAAGAAAGAAGTTACATAGCCCAGGTCACAGTTTGGCGATTTTACATCGGATTTCCTTTGGGATGTTTAGGCAAATATGATTTGGTTTTGGCAATCTGCTGCTACTCGCTTTGCCAGTTTGTTCTAAAGCCTTTTCTAATGATAATTTTTTGAGATAGTTCCTCTGACTCATCATGAGTAATAAGTTTTGGTTTTGGGAACATCCTTGTGTTCCTCTATAGGGAACACAGGTAAAAATCACTGAATGACTGAATGAGGTTTTTATACTCACTTATATATTTACCTCTCTTACTTAGAGGCAGGCTTTCAACTTTGTAAGCAAAAATATTTATTAGTATTTATTAGTAAGGCTTTATGCCTTTAGTCATCAAAATCTTTTTCTTCCTGATTTAACATGCATGTGATTTCAAAAAAAATATGCCTTTTCTTTAGGTGGATACTGGTTCCATTTTTTGAAGAATATCTTTTATAATTTTAACTATAGCATTAACCTTTACTTCACTGTATAGATCTTTTCATGAGTTACATTTTCTCCGAGTATCATATATAGTGACTTTAAACATACTTGTTGTTCTTTGTGTTTTATGCTATGCTGCTCTTTTTCATTTATTTCTAGCAATATTTCTTATTTTATACATTTAAACTTCCTGAAATTTAATGTTATTTACAGGAAATATTTTACCTATTTCATTTTTCATACAGTTTAACTGTGCTTGCAGTTGTGCTCATCTTATTTTAATAATTAAGAAATGAAACCAAGAGAGCATCCTCATATTTTATGACTGTCACTGTGAACCAACTGGACCATATCTGTATGGGTGTTTAAACCCATCTTTGGATTGCTTCAGACAATCATCTCAGTTCAGTGAGGATATGGATTTTCAAGAACTATTTGAGGCAGTTTTTTGAGTATTCTGTATTCTGTAAAATCTGATGTTTGTTCTCACCTCTATCTGTTTTCATTCAGATGTAAAATCGGACCACATAATAAACCTGCTGAGTGCCAACATTGTATTGTTCTGTGAGGAAATTGATTTTTATTTGGAAATGAAATGTCACTAGCTCACAGGAAAACTAGTTGTTTGAGATGACAAAGGCCTATACTACCCATTTAGGAGAATATGGGGATCAGCTATTCCAGTGTGAACTAACGCTGCACACAGCTAGATGTCTCTTCCTTTCCCAGGACAGCTTGACTGTCCCAGTGGGTGCAGGCAAAAAAAAATTTATTGCAAAAAAAGTTGGAAATTTGCATAGGTGATTGTATTGATGTTGTGAGATGAACAAGGGTCTCAGGGCTTTGGGGACTTTCTGAACCAAAAAAAAAAAAAAAAAAAGAAGAAAGAAAGAAGAAAAACAAAAAAGAATATAGTGAGCAGCCATTGGTCAGACTAACCCCATTTGATTCCAAAACCTTCCTGACTCTTTCCAGTGCCTCATGTTGGAATTTTGCATAGGTGATTGCATTGATGTTGTGAGATGAACAAGGGTCTCAGGGCTTTGGGGACTTTCTGAACCAAAAAAAAAAAAAAAAGAAGAAGCAAGGAAGAAGAGATACAAAGAAGATTTTAGTGAGCAGCCTTTGGTCAGACTAACCCCATTTGATTCCAAAACCTTCCTGACTCTTTCCAGTGCCTCATGACTTCCCAGTTGCCTAGATTACTTTTCCCTTTGTCAGAGTTACAGTTCCCTCTGCTGCAGTTTTAGTTATGTTGTTCCTGTAATCCTGAAGGGAGCAACATTTACCTTTCCTTGCTCAGCCCAGTAGCAGTGTGTGGCTCCTGCAGTGTTTTGCAGCTTAGGAACGCATCTGGTGTTACTCTGGGCAGAGAATTCCACCAATGGCTGACTCCAGCTACTCAATAACACATGCTGTGCAGGTTCATCTGAATGCAGCCCTAACACATGTCTTCCTTCATCTGCTGGTCACAGCCTAAAGACATCTGGGTTCTGAAAGGATCATTGGTGACAAATTACCCTGTTTTGTTTCTTCCTCTAAAAGCAAAATATTTGTTTTTGTAAGAAGGCAAGCAAAAGATTTTAATCAGGAGCTCATTCATCAAGGCTGGACCGAGCAGCTGAACTCATTAATTCATAAACTCACAAAACTGTAGCCAGCTAAAAATTGCCTGCAAAAGAAGTGGTATTACATGTCTTGATCATTGCCAGATCTGAATATCTATTTAGACCTGCTTGTACAGTTTGCAACTTTTTCTCAGGAGTTTAGATGCTGTATTAATGCATTATGTGGCCCATCTCTTTCCTACTCTCTAGAGGCAATCATGGATTCATTTACTTTTCTCCCATAATAAATTTAAAATGATACCATCATTCTAGAGATTTAACCATCATAACTTATTCGCTGTTCACTTGGAAGCACAGAAATTGCTGATCTTATCAAAAACACTGGAACTTACTAAGCCAGAAGCTCAGATAATTTTTTCATTCCACTGCTACAGGAGCTGGAAGATAATACTATCCTCACCCCCTCTAACAAAAATGAAAACACTTGGGCATTAGAAATCCACTTTCTGTACTCTTCACCATGTGATATATACCACAGGAGGTTGCATCTTCTGACCAATAAATTGACAGAAGAAGAATTAGACATTTCCTACTTATATAGTCGAGAAAAAGCAGTGTTAAAAAAAGCAATACAAAGAGCATCCTCTTGCTAATACAAAAGTGAGGAGTGGAGGTGGGGAAATGTTTGCCAGAAGAAACACTTTGCTGCTCTCACTTTGGAATATGTGAAGCTATGAACTACAGTTACTAGTTTGACAGTTAAGACCAAGTTATATAAAATAAATAGAAGTAGGCTGGAGATAGATACACACTAACAAAGGATCTTGCTTTTGGGAAATCAGTGTAGGACTTGCCAAGTCTTTTACTTCTTGTAGAGTATTATACTCTGAAGAGATAGATGAGATGATTGCCATTTGATGATGTGTCGGTGCTGGCACAGAGGCAAAATCAAGACAGAAGTATGCTCTCTAGTTAGTCTCCACTGTGCCTGAGTTATCAGTAATGGAAGAATTTAGATTAAAAGCCTCCTTGCTTGATCATATCAGAGACTCAGAGCCAGAAACGATTTCTGAAATGAAATTATTGAGGCAGTTAAGCCATGGCAATCTTTAACATATCTGTTTTAACACTTTGAGTGAAGACTAAATATTCTTTTTTCAAAGGCGAGAATATGATAGAACTCACAGACTTCTAGGCACCTCTTTTTGTTTGGTCTACTTGTTTTGTAGAGTCAGTGATCATTTGCAACTTTTCTGTTTCTGTTTAAGAAGTACATTTAAAAAACAAAAGAAAAAGAAAGAGAGAAAGAGAGAAAGAGAGAAAGAGAGAAAGAGAGAGAGAGAGAGAGAGAGAGAGAAAGAGAGAGAGAAAGAAAGAAAGAAAGAAAGAAAGAAAGAAAGAAAGAAAGAAAGAAAGAAAGAAAGAAAGAAAGAAAGAAAAAGAAAGCAAGCCCTGGAAAAATCCTCTTTTTAGTGAAAGCTGGGACACCTTGAATAGGGTGCTTATGATAGAAACAACAATCTCACTACAGAAGTAGCATTAACAGAGAAGTTCTAAGACTCTGAACAAAATGTTTTCTTGATCGTTAATCATATATCCCTGTGGGATTTGCAAGCATTCTAAAGGAATAAACCCAAAGGGAATTTGTAACTTGTACATCTGTACAAATTTGTAATTTATGCAAAAATTTATACAAACATTTGTAATTTGAATTTTCTTATTTAAAATGAAAATTCAAAATGATTTTATTGAAAAAAATCAAAATAAATAAAAATAAATAAATAAAAATTCCACTTTTCTTAATGTATTCTTTTATTTTCTCTTGCTGTGTGATATCCACACTTCTATAATTTAATGAAAACAAAATCAGTCCCAGAAAAATTGTTGTTTTATTTATTCTAAATCTGTATCTAAGACTCTGTCTAAATCTCAATAGTTTCACCGAACTTTAATGAAAACTTCTGATAGTCAGTGAATAGTTCAAGGACCTCCACTTTGCTGGACCTGACCATCTGACCTCTAACTAGCATTAAATTTCAGGGTGCTGACAATAGTTTCTGAAATGTTGACACTGACACCAGGTTGTGTGGTCACTAATTTACGCTAAGTAGTGAAGAGCAGCACATTGCCTTTGTTTCTGACTTTACTGTTGTTACCACATAAGACCCTTTCTTCTGTCATAGGAGAGGCTCCTCATAGCCTCAGTTCACAACAGTTTCACCACAGGAGCTAACAGAAAAATCATGTCTGCTCATTATAATCAAGGTGTAATCAAAATAGAGACACCAGGATTTGCCACAACGCCTTATAGAGTTGTAATTTACTTTCTACAATTTCAAGACTGTTGATCTTCTCAACCTTTCCATATGATTATATGTTTGATGTGAAATTTCTTTAAATTGTGGAAAAAACATATATAAATCATTCTGTGAACTTTCAGACTAGATCCCTTTAAAAAAAAAGTATCTTTTCTTTTAGTCTCTTCACTATAAGAGGGCATTGAGATGAGCAGTGTTGGGTGTCATTTGCTAAGGTCAAAGTGCTGATATGCCCTACATTGGTTGCATTTCTAACTGCAATGGCTACTAAGACACTATGTCCCAGGTACTTTCCCTCAATTTACTCCAAAATCAAGCTTAAAGTAAAGCAGTATTTCAAACGGATGAAATGTTTTTGACACCAACTTTTTTAAGATTGCTACACTTTAGAATTGTATGACAGCCATAGGCAATTCTGTTTAATGGGAGCAATTTATAAATAGAAGAATTAGATAACAAAAAATGGTGCTTTATTATGTCTCCATAGCCTCAAAACAATTCCCTTTCAGCTGATTTCAGATATTTAATGACTTTTCAAAAAATAGACAGCCATGTTTAAGCTTAATGAGGGAGCATGTTCTGCACAAGCTACTGATAATGAGCTGTCTAAAATCATTGCCTTCTCTCAGAAACCTGGGATGGATAGAGTATGTTTACTTAAAATATTAATCATTGTCTCTTTTTTAGTTTGTGTTTACTTCTTAGTGTGGTCATGTTGATCACTGCATTACAAAGTAGAGATATCCAAATCATCTTGGAGTTAATCTGGGCACTCAAAGCAGTTAAGTAATAGATCTCAAACCTGTAAGAAGATCACGCAGTTAGCAGAAGGAGACTAAATCAGTTTGGCTGTGCAATTGCAGCCAGACTCCTTCTGCCCAGAATTATTTGCTCCTATGGAGTTAAAACACTCCATGCTGCATTGTTGAGGGCAGAAAAAAAAAAGTATGACAGTAGTGAAATAAATGTCATAATTAAACAGAAGGGATAAGTGGCCACTTCATTCTTTTTATTTGTATCTCAGGAACAAAAAGAACTTGGCTCTAAGATTATAAATTCACTGAACTTTGTAAGGCAATAAAGTTTAATCAGTACTTACCCTGTACAATTTAGCCTGAATGCATTAGGGTTGCAAAAATTGCTTTGACTGTAGTTAAGCCTCACCACCTTATCTAAACTGAAATTAAACTCAGATTGTCAAGAAAGTAATAATTTTACTCTGAAAGGTACTGAACAAAATAAAATTTAAATACCAAACAAACACTCTTATTGCAGCTCTTTTTAATCTCAGTTATGCAACTTTGGGAATGAGTGGTTACATCTGAGGAAAAAAAACATTACTGAATAAGAATTCAGCAATTGAAAGTGCAAATCTGAAGGACAAACTGAAGGGAATCATAGCTAGGAAACTTACCACATAAATCAAGAGGTGCATATTTAAATCCTCCAAGTTTTCCAGAAGTCCTGAAGGTAACATACGGAACTGGATGGTTATAACTGTGACTTTTAATGAATTCATTTCTTGAATGGAGTAGGATATTAATTATCCACAATGAAAGCATAAGATGTTCAGAAAAGTGAAATAACCAAATGGAATTTCAGAACAACTGCTATTATTCAAGGAATTTGAGGTTTTCTTTGTTTTGTTTTGTATCTTTGTATATATCTCTGCATATCTCTCATTTTTTATATATATCATTATATATATCTTTGTGTAGCTATCTGTGTCTATGTATAATTTACGAACATATCTCTATATCAAGATCTCTATTCTCTGGAATACAAAAAGAAAGTCATCATTATATCATGAATTTTCTTGGAACGGCGATCAGTTTTATTCAGTCATTTCTATTTTTCTTAAATCATCGATACTTCTTGATAGGTGAATCTTAGCTAGTTCTACTTTCTATATTCCTACTACAAAAATATTCACAGACTCACAGCCTGGTTGAGGTTGGAAGAGACCTCTACAGGTCATCTAGTCCAACCCCCCTGCTCCAGCAGGGACACCCACAGCACGGGGCACAGGGTGGCATCCAGGCGGGTTTGGAAGATCTCCAGAGAAGGAGACTCCACAAGGAGCCTCTCTGGGCAGCCTGTTCCAGGGCTCTGCCACCCTCACAGGAAAGAAGTTCTTCCTCACATGAAGGTGGAACTTCCTGTGTTTCAGCTTGTACCCATTACCCCTTGTCCTGTCACTGGCTAAAGCCGAGAAGAGTTTGGCCCTGTCCTCCCTATATTCTCCCCTCAGAGATATATATAGTATATTCCTACCATAAATGCTGCATCCACACTTTTAATAAGTCAACACTTTCAATTTCAAAATGAATAAAATAAAGAATATTTAGATTCAAATGAAAACTTTATTTAAGACTCAAATGAAAGCTTTATGCTTCACAAGAATACTGACAAATAGAGAATATTCTGGTGAAGGGAGTAGTATTGGAGTGTTTAGATCAGACCTAGGCATTTAATATTTATCATAATTAGGATAGAAAACATCATGTAATTACTTGTCTGTACCTGTGACGTTATAATATGTTTAGCTCATTATTTTTTAACGAGTTAAAATCATTGATTTTTGAGGACACACTGTACAAACCACTGTGATCATACAGTTTAAACTTCTCTGCTGCTCAGTAACCTTATCAGACTACTACTGTAAAAAACATGGGTTTGTTTGAAGGGAGAGATTTTTTTTGGAAGATCTATTTTAGAGAGACACATACTTTCCAGTACAGTCAGATAGAGGGCAAAAGCAACTCATCTTTAAGTAAGAAGTAAGCTGTTCCAGTGGCTTAAATGCTATGACTATATGTTTGTTTGCATATATGAATATATAAGAATACATGCATGTATATTTTAAACAGACAGGCACACACATGCATATGTAGTTTTCCTGATATATCTAGCTTAATCTTCTGCCTTTATAATTAGTAGGGCTTGTCTACTGGATCCAAGCACCCGCTGTCCTCTAGACTTTTTGCAGATGTATATCCACTCTACCCAGCTACTCTATTAACTTTTCTTTTGATGTGGTGAGCAGTTAGAGTTTAGAATCTATCCTCAATTTCACTTTAATGATATTCAGAACTCGTTTCTCAATTCATTGGCATTTTCCATTACCTTTTCTTTGAGTATCAGCATCAGCAAGAATGCAGACTTCTAATAATGATCTCAGTAATGATACAGTGAGAAATACAATTTTCTTATATATCTCAAAAAGATATTCTTCCTCCTAATTTTGGAGACTCCATAAGAGTTTATATTCAGTTTTTAGTCTCTATGACTCAGATAACATTTCGAGTCATTCTGTTCAAGGATACATTCTCCTGTCTCGTTAGTATGAGTAATATTTTTACATATTATTGCATATAAGAAAGATATTGATTTTTCTGTTACACATTCATTTTAAAGATGTTTACAAATATTTATTATATATTTATTGATATCTGCCTGCCCTTAATATTCCATCAAACCACATAATCTGTAAATTTACTTTATATTTTCTTTCAAGTTATCTTACTAATATTCAAGAGAATTTGGATCACAAATCTAGCTGGAATCCGACTTGATATTGTACAACAGATGACTGGTTTTCCGTGTTCAGTTAATACATTTATTATGTAATACATCAAATTTGCATTATGTGGTTTTCATTAGATGTAGGGCTGTCAGATGTTTCACATATATATGTTAGTTTTACTTTCATCACTGCTATTATAATTTCACCTTTTATCACTATTATTAAGCTTTGCAAGATCCTTTCAGTCAAAAATTATCTTAATTGCCATTATCATTAATTACTTGCTTCCCACATCTTTTATTTTTTTTCCCATAGCTTTATCCAGGATCAGTATCAGTCTAGTAGGATTCTACACAAGATGAGGGTGGAAAATGTGAAGTACTACTTTTTCGCAGCTGAACTGTGCATGGACTTCTTTCCATAACCAGTTTGCTCAAAAGACCTTCACTGACTGATTNTATCACTATTATTAAGCTTTGCAAGATCCTTTCAGTCAAAAATTATCTTAATTGCCTTTATCATTAATTGCTTGCTTCCCACATCTTTTTTTTTTTCCCATAGCTTTATAGACAGTATCAGTCTAGTAGGATTCTACACAAGATGAGGGTGGAAAATGTGAAGTACTACTTTTTCGCAGCTGAACTGTGCATGGACTTCTTTCCATAACCAGTTTGCTCAAAAGACCTTCACTGACTGATTGCACAGTAACAACAAGAAAGGCTGGTGAAGTAGATAGACAGGTTCTGGCTTGCATTTTCTCTGTTATAAAACAGTTTGCAATCAGTGACACCACAGACATCAGTCGAAACTGAAATTAGCACAAATTTAATAAATCACTAAAAATATACAAAGCTATGCCTTCTGTGTGTGAATGGTAAAATCCAGAAATGGATTTTAACACCAAAATGATCTACTACAGTGGTTTTTAAGCCTGAATGAATTAACTTAAGATCAGTAGTTAACTAATCTAAACCACTGCCTTGGATCTGAAGTAGAGCATATATATACAAGAGAAATACAGAATTTCCACATGATGATAAAAATTGATGGAGAGTAATTAGCATCCTTCAATAAAGTGCTTCTGTGTTCAGATATCTCCACTATTCAGGTCTTCCTGTCCGGGTTTCCACAACAGTTTATATGAATCTAGGGTTTACGTTTGCACTTGCAGCTGTGCTCTGGTTTCTTCCTCAATTCTCTTGTCCAGAATAATGCAAAACAGCATAATGATGAGTCAGATTCATATCATTTACATGGGTGAATACTTAAGATGAAAAATTATGGATCTGTGCCTTATTGGAAGGGAGTGTAGGCAGCAAGGTTACATTAAATTTCAGGCAAAATACTATAAACTCTCCAACACAGTTGTTTCTTAGAGTTTAATTCTTGCTTGCTTACCAGTTTTCAGGATCTGTGTGTGGGGAGGAGATGTCCATATCTTTTTTATTCTATGAGAATCTAGAATTATTCTTAAGCAAAAGAATAGAAATTGAAGTAAATATAGATAGCTATATCGAGGTAATATATCAGTGCATAAAATAGGAAAAAAAACCCAATGGCAACTTCTATTCATGTTCTTAATTTTTAGGAATCTTATCATTATGTAAATTACCTTTTTGGAAGTCTTGTTTATAAACAATTATAAACATTCCAAATTTATCTTTAATAAATATCCTGATATTTTGTCAAAGCAGTAAGTTACATATTTGTTTTAAAGCTTTTTTTTTTTTGAGGATTTGTGTAACAATATATAATCACTTTGAGACTGTAAACAGCATTTACCTTTTCAGGAGCCAAAAATTCAGTATCAGGTTTTCTATGTTTGTATACTTTTATACAGAACACTTATATTACCTTTTATCTGAAAGACATTAGGTTATGAAATAAGCAGAGGTAGGAAATAACTTTATAAAGATAGCTACCTCAGAACAAAGATCTTGCACATATTTAGAGTTGTTTTTGTGTATGTTTTTCTATATTGATTTCCAAAATTTTAAGCTAAATAGATGGGAAAAAAACCCTCATTTTTTCCGCAGCTTCTATTTTGCCCATATACTTTGACAGAATAAATAAATAGACAGATAACAAGCTCTGTCAAATCCTCTGAGTTTTTATTTCATTCCTTTTTAAAAAACGAGTTAGGATATTCTTAGTAACCATAAATTAGGTGATGCTGATTCCACCTTAATTTTAAAGAAATTCCTTAAATTAAGAAATATCTGGAAAATACGTATTTTAGGAGAAGAAATTCAATTACTGCTTGTGTAAGAACAGTCTTCACTGGCAGTCCTTTGACAGTCCTTTACTGTGTGGTGAGGAAGTCTGTACTTCACAGTTGATTAGGAAATATTTATCAGACTAGCAGAATCTACAACCACTGGACAGTATAACCCCTTGTACAGATTTCTAGCACTCTGTGTAATTGTGGACGGCTTCCGTTCTGACAAGAGTACCACTTGATTGGATAAGAGGTATGCAACAATTCTGAGATTAACTTCTATCGAGAAGCTGTGGAATGTTCCGTTGATGTATCAAATCTTTAAGCACAGCCTTCACTGCTTCCATATATTACACTCAGTATAGTTAGTCTGGCTGTCTAAGATTCATTAAAACAGAAATCTCTCTGCTTTCATCATCAGATTGGATCATTAGGTCTGTAGGGCATCTTTCCAAATACGGAACCTACATAGGTGACTTTTAGGATAGTGATTTTTAGTACAATTACTACAAAGTAGCAATAATTAAAGAAACATAAAAGTGTTGTGATAAGATTATGTATAGCACAATATATGTGATTCTGTATATGAACAATGAGAAACAAAAAAAATCCAATATAAAGGAAGATCAATTTATTTTCAATGCATTCTTTTATTTTGATATGTCATTTTATTTTTTGTTTTTCAATTCCATCTTTGAAAATCCTCAATATTCAGAAAAGTATTTGCATGTCAGTGAGGTAATTCTGCAAATGGTATTCCCATAGGTTTTTTCAACCTTTATGCATCAATCTACTTTCATCCCATACTTCAGTTGCATTCTTCCTTTCTCAGAGATATTTTCATAATCTCAGATTACTTTTACCAGCATGGTTCTAAATATTAAATACTATCATATGAATACATTGACCAGAGCAGAGGGGCCTGTGTTGAGAGAGTAAGTGTAATTCACAAACCCGACTAGAAGCATGTTACCAGCCTCAACAGGACTGAGCCTGGAGCTTTCCATATCAGCTAGACTCTTCACATAAGTGATGTAAGCAAGCAAAATGGTCTTGTGTTGTAGCCTACGGTCAGAATTAATTCCTCAAAACCCGTTTGAGTCCTCCTTGAATTTTCCTTAAAAAAATGCATTTCCAGAGCAATAGTCAATCATTCCTGTTTTGATCACGTATATCTCTTGTACCTTTAGTTTAATGCATGTAGTACTAACCAGCTAATGTTTGAACAATGACTGAATAGACTCTGGCTCTAATTTGCTGCATGAATTTTTGTGTCAATGACTTTCAACTCTTGCTAGTCAAATGGATGGCATTGAGGATGTAACACAACTTGTGCAATTTCTAATAACCAAGAAAGGAAAGTTTTCCAAATGGTAAAATTTTAAGAAATAATAATAATAATAAAATAGTAGTAGTAGCATAGAATTGTGGAATGTGCCACTAGAAAACAAGAGAGGTTGATATGTTTTAAAATGTGTGTGTGTGTACATTTATGTAATATCAGATTATTTCATGATTGTTTGGCATGCAAAAGCTTCTCCCAGAAGTTCATGATTTTTACAGAGAAATAAGAAGAGTGTAAACTATTATTTGTTCCTTCCAACTCCCAGTGGAGAATTAGATAATGGAGAAAGAAAGGCAGGGAAAGGAAGAAATAACTGCAATTTTCAATGCCCTTGCAGAGTTCTGTAGAATGAGGAGCAACAAAAGGGAAAAGTCTCCTGTCATCAGGTTTGTGGCTGATTTGTAACATGTCTTTTCATGTGTTAATATGATGAAAGACCTTCCAGGCATGCTTTCTTCCAGAGATATGAACCCAGGAACCACGTGGCACTACCATCCAGTATAAGGCCTCCTTACCCATGGAAAAAATGAGTAAGCATCAGAGGATCTTGATTACCCTAAATTTTCAGAGTGTTAAATGAAAACAAGTAAGAGAGTAATGCAGTAGTCAATATAACGATAGAATTTGAAAAGGTGAGTCTCACCGGATAAAGAGCCTTATGTGAGGCTTCATCAAGGGAACCTTGAGAAAATGCCTGAGACTTTTCCTAGGCACTAAGACCATCTGACCTAAGAGGGCCATGTCTTTGCTAATAAACTTGCTTAGCATTCAAAAGAAAACAACTGCATGCAGATATTAGTACTTTAGGAATGATCTCTGGACAGCTCTAACTAGAAAATCATGCTCAGAAATTGTTCTTGGCAAATACCCAGGCACTTTCCAGCAGCTTCCTAGTGCAGGGAGTTGTGCTCCAGGGACTAGGAATGTTCCTTTGCACATTTGAGTTTACCAGGATAGATATAGCCTGAGTGTTTGAGAACTGCTGCTGAGGTCGAGGTTGTCAAGCTGTGCTAGAACTAGTTTTAAGCAGATTAGATGCAGCATTAAATAGTTACAAAGACCTAAAGTTGAAAAGAAATGGTTAACAAATGCATGGAACATTTTTTTAATATAAAAGAGGTTGTCCAGTTCAATGAAATTCAGATGACAACTAATGTGGGCACGGTAAGGACACAGGAGTATATGTATTCAGACCTGATGAAAAGGTGGACATTAATCTCATTTCAAATTAGTACTAGAACTTGAAATTCGTTATTTTGTCAACTTGATGTTCAGTTAAACAATCTCCCACATATCCAAGCTGACAACTCTTAAATACTTATTTAGTTACTACGTTAGTCAGAGTGGCTAATCAGAGCGGCTGAAGAATAAGCTGGCAAAAAAAAAAAACATCCTAACACTATAGCCCCGTGATTTTGGTGGTGGCATCAGGTCTGAATGGTCAAGTTTGGCAAGCCTGCTGCTCTTCAGATCTATTTGCCTGTGCAGCACACTTACCAAGCACAGGCACTTCAGAGGAAAAGAACATTGATGGCTGCTTGTATTAGTGGAGGGAACTTCTGGAAGTCTTTTTTCTCATTACTCCTCATTTAATAGCTAACTGTAATCTAGGTGTTAATGAAGGATGCAACTCATAGTGCAAAGAAATAACATAAATAGGGCTTTGAAATTAATCATTCACAAGATTATGGATTCTTATTGTACACTTTTATTTTAAATAAGGCTAATAGGTGTCTTTTCTAATCGGATTTTTGGATTTTTTTTTTAGATTCTAAGACTCATGATGTGGAAACACATCTGAAAAACCTCTCTGTCCCTCAGTTTCTCTCTCTCTTTCTCCTTTTGATCAAAGCATTGGTTTTTTTTTTTTGATAGTATGGAGTCTTAAAACCTATTCCTTTTACTCCATGTCATATTTCTCTGGACTTATTTAACTTAACGGTCTATATAATAAAGCTCCTAAACATGAATGGTTACTTTTAAGAAACTTGCCACCTCTGATTGTGTATCAGAATTTCTACTGTTAAAAATGGTTTTGTTAATGGCAGTTGGCCTCTGAATTTTCTGTAGGTTTGGTAATTGTAAATTGGTTTACCAGTTTTAAACGCCTAGTAGTAATTTCGTGTTTCAGACGCTTGTCTGAAAAGTTACCCTCACAAAATGGTGATTTAAAAGTGTGTCAGACTTTGGTAATAAAACAGTGAGGCCAAGTTTGTTTGCAGTAAAAGTACACAAAACCCAAATCTCTGTTATCTGAAATGAGTAAATAAAGCCTAATATTATTTCCTCTTTTTCCTCTGTTACATTCTGCATCTCATTGTGTGATATTAACTGCTTTTGTGGGCAGACAAATTTTACTACCATTCCCTGCTCGTCTGACCTGCTGCCTTGCCTTTAAGAGAGGCTGACTGCTGGGGCCAGGACTTGGCCGGGGCAGAGTGGTCAAGAAGGAGAAATGGTGCTTGCAGTATAACTTCTTCTAGTCATAAAGTGAGTAACAGGAGGATGACGACGAGGAAGAGGCAGGGCTGTAAGCAGCCTTGCAACAATGGACTTCAGGAGGGCCAACTTTAGCCTCTTCAGAAACCTCCTCGGAAGAATCCCATGGGCTAGAACCCTAGAAGGAAGGGGGGCCCAAGAGAGATGGCTAGTGTTCAAACGTCACTTCCTCTGCGCCCAGCAGCAGTGCATCCCTGTGCATAGGAAGTCAGGCAGAGGGGGCAAGAGACCTGCGTGGATGAGCAAGGAGCTGGTGGCAATGCTCAAGCAGAAGAAGGTGGTATACAGAATGTGGAAGAAGGGACAGGCCCCCTGGTAAAAACACAGGAGTGTAGTCAGGGAATGCAGAAATGCAACTAGGAAAGCTAAGGCGCAGCTGGAACGCAGCCTGGCAAGGGATGTTAAAAATAACAAGAAAAACTTCTATAAATATATTAACAGTAAAAGGAAGATCAGGGGAAATGTGGGTCCTCTAGTGAATGGGATGGGCACCCTGGTTACGAAGAACAAAGAAAAAGCAGAGCTGCTGAATGCCTGCTTTGCTTCAGTGTTTACCAAGGGCAGCCCTGTAGAGTCCCAGGCCCTAGTGACAGGAGAAGAAGCTGGAAGAAAGGAAGACTTGCCCAGGGTAGAGGAAGATTGGGTCAGAGAGCACCTAAGACACCTCGATGCCAACAAATCCATGGGCCCCGATGGGATGCACCCCAGAGTTCTGCGTGAGCTGGCCGATGTCGTAGCCGAGCCGCTCTCCATCATCTTTGAAAGATCCTGGAGAACGGGGGAGGTGCCGGAGGACTGGAAGAAGGCCAATGTCACGCCAGTCTTCAAAAAAGGCAAGAAGGAGGACCCGGGCAACTACAGGCCGGTCAGCCTCACCTCCGTACCTGGAAAAGTGATGGAACGGCTCATACTGGCCGTTGTCTCCAGGCACGTGGAGGACAAGAAGGTGCTCAGGACTAGTCAGCATGGATTCGCGAAAGGGAAATCATGCTTGACTAATCTGATAGCCTTCTATGATGGGATGACTGGCTGGATAGACGAGGGAAGAGCGGTGGATGTCATCTACCTTGACTTCACCAAGGCTTTTGACACCGTCCCTCACAACATCCTCCTGGACAAGCTCCGGAGGTGTGGGCTGGATGAGTGGTCGGTGAGGTGGATTGGCAACTGGCTAGATGGCAGAACTCAGAGGGTGGTGATCAGCGGTGCAGAGTCTAGTTGGAGGCCTGTGTTGAGCGGAGTGCCCCAGGGGTCAGTCCTCGGTCCAGTCCTGTTCAATTTATTTATCAACGATCTGGATGAAGGCACAGAGTGCTCCCTCAGCAAGTTTGCAGATGATACGAAGCTGGGAGGAGTAGCGGATACTCCAGAGGGCTGTGCTGCCATCCAGAGGGACCTGGACAGACTGGACAACTGGGCGGTCAAAAACCTCATGAAATTCAACAAGGCCAAGTGCACGGTCCTGCACCTGGGGAGAAATAACCCCAGACACCAGTACAGGCTGGGGACCGACCTGCTGGAGAGCAGCTCTGCTGAGAAGGACCTGGGCGTCGTGGTGGACGACAGGTTGACCATGAGGCAGCAGTGTGCCCTCGTGGCCAAGAAGGCCAATGGCATCCTGGGGGGCATTAAGAGGAGCGTCTCCAGCAGGTCGAGGGGGGTGATCCTGCCCCTCTACTCAGCCCTGGTGAGGCCACATCTGTAGCACTGTGTCCAGTTCTGGGCCCCACAGCGCAAGAGGGATGTGGAGCTGCTGAGAGAGTCCAGCGCAGGGCCACGAGGATGATCAGGGGCCTGGAACATCTGCCCTATGAGGAGAGGCTGAGGGAGCTGGGCCTGTTCAGCCTGGAGAAGAGAAGGCTGAGAGGGGACCTGATCTGTGTCTATAAGTGCCTCAAGGGAGGCAATGAGGAGGATGGGGCTGGCCTCTTTTCACTGGTGGTCACTGACAGAACCAGAGGAAATGGCCACAAATTGAAGCATAAAAAGTTCCACGGGAACTTAAGGAAGAACTTCTTGACGGTGAGGGTGACAGAGCCCTGGCACAGGCTGCCCAGAGAGGCTGTGGAGTCTCCTTCTCTGGAGATCTTCAAGACCCACTTGGATGCAGCCCTGTGCCATGTGCTCTAGGTGGCCCTGCGTGTGCAGGGGGGTTGGACTAGATGACCTCTAGAGGTCCCTTCCAACCTTAGGCATTCTATGATTCTATGATTCTATGAGAGAAAGTTCTCATGATAGGCAAGGGGCAAATATCTATGCTGAAGACCATCTAGCCCTTACAGAAGATGTTGGTTCCTCTTGCATCTGTCCTGAACCTGTCCTTCCCGTGTTTCCCACTCTAATGGGGTATTTGAATCTTGGACAGCGCAGAGTCTTTGGAGAAAGAAAGAGTCAGAAAGTACTATGTCTCATACAAGGCAAAAACAAACAAACAAATAAACAAAAAACGACCTGTACCAATTTTAATAATGTGTTTTAGAAACATTTCTACAAGGTCTTTCTGATAACTTTAAATTAGAATAACTTGCTGGATGCTTCCTTCTGCTGGAGGCAGCTTCACCAGTGGCTTATTCATTGCCTCTGACAAATCTAAGATTTAGAAGAATATAAATTAAGTGATAATGAATGATGCTTCCAAGCTCTTTCATTTATTGCCTATGAGAATGAAATGGCAATAGGTATTTGCCAGGCTGAGTTTCACATGACTTGAAAAATTCAAGACGCATTATTCCTATCTTGAGTATCACATATATTTTTCTTTTACATGCTACTGTAGGGATGCCTGGCCCCTGGATTTAAGTTCTGCCTCACTGTTTCTGGATCAGAACTCAAGAAATGGACTCAGGTTTTATTACTTTTACATGTGAACAGAAGGTGATTTAAGGAAGATGATTTAGATTTCCAGAAAAGACTGGTAGATTTAAGCTTATACCCAGTTTCCTTTACTCTTCTGACCATGTTTTCTAAGAAATCACTTGGCAGTTTGTTTTTTCTTTTTCTTTTTCTTTTTCTTTTTCTTTTTCTTTTTCTTTTTCTTTTTCTTTTTCTTTTTCTTTTTCTTTTTCTTTTTCTTTTTCTTTTTCTTTTTTTGTTCAGAAAAAAATTCAATGGTTCAAAAATCAGTATTTCAAAATAGTTCAAACAAATCAACAATTGTCTATTCTAGGAATTATGTGTGCACCAGGTTCCTAAAACACTCCAGAGGTTCTTTCTTCTGACCTTTTGTTTTAGGAGTTCAGAATAAGTAGAACAGAATAATTTGGATGTTGAAGAAAGGCCAACCATAGGATTAAGACCAACTTCAAAGTCAGATCACATTGCTCAGGATCATAACAGAGTTTTGAAAGCCCCCAAGTTTTCAACCTCTCTGTGAAGTCAGTTACAGTGTTTGTCTCTTCAATAGCCACCACTATTTTTTTTTCAGATGAGTCACTTGGAATTTTTTTCCTTCCTTCCTTTCATATTCTGCCTTCTACTTCAAGCCTCCTTCTGACTTATAGAAGAAGTTATCTCTGGTTGCTTGTAGTAGGAATTTTGATTGGCTTGTCTTCTGCAACTAAAGAGAAACGAAAGAGCACCTCTCAAGAACTGTCAAAGACAAGGAACACAGCTTGTGAAATAATTCAGAATTGACAGTAATAATAAAAAGATTGACAGTAGATAAACTCAGATAAACTAGTCACTTCTAACAAATTAATAACAGTTCCTTACATTCTATGGATTCAACAATTAGCCCCAGAGTGACTGTTTTTTTACTACTTACCAACTCTCAGTATTGAAAGTTGAGAATTTTTGTCATCTTTTATGTGCTTCAGGATTAGATGTTTTTATTAAGTCCTCTGATTACTGGAATATAAAGCTGGTTCAGAGATGGTATCTTTAGAATACAGGTTTTACTTCATCTTTGTCCAATTCTGACATCTCTCTGAAACTTGCTGTCTTGCTCTCAATGTTCTAATTGTAGGAGATACAAAGGTTTTTACTGTGTCCTCATTGCTGTTTGTTTCTTGTAATCAGGGAGCGTATAACAGAGGAAATGCTGCTGCTTTGGTTCAGGCACACAGGCAGTCCACATATTCAAAGCTACGCCTCCATGATTACACTTGTTGTGGCGGTATCACTGTAATCAGGGCAGCAAAACAGTTAAAAACAGTAGTTAAACAGGCCCAACAGTGTGAAAACATAGCATCTGTTACTCTCCTGTTCTTCCCCCTTGTAGAGTTATTGCAAGTCAGAACAGTGAAAAATATGAATTTAATGAGCATGAATATTCTTTTCATTCAAGTTTTTTCACTTTGTTCTCATCTTCATGCTGAAGAGGCATGATAGGGTCTGCTCTGAAAGACTCCTCAGCACACTTTCTGTTATCTGAAACCATCCCAGCAGTTGTGGCTTTGTGGAAAATATGTGACTCAGCTCTGGAGGAGCATCTAGTTCATGTGGCTGACTGGGTTTCTGTGAGGAAGCCCACTGAGCATATGCTACTCACTTAACCACGAACTCCTTCATGTTTGTTAGGTTTCAAATGCTCATTATTATTATCAAGAAAGCCTCTAGAATAAAAGAAGGTATCTATTTTATTCCATCCGCATACTGGAAGAAGATACAACAATAAACTATATTGCCAACGATTTAAGCTCTTCTTTTGTTCTTCAGTTTGCCACTCCATTCTACAGTTGGTTTTCTTCCTGCAACAAAAGTGCAGTTGTGGAAGCTGTGCCTTCTTCTGATTTTTCTGCTAGGGTAGTGATAAAATGCAAATAGTAAATAAAGGGGAAACAGAGGGTGCTTCCTCTTTCACTATAATTCCATTTTATGGTATCTTTAAACAAGTAGATACACATTTTTTTTTGCCAAATATTTGACTCAGTTGCTGATCTGAAAACTCATATTTTTTTTCAGAATAAAGCTGTTTTCAGTAAAAAAACCCAAACCTCTAAGTATTGAATCCAAAGTAATGAGATTTCTGAAGAAAGAAATGCTTCACAGTGAGCTAAGCACTTGAAAAGGATGAAAAGAGGAAAAGAAATGAAGAATTTACAAAGAAAATTGACCTCAGCAAGCGCTTCAGTAACACTTGCCTTCTGCTCCGTTGCATATGTTTTATTGTGTGTGATGAGATTAGGAGAGGGCAATGAAGTCTACAAAAATGCACATCTGACTGGAAATAGAGTACAGCAGTTACAGTGTGAGTGTAAGAAGTATTTTCCATGCTAATAACTAGGTAGGCCAAATGCCCTACCAGTAAAGTTCAATGGCTGTTAAGCTAGATGGTTGACCACATGAACAAACATATCATCAGTGTTATGATGCGAAAGTATAACTTCTCAGTAAATCCCTGTGTCATTAAATAGCATTCTCTTAGCTCTCATCCCTAGTCCTTTCTCTAATTAGCCTCAACAGAGCTCCCGCTCCTTCTAAATTTTGTTTTGGTAATCTCACCTAGAGTTAGAACATCTAGACTTCCTCAAAAAAAATATTTACCAAGATGAGCATTCTCATGAGCTTGATTTCATTAAATATTGTTTGTCCTCTAATTTTTCAGTCTCTGATTTCTATGTGGCACTAAATTCCCCACTTTGATGGGAATATACACAGTATATGCAAGAGATAGGAGTGTAAGTCATAACAAAAAAGAAAATAGGAATTGGAAAATGGTGGCTTTAAAGAAGATCCTGGGGTCATAAAAGAAAAGGAATTTAATAAGCTTAAAATGCAAAAGAAACAAATTAGATCCTTCTGTATAAATAGATTCCTGTTTATTTATACCTTGATTAGAAGCATATATGACCTGTGTTTAGTGTGTTGATGAGAACAATTCTGCAATAGTGCATTCAGTATGAATGCCTACATTATTTAAAGGATGTTAAAAAGATTACTATAGAAAAAATGATTATAGAAAGAATTACTAAGCTTGGTCTTATTCAATTATCAAAGAAAAGATTAATGATACACAATTACAGTTTATAAATTTCTTCACAGGGATAAATTATAAATTACTGAAATACTGTTTAATCTGGCAAGGAACCAGTAGCTAGAAGTTGAAGCCAGACAAATTTGAATAGAAATATAAATTCCTGGTTCCAGCTTGAAGCAGATTGTCCATATTCATGCATAGCTGTCTATGAAACAAAGTATTCCTTTAATATGTGCCTTATGGAAAAAAAAAAAGGCATTGGTATTAATTTATCTGTTGAACTTGACAATAAATGTAAAACACCATAAGGGACTTTAATTCATTTCATCCTTTTGCTCTGAGCAAATAGTCAGTACCCTTAGCCTGAAACATTCTGAATATATTTTTTTTCTCCTAACTTTTCTGTGTATTTTTAAAGGATGGGAGGAATTATTAGCCTCATCGTACTACTTAGATTGCCATAGATAGTAACTGGAGTAAGTATGGATCTTCAGTCTATCAGTTGCCTCTATACACTTTGGGAACTCTTCAGACTATGAACCTGTATGAATTATTGATCAATTCCATTTGTGTTTTCCACAAGAGTTTGGAACAAGTTTTTAACATAAATAATTTGGAAGATGGCCTTGGAGACCTTGATCATTACTGTATGTAGGGTAGATATACAGGCCTTTGCATCAAATATAATCTGTATTATATATTTGTGCAATCTGTGCTTCACTCTTTAAATGTAAAAACTTTAATATCAATGTATGTATCTAACCCAATCATGCTGTACAATTTCCTAACAAACACAAGGACAGATTTGTTTTAGAAAGCAGATTTGAGAGTAGAGGGAAGCAAGAGGCATTTATACAGCTAGAGGACCTCACATTGATCATCTTTGAAATGAAGTCACTTTCAAGAGAATTAGGAGATCTTGTGCTAGAGAAAAAATGGGAAGACAAGAAAAAAGAGAAAAGGAAGGAGGAAAATAATTAAAACATAACCACAACAAATTAAGCAAACATTTATGCGCCTGTGGGTGCCTATGTGCTTTGTTCACTGATAGTTAAATGCCAAAGGTAACCCTGCAGTGCAAAATAATTTCCTTTGGTAAATTCACAACACTTGGTTCAGCTCAAGTTTTATGTATTTTTATATTTTTGTGTTAAGTTTTGACATTTTTTACTTTTTTACTTCTTTATTTTTATTGGATATGACTGGACTTTACTGGACCTGTGCTGGACAGGAAATGTGTGGGATAGAAAATTGCTAAAGAGATTTTCTTCATAGATTATAATGGGTCAGAGGTGATATAGACGATTTTCCACGCCCTAGAAAATGACAATACATTTTTCTTGTGCAAATATATCAGTCAGCATGATTATGTAAAAAGATTATTTAAAATATCTATCATGATCTATCATGATCTATCATGATCTATCATAATTATAAGCAATTTGTCTCTTAAATGGGAATAATATTTCAACATTAACAATTGCCTTAGTAATTTTTATAATTTAATAGCAAGCAGTCAGATTATCTTTGTGTTTTTTGAACTACTGATTAGATGAGTCACAAACGACTACAAACTAGCTACCAAGAAAGGTCCATAAAGTAGCTACCAACTTTGAAAATCAATTCTTTGTACCTGAAACTGGTCTTCAATCCACCTTGTTAATTCTTCATATCTACTACTTTGAAAGTGCCTTTGAAGCTCAAGTGATATGCATGACTCCTTCCATGACTTCTCTTTCTGCATACTTAATCCCAATCATCTTTTACAGGGTTTGGGCTTTCAGAGAATAGAATGAGTGGAAGAGTTCTGTTTTGGCTGAGATTTTTTCTTGCCTTATTTGCAATATTAAATCTATTTTACACAGCAAAGGCATTAACATCTACCATTCATTCTGACTGACAAAAATTACTTTGATTATCACAAGGTGACTGATTAAAGCTAAGTAAACCTTATGTAGGAGATACAGACTGCAGGGTGACATGAGGAATAGTGTCTGTCTTGTTGCTGAGTACTGGTTATCAAAAGAGACCAAGTCCTCCTCAAATCTGACACTGAAAGCAGCAAAGAGTAGACTTGCTTCAAAAAGAATAAAACCAGGATTCCTCTGCAGACAAGTCTGAAGAACTTCAGAGCTAATTTCAACATGTGTATGTGTGTAAACATATACACACAAACACACAAGACAGTTTTTGAGGGCAAGAAAGGGAGACTGAGTAGCAGTAGGAAAATGCATTACAGATACCACCAAGGTATAAAACCTGCACATTTCCATGGCATTTCAGATTCTGTTTGATTGAAATTTTATGAAAAGAAAAGCAAGACATTTAGTGGTACAAAAGATTCCCTGAAATGTTCATAAATCCATAAACATATTCACAGTGTGTATAAAGCAGGATATGAAAAAAAAAATAGATGTTAGAGATTAATAATATATTCACACTGCTTCGACTCTAACAGAACTTGCAGTCTAAATCTTGTATGTTAAATCAAAATGCGGAGCTTGGAAGAGGCAACTATGTTTCAATCACGAGGAGGGAAGGAGATACAATGTTGATTTTTTAAGGCATTGGCTACACTTCCAGAAGTTAGAAGGATGCAGTTATGCAGTCTGGGCTTTCATGTAAGAGTAGCAGAAATGACAGTCTTCCACATCCCAAAGAGGGAAGAAAATAATTTTTCTTGAGTATCAGAGAGTTCAGCAGAAAGAGTGTGAACTTGTTATTCCTGATACCACAGTGAAGTGCTGAAGTTGCACTGCCAAACAGATCCCAGCACCTAGAGTGCGTGTGAGAGACTCTCTAAACTGAAGAGTTTACAATCGACATAGAAACTGTAGAACAAACAGAGGAAGAAAAGAGAAAAAAGGAAAACTTCTGTCACCAAGTTTAGATTACTTGACAGTCAGTAATAGATTTTTTTTTTTTTTTTTTTTTTTTTTTTAGGAATAGTAATAAAACGTCCTCTTGGAATGAAAGCAGGGGCCCCTTGATTTCTTTTGCCAACCTTAATCTTTCATATCATTGAGGACAGAAAAAATAACTAAACTTTCATGCTTTGTTTTATCGTCTTGATAAACACAGGCTATTATAGTGCTGCTGTGGGGTTAGACAGTGTAATTCAAATGATGTTTTTACAGTACTGTCTGATTAAACCAGATATTACTTCTGTCATATAAAATATAAATTTTCTGAAAGCCACTCACCTCTATAAAGAGCTCCCCAATGTGTGAGTAACTGAGGAATGTTTCTTCAGAATGCACAGGCAGTTCCCTCCAGGGAAACCTCTAGTGAGTCAGAAGGTGAATAGTAATCCGGTCTTCATCAAATCAAGATGGCCAAAGTTTCACAGGCTATAACAATCCTATTGTAACTTCTAGCAACATATAAATATCACATAAAAATGAGCTCAAAACAAAACCACAACCTTTTCATTCTTACCAGTATGTAATGGTTATAATGTCAAATTTATTTAATACTAACTCTAAATTGCTGTGACAAAGTCCTAGAGAATATCTATCGCATATTTGTTACAAGATGAAAAGTTAAGTAAATTACTTGATAATGAAGTACTTTTGAATGCAGACACAAAAGTTATTCATTCTTCCAATAACTTGTGAATAGTATCTGTTCCAAAATCTTTTTCTAACAGTACAGAGGTTTTTGTATTGGGATCTTGAATTATTTATATATATAAAAAAAATGTGGCACTATTCTGATTTGGCTCATATGCAGCTTAAACCAGAGTAGTAGCCAGAGTAAATGAACAAATGCCAGAACAAATGAACACAGCAATACACTTGCAAACCCAAACCATTTTTATACACCTTTGACAATTTACAGTGACAGTCAGATCAGTGGATTTAAACAGCCCCAGGTATGGAACATTTTGGGAAGAACTGGAAATGCTTTAAGTTCCCCTTACTGTTTTTTTTTTAAAATGTGTGCAACCCCTCATCTCCCCAAAACACACTTACAAATATTTTATATGTCTCTTGGAAATTAATCTTTTGTCTCCCAGGAATTCTTCTGCCTTTTAGGTCTAATGTCAAAAAAAAGATTCTTCACTAAGGAATAACTCAAGCAAAAAGTATATTGATTTCAATGGGCAAGAATGGTATTGTAAATACTTTATTAGTATGATCGGTTCACCAGATCATTATGCTACTATGACAATCCACTCTGCTCAGCACCTCTGCTAGGCTGAAATGATTGAAAAACTTCAATTTTGTTCACAGATACCAGTTCACAGGTATAAGATGCCAGCAACATACTTTTAAAACATAACATTTTAAGTACAAAACCTGTCATCTGAGTGTAGCACATTCTATATTCCCATGTGAGCACGTTATTTCAAGAAACAGCATTATGGATACCTTCCGCTTTTTAACTGAATCAGGTGCTTTGAACTTTCAAATACCACAAGCTCAGCTATAAGTTCAGCTTTTCACAATAGTATTCAATGTTTTGAAGTGTATGTAGCCTAAAATGAAATACAGAACATAAGCTACAAGTCCTTTCCTTAACTCTCTTTGCACCTGGGTTTGCAAAACACTAGTGTATTTTACTGGAGCAAGGAATTAGAAAACAATTTCACTATAAAAAATAAAAATTTGAAAGAAGAAGAACACCTTCTGTTCAGTTTGAAAGAAAAATACCTTCTGTACACTGAAATAAAATAATTGGAAAAAAAGATATAAAAGTTTCTGGGTATCCAAGGATATATGTGTTTAGGGTTTGTGTTTTTCTGGTTTTGTTTAGTTTTTCATTTAACTTTATCAACATAAAGAATATTATCAACATAAAGAATATTATCCATGCTATAAGATCTGTTCTGATATCCTTAAACTCATTGACAGTGTAATATTCTGTGCTCTACACACATAAGCATGAAGTTATTGAACCGAGTCTTCAATTATTCTCTGTTATGGGTAGAATTAAAAGGAAAGCCACATTTCCCAGACAATCCTGTCTCATTTATGCTCTGGAACTGAAATGAAATGCAGAGAATGCTTAGGTGAATTTGTGCTATGATTTGATTTTTTTCTTAGTTTAGCAGGTAGTCATTTTCTGTATTATTAATTTCTAATTTTAAATGTTGTGGTTGAATAAACTATTTTCAAAAGGAAAATGCATTTTAATATGCTTATTGCTGAAACTGAATCTCTGAAGAAAAGAAGAATTTCATAGTTACTTTCCTACAGGACCAAGAAAACTTTCATTTATCATTCGTGACTTCAGCAGCTTTTGTGTTAGAAATGCTGATGCTTTGCACTGTTAATCTATTGTTTCTACTTTAAATTTTCACTCAAAACCAAACTGAATTTGAGTGTTTTAGCCATCTCTTAAATGCTCTTTATTGCTGTGAGGATTTAGTAACAGTGTAAAAATTTCTTTTTCTGTATTGGGAGCAGCATCAGTCCTAGAAATTGTTAACATAGATTCATGGAGAATCAGAGTTTTGTATGGCAGCAAAATATCTATCAGTATCTATGAAGTACTCATGGTGCATCACTGGTACATAGTGTACTTCATCTACAGCACAACTCAGAAAGCCAAGTTAGTTGCTGCACTGGAGAGGGAAGACACACGTGTGTGGAAGGAGCAGTGCCCTTCCGGGCAGCTCAAGTCTCTGCCTATGGTACTCAAACTGGGCAGCAAACCCACATCTCCAGACACACAGGCTCCACTTTCCACGATCTGCTGCCATGCTGGGGCTGGTGCCCTGCAGCCCTGAACTGATCTTGTCCCTTTACAAGGGGGACAGTCCCTACGGTGTTTTGCCAGCACAGATAGGAAACTCCAATTTGACTTTAGTGGGAAAGCAGTCACAACATCCAAGTATTTTTTTCCTTCATTGCAATGTCTATTCAAAGACAGCATTGCCAAATTATTCACTTTTATTAATCATAGTAACTATATTTACTAAAGTTTATCCGTGAAGATAAAGCTCAAGGGAATAAAAGCCTGAGTTTTTTCTCTTTGACTTCAGAAATCTTTTCTTCTGCTGCTTGAATATCTGTTTATTATTGTATCTGGAAACAATACCATTGCTGATCTTTCAGCAATGATTTCAACACTTTCAATAGCAATTCTTCATCACTGCCCTAGTTTTTAAGAACCACTGTATATTCCCACCTCTAAAGGAAGTTTGAAAGTTTTCTTTTTTCATGAGATAAATCTTGTACTTTATAATCTGTCTTTAGAAGAATTCTGGCTCAGAAGAAAGTCAGAAGTGGTTTATCATTAGAATGAGTATATATTGGAAAAAAAATGTATTTCCTTCTAATGGAAGAACGGAATCTTTGTATTTCAAGGACATATTATCTAGCTTTTAAATTACACGTCAGAATAAGATTTTATTGTACTTGTCCATCTTTATTAGCTGTATTGTTAGAATAATAATGGATTAGGTTATATTGGTTATGGTCATGTTTGAAATATAATGGGTGATATTTTAGATTCTAAAATATCTTACCAGGCCTTTAACTCTTGTTGAGATGGCTTCAAACATCTGTTTAAGGTTCTAAGTTGCTGTGCTGATCCCAATTTTCCTGAGGGATTGAAATGTTTCATAGACAGTTGTATCTGAGAGAGAGCAATGTTGTCACTAGTAAGAAAAAAGGAAAACAATATATTTTGTGATGGAATTAGTAAAATAAATCTGAATGTTGAGCTAAAGATTATTCTTGTTTTTAGGACTGCTTGGAGCAAAACACCTCAAAAAAGCCAGAATGTAAAGTACTGCTGCACAGAACCGAACACTCTGATTTTACATGTCGCTAAACGAGGCAACTCCCTGTGCCTGAAGGACAACTGAGCTCCTGACCCAAAGACAGACAATTTAGTTTATGAACGTAAGCACTAAGGCTCACATCTCAGGTATTTCAGCACAGAGTGAGGCTGAGCGCTGCTTTTGCCCACACAGACCCTTCTTGGCTGACCCAGTCCCCGCTGCAGCACTGGGTGAGCCCTGGGCCTGGGGAGCCCCTGCGCGCGGTGGCAATGCGCGGCCACCAGAGAGGCAGGAATCTCCAAGCTTCCAGGGAGGAAATGCACTTCCTTACCCAACAGCAAGTTCAGCAAGCCTTTCTGAAAGAGAGTTAGGATAAATCTACGCTAAAAACCCCAACAGGTCTTGTTGTTTGGCTGGTTTCAAAACAAGCAAAGCAGTGACCAGAGCAACTGGGGGCTCAGTGTGTGGCCACCGCAGGGACCAGCAACTGCTGGTGGGGGAGGGACCTATCTATTTCACTAGGCGTAATTAATGTTGCTTTTCTGAACCAACTAGTTCACATAAGCAGGTTTTTATCAGCTTAATGCTTGCCAATTGCTCCAGCAGAATCTGAATCTAAGAGTGAAGGCTATTGTTTTCTTGTTTTATAAATCCAATTGTTTCACTTCTTTACAAGAAATCTGTTTCCTTTAAAGCAGTCAGCATTGGTCTTTCATTGTCATCTCAACAGTAGAGTCCTAACACCTTCCTGTATCATTTTTAATGAAGCAGTCAGCAATTCTCTTGTTACATATGCATATGCTCTCCTGTTAAAAAAAAAAGGGGCTCATTTACATTTATATTAAAAAAATCCCCAATTTTCTTAGTTCTCAGCAATTCAAGGGAGAACATGTTTAAACTATGAGAAATGGCACCCAAAGTTATATTTTATAGCTATTATATCAATTTGGTGTCATTTTCATGGGCCTGTACACTGGCAACCAAATTTTCATTTGGCGAAGCAAACCTTCAAGCTCTTCTGCAATTTGATGTTATTTTTCTAATGTTGCCTACATCATACTGACCACCTAGTTGCCTGTTTTTTTGACAATTTTTTCCTTCTCTTTTTTTCCACCCTGATTTTTTCTCGCTCTTTGCTTTTCTCCTTATTTGTTGTGTTTTGCCAGGTACTTTCTTCTCTATTAGTTCCTCAGGTCACACTAGTTCTGCCTTCTTCACTCCCTCAAGCCTTCAGCCTACTTCCTTTTGTATCCTCAACTTAGACATTTTTTGAAAGAGGATCTTCCCCCACTTTAATTGCTATGAAGGAGAGATCTGCACTGGTAAAGAAATGTATTTCGCACAAACTGTTCTCTGAAAGCTATATACAATTTTGTTGCACAGTATTTCTGCTGAGTGATGAATAAAAAGACAGTTGTGTGTAAAGTGAAGTGAAGCTCAGTGGGACTCTGAAATTAGAACCAAAGTTGGAGGCAACTGCAGTAAAAAAAAAGGGCCACATGGAGTTATCAAGCTGTTTACTGCCTGCAATCATCTGCTCACACAGCCAGGGAGAGAAGAGGAAATGAAAATGTCACTGTAAAAGTCTGCCCGGTATCCCTGACCTATCTCCATAATAACTGGAAATCCTAAGGCATCGGGAGAGGTGCCTCAGTCACACTACTTCGACAGCAACATTACTCAGTTATATCTCACTCATCCAAATGCATGTCAGATGTGTTGAAATTTTCTCAGCTGGTTGTTAAGGCTGGTTTCTACAGAATAGGGGTCAAATTCCTTTTGTAATGATTACCACTTTTCCATTGCTGAGAGTAATGAATATCATGGGAAATAGAATTATTTGTCAGTTTGCAGATAAAATATTGCCCTTCAGTGTTAATCGCATGAACATATGTCCATGTCATTTACATTATACACAGAGAAAAAATATGTTCTATAGAACTTAAAGCTGTAGAATTGGTAAATTAGTCAGAAAACTTTTTTAAGCATTTCATAAAGCTGACTGTCCAATTTAGAAAGTTTAAGGCATTTGGCATAAGACAATTGGCTATTTCATTTTTCTTCTTTATTTCCTTGGTAATTGGCAGAATATTCCATAGCACGGAACATAAATATTATACTCCTGCTTTCAGCAGTGGATAATAGCTGATGCCATATTATTGATGTAGATAAAAGATAAACTACTGCTATTAGTTCTCTGAATCAAACAGAATGACATTATGACATCTCTTGGATATTGACAAAATAAATGCTGTGCATGAAATTGTTGAAAAATGCCTTCACAAATTCTCTTTCATTAAGTTTTTAAGCAACCAGATTTGGTATTTTTAAACATATATTCCCTCAGGGAAAGTGGAAAAAAATCCCCACAAACATAAATTGTTTTACTTACATCATAAATAGATTTTATTTCGCCCAGAGAACTCCACTGAAATGGCTAAGGTCTTTACAGATGGAGAAACAGTGATGTCTTCATATGTGTTTAGTTGAGGAGGGTGGAACAGCAGCCACTAGAAAAAGTTTTGAGATTACTATTGGGCAGGCCTCCTCAGTGGGGCTTACAGCAAAAAGGGTTAAAGAATTCTCCCCATCTCAGATGTGAATCCACTCTCTCTAAATACAAAATATGTTATAACAAATCAGATCTGAACATGCTTATTATGTCCAAGTGTTTCTCATTTCCACTGTTCGTCCACTTTTGCAATAAATGACTAGCATTCTGTGAATGCTTCTTATGTTCACAGGCTCCTTCAGTAACATAGATAAAATAAATATACATCAGAGAAAGATCAGGCTCCATAGGTCCACTGAAGAAATTTTCTCAGTCATTTAAAAAAAGTTGCTTTTCCTGCTCTTTCAGGCTCACTGTTTTGGCTTCTGACCTTTGCTATGCTTTTCATCTGCAGGACCAGATTACATTATATTAGCAATCTCTATCTTTGATCCATCTTTATACTTCAGATACCATAATGGTAAACACTGTGGGGGAAAAAAATGGAAATGAATTGCTCTCATCCTTTTTTTCTGTCACTGTAGTTATATTCATAGATGATCCACAAGTACTCATGCAAACATCTCTGGAAATACCTTCCTCATATCCTGCAAGATGGTTCATTACACAGAGAAGATTTTTACCTTTCCTTGACTTCTGAAAACGCTTTTGAGAGCACTGTGTGCTAATGGCTAAATCTATCATTTGAGATAACGAGCCCCTCAGGGACAAACATCTGATGGTGTTTACTGACAGAAAAATTAAATAGATTGAATGTATTTCTTACCACAAAGTACAAAAGTGATGAGATGACATGTTGTTCAGGAAACACTTCTTTCCATAAGCTAGCTACAGCTATAATCAACCATTTATAAATCAAGTTGACAGAGAGCAAACACAATACTCAGAGTTGAACAAGCGCATATAGATAAATCTCTGTTTTAGCACAGAACAATATAGATCTATAACTACCTTAACCTTTCAGTGTCAGAGATGGCAAGAATCTGTTTTGTTGTTAACCGCAATTCCACTCACAAACCATTCTAATACTGATTCACTCTTTTATCTACAAAGAACGCAGATCATATTCAAAAATATTCCATATCTCTTTATCTACCACACTGCCTTTTCTAGTATCAGTAAGAGCTGTAAGACAGTTTAATATTTCACTCTGCTTCAAATTCCCTTTGTCTCAGGCTGCATGCCTCTATGAACTCTTCAGATCAAAAAATCTGACTTCAAAATTTATCACATGAAAACCAAAACATGGAAACCAAAAATAAAGTTACAAAATATATTATTTTATATATTTATGCTTCTTCCAATGGGTCACAAAGATGCTGGATTTAAGTGTTTACTTAAACATCTTTACAGATTTAAGTAGCAGAGATTTAAAAGATTTGTGTTTGAAAACTGTTTACAAACTGAGCCCACAATGAAGATGTTCAGAGAACTGAACTGAACTTTAAACCCTTTTTTATTCAAACACTATAGATGGCTTATGACAACAAAACACAGCTTTGTGAAAGGTGATACAAATATGAAGTAGCATACTACAGTTATTGACATTCCAGATGGCACCTGTGTCAGTTATTATTCTATACTGAGACCTCAAAGGTAACATCAAGGGAATCCACAAAAATCTTTTCTTTGATTTTTAATTATATAGAGATTTAATTTCCTATGTCATCATAACATGCAATTACTGTCATTTTCTTTTCAGAGTTATTTCTACTATGGTAGTAAAACAGAAATTTTGCAAACACCAAGCATAAGACATTTCCTTAAGCACATTACAGTTTGGACAGGCAGTCCTTCTCATTTTATATGAGATCTTGAGATAAGCAATTATCCAAGCTCAGACAGAAAGACTGTATTATTTCTCAAAGGATAAACTACAGATACTTGTAAATACAGAGAAACATACTGTAGAAATATTAATACTGGTATAGCAATGGGGACAAAAATGTTTGTTGACAAAGTGTCTGAATAAGTTATTCCTGAAGCAGAATTATGGTGAAGCGAAGAATTCACATGGAGAAATATACCTTTGTATTTACATGATTCTCTATAGACTGCTAGCCAGTTTCTCTACGCAGCTAGTGCACTGATCTTTTGAACTCCAGTTAAAAATGTGATTCAAAGCTGAATGTGACTGAGACCTTCTTAATGCTTTCTTGAGATACATTGCACTGGACAAAAGTTTAGAAAATAAACTCTTTTCCAACAGGGACAGGCACAGAATTATAACAAAAATTATGATTCCAACTAGGTAGAAATAGTATTTATGATACTGTCTGTTGGTACTATACCTCTGAATAAGCCACAGCAATGAAAGTAAGACAGCAGAGCTATCTTAGACACAGATGAAGTTGGATGTAGGGGAAAAGAAGTATTCCTTAACCTTATAAGAACATGGTAGGGCTGAAAAATGTTAAATAACAGAAAACGCTTCTGACATCTTGTAATGGACATTTAAAAATGAGCATATGTAATGTATAGCACCCCATAAAAGTTTTAAAGACTAGTGTTATTAGGCTGTATTTTTAAACTTATTATTATAGACGGTGTCCTTGTGCCCTGCTGTCTGGTTCAGAATAAAAACTAGTTCAGAAATGGTGTTAGTTGAAAAGTTGATTCAGTCTGCCAAGGTAACTAGAAGTTTTATACCATTCTTAGAAGAAAAGGGTTACTTTCTTTTGGTCGAGTTATATAAATTTTTCTCCTGTCTTCTGTCTCTGCAGACTGATCTATGCACTCCTTCCATTAAGCCTGTCTAAAGGACAAAAATATATCCTCTTAGGAAAAGGAGAAAATGTAAAAAGAAAAAGGAAAACAACATAACGTCTTTCTCAAAGTTAAAGAATTTCTGGAACACAAGATGTTGAAGAGGATCGCATAATATTCTCTCTCATGACAGGGATCAGAGCTTTTGCCAGATACTCAGGCATCTTTATGCAGTTCACAGTATTGTAGATTTACTGAGTTTGAAAGGGGTTTCTGGAGATTATTTAGTCCAACCCCCTGTTCACAGCAAGATTGCCCACAGTTGGTTGCTCAGGGTCATGTCCAGCTGGGTTTTGAATATCTAGATGGATAGAGACTCCACAGCTTCTGTGGGCAACCTTTTTCAGTTTTTGACCCCCTCACAGTATATATATATATATTTATGGTTAATTTAAATGTTCACTATTCCAGTTTGTACATATTGCTTCTTGTCCTGTTACTAGATACCACAGAGAAGACACAGGCTTTGTACTTTTTTTATTCCTCCTATCAGATATTTATACACATAAGATTCCCCTGCAAATCTTCTCTTCTCCAGGTTGAACCGTCACAGTTCTTTCAGCCTTTTCTCCAGTCACTTTTGGTCCTTTGCTGAACTTGCTCCAATATGTCCATATCTTACACTGGGGAGCCCGGAGCAGTGTACAGCACTCCCAAGGTGGTCTCACCAGTGCTGAGCAGAAAGGAAGGACCACCTCCCTCAATCTGATGCCAACACTTCCTAACATGCCCAAGATGCTGTTGACCTTTGGTACAGAGGTGCAACACTGTCTAATGGCAAATTTGTTGTCCAAAAGATCCTAGTCTTTTCTGGAGAGTTGCTTCCCAGATTACTGGCTGCCAGACTGTATTGATGCATGGGGTTATTCCTCCCTAGGTGAATGACTTTGCATTTCCTTTTGTTGAATTTCATAATACTCCAATCTGTCCGCATCCTAGCCTCTTGTGATAGATCTATCATTTCTCATAGCACTGCCTTTGAGCCACCCTGCACTCTTTTAAAGAGCGTGAAGTCTCAGCTGGGAAGTAGCTTGTGTATTAGGTGTGGGGGCATGCCTAGGTTTTCTGAGATGGATCACTAGAGGTCTGACAAACACCAGAATATCAATAATCCCTCAGGACCTTGAAGCATGGTGTTAATGAAAGGAGCAGGACTGGACTTTCAAACTGATTTTGGGGAACCAGTTTGATATTTAGAATTGTGCATGCATGCAAAGAGGTCACAATTTCTTTCTCCCAAAGATTTCACTGTGTGTTATTTGGAAACAGAGTCCTCCCTGAAGGATACAATTAAAATAAATAATGTGGATTTAATACAAACAATATAGCACATCAATAATACATACCAATAGCATATTAATAATAGTAAAATAATCTCAAACAAGAGACAAGAAAAAAATATCTTCTTGGGAAAAAAAAAGATAAATTATTTCCTTATGAAAAGAGTAGAAATGTAATGGGATACAAAGGGAAAAGAGTATCTGCAGAATTCTTAGATTTTGTGACCAAGGAAACAGCAGAGGCAGAATCTAGTGGTTGTCATGGTATTTCAGTGCTGGTGCAGTACATTTGCTAGCACAATTCAGTTGGTATATTGTTCACAGACTGAAATGGCATTGGTAAATGCAGGGTGACTGTGCCACACAGTCTGATGGGCATCTGTTTCAGCTTTCAGACTTAGATATTTCTATTACTATTAGTGGTGAATACTAACATCTGTCCCCTGGTAAATTTATAGTAATTATTCTAACAATTGGTGTATATGAGGAGTCTTGATCTTGATTGACCAGGAAACATTGCAGCCACAGAATAAATGATTGGATCCGAAAGACTAAGGCTAAGTTCCCATACCTTTGAGGCTTTAGAACACCTAAGTCCCTCTCTACACAATTAATGAATCTCCACGTTGAATTACATCCCTCCAACACTTCAAGCAAATGGCTAATGTGCATGGACAAGTTATAGTGGATCATTTTTTAATTTTTGTAAATTCTATGGGTCCAAGGGCGACAGGCAGATCAATAACACCACTCAACTGGATATTTACAATGGCAGAGGGAAAAAAAAATATCAGAAATAAATTTTAAACATCGTCCACACCCTCAAATTCCTTGAAGAGTCCTGTTAACATTGCTGAAAATCTAGACACGGGCTTACAAATGCCTTGAAGCTGCTGCCATCTGTAACTTTGACAGAAAAGGGGAGGATTAAAGGATTGGAGTTGTGCCTCAATTCCATATCCAAAATAAATGTAAGTGAATTGGCTATCCTATAGGCATGCTCACTCTTGGATCATTAAATCTGCTTCAGCAAGTAGCAGAAGTTAATACAGAATTTTAAAGTATTTGTTGTCAGAGCTGCTGATCACATAACCACAGACTCACAGCCTGGTTGAGTTTGGAAGGGACCTCTAGAGATCATCTAGTCCCATCCCCCTGCTCCAGCAGGGACACCCAGAGCACGGGGCACAGGGTGGCATCCAGGTGGGTTTGGAAGATCTCCAGAGAAGGAGACTCCACAGCCTCTCTGGGCAGCCTGTTCCAGGGCTCTGTCACCCTCACAGGAAAGATGTTCTTCCTCACATGGAGGTAAAACTTTCCGTGTTTCAACTTGTACCCATTACCCCTTATCCTGTCACTGACCACCGCCAAAAAGAGTTTGATCACACTCTCCCTACAATCACCACCAGGTCAATGTAAGATAAGATCTGACACAATTTGCTATAGGAAGCTGGCAACATCAGACAGGGAGATAACTAATACTTAAGCAAAACAAGGTTATGTAATTCCTAAATCTGTTCTTCTCTCCAGCCTGAGGGGCTTCAGTGAGGATTTGGAGTTGCTCATGCCTTTTCTTTATTCTCCCCCAAACTTGCATGGGCTGCCCAACAGTTATTATTCCTGAAGCTGTCAGGATGAAAGCAAAGTGTCTTTTCAGTAAAACACTAGCATCATTTACTAGGCACTTGCAAGTTCAGTGTAATACAGGTGTTTCTACATGTCTTGCATGTCCAAACCCAGAGAACAAAACTCTCTATACGCTTCAGACAGAATATGGGCTCGCTGGCAGAGTTGACAGATTGTGCTTTATTTTGTTAGTGTAAACACATTTCATGATTCTAAGATTTAAGAATAAGAGTTATCAAAATAATAGGTCATTCTTTAATCTTCATGTGTTTCACAGTTCTTGATAGAATGGATTTTTTTGTCAAAAACTATTATTGAAAGTAAGATCATCACCAACACTTATTTGGAAAATATCACACATTCATCATTAATGACTTCAACAGGGTCATATTTTTTATTACTCACAAGAAAGGCCTTGGGAGCTGAACTATAATTGAAGTTACGATGAAAAAAAATTGCTTTCTTCTGAAAATTTATTACTAGCTGGGAAATACTTGTAGGATGGAGTTGGGGCTTGAAGTTCCATTAGAACAAAGCTATTAGGAGGTGATGTTGTTTTTGAACTCAGAAGAGAAGGTGCTAATGTTAGCTAAACTGCCTTTTCTTATGACATGTCCACCCAAGTCCATTTTAGAAACTATTAAATCGCAAAAAATCTTAATTACAGCAAGAGAATGGTATATGATACTTACATAATTACTAAAATAAATAGTGCTATAAAGTCATAGACCCATACTTTCCACTGTTTGCTTTTATAAATGGTTATAAATATGTTCTTTTTCTAAAACACTTTGAGATGCTTTACCTGTCTTTTATTTTTCCTGAAAGAACAATTTGATTATACACATGGACCATTGCCATTGTAGTTTCCCCTTTCCAAGCAAGACTAATTAGATTTAAGGCAATGGCTGTTCAAAATAAAAAGCCTGAAAAGGAACAAAGGAGATGATAGATAAATTGTATTTTGGAACATTACGGTTAAGACTTTTCCAGGCAGAGTAGCATTTTTTTATTTTTATCTATCCTGCAATGTGATGAAGGATTAAAATGTATGAAATCTAAAAACTGCATTTGATTCTTAAGAATTTTTTTTCTATTTTTTTTTTCTATTTTTTATACTGGGTAATTCATCTGGATACAGGTCTATCATCCATGGTTTTAGTTTGGGTCAATGGACTTGCTAGCAAAAATACTGGAAAACTGACGGAACTGTTTGACTTCAAGGGCTCTAATTAAAATTCTCTGGTGTTTGTTTTCCCCCACCTGACTTATGCCTGAAACTGCATTTTCTACATACTTGCTTTTATTTTTCTGTTCCTTCAGGTGAGGTCTAGTTGAAAAAACAAAATGCCAGTATACAATTTTCTGTCTAATTGAATGTATCTACATAGATGAGGAACGCCCCTGTTTTGAGGTAAATGTGACCCAAATCACTTCTACCTTCTCTTGATGTATTTTCTGCAGGAAGGAAACCAAGTTTTTTTTGTCATCAGTTCTGTAGTGCTGCTGGAGAAAAGTATATGTTCTCCAGCTTACTCCAGTTCCTTTGGCAAAGATTTAATTCTGGGTCTAAGAACCTAAAGTGACAAGAAAATGATTTCTCTCTGATTTATGACATCGTGCTTCATTTAATGGCTTGAACTCCAAAATCATTAAAACAGTCAATGTTTAAATAATAAATAATAAATAAATAAATAATATTTTAAATAACTTAAAATAGTCAATGTTTAAATAATGGACCACTTATCTCTCAATCCTAGGACAAACTCACACCACCACAGGTCTCTAAGTCAACATATGCTAATAAGCACTCGACCCTGGTCTAGATCATGGTGATTGAAGAGTAAGCGTGAGCTCCTAGTCTGTTACAAAACTCAGATAAAATGCATCCATATTTAAGCACTACAGAATCAGCTTCAGCATATATCCTCTATATATGTACAAAGGATTAAGGATTTGTATAAGATCCCCTAAATGATGTCATCATCTTTTTTGCTTTGAGACTAGCACAGTAGTAAAGTGGATTTAAATGAATAGAAATGAATCACTAAAATCGGCTAATTGAATTCCCAGATAAAGAGGGAATCAGAGAAGAAAGATGGGCATTGTGTATGTTAATTGTTCACAAGGCAGTAGCAATTGCACTGACTTCAGAAGGACAATACAGTGCGTGCAGCAAAAATTCTTCAGGTTGATAGAGAGTCTTCATTTGCTCTTTTATAGAGCTTATCTGTCAAATGCAGCTCTTGGCATACTCAAAGAAAATGTCAGTCCATGTCCATGCTGTGCATTCTATTAGTTTTAAAGACCGAGTGAAGAACAAGCATTGCAGCTGCATGGTCAAAAACGTCATCATTTACAGTGTTTCAGGCTCTTGGAAGGAGATTGAAGTTTCCCTGTAAGATTGTGTGGTTGTTGGGATTATATCAGCAGAAAACATTTAAGTAGGCCTGTAACAGTTTTTATCTTAAAAAAAAGCCCAGCACCACCTTGAAAGTAAATAGCAAGAGATAAAGCAAACATGGGCCATTTGGATGAAACCAGGAAAGTAACAATACATAATTTAAATCATGAAGGCAATCCATCTGAAGAGTGCAAACCATGATCAGAATAATCAAAATAAGTCTGAGAGGTTAGGAGAAGTTGAGTTAAATATATGTTACAGGGTCATTCTTCAGACCCATTTGTTCAGCAGAACTCAGTGATAAACCCAAGTGCTAAAAACTGGGGAAAGAGGAATAGATCAGGGAAAGAATTTATGACATGAAAAAAAAAGTAAAACCTTCCTAGAGAATTGCTACTCAAATACTAAATGATCATTAAAAGTATTGAATAAATTAAACTTGCATTGGCAAGGAATGCAAAGCTGACCCTATATATGTATATATATATATATATCTTCTTTTTTTTCCATGCATCATCTAAGTGTGTTATATATTAAGAAGACAAACTGGAATTCCTTTAAATCATTCTTTTCTATAACAGTATTTTAGAATTGGTAAACTTGTACTGATATTAGTAGGATAATTCAGGGATTTGTTATGCCAGTCAAATGAGTATGTAGAATTTTTTGTTCTGCCGGCACAATTATTATTGTTATTGTTATCAATATTATCATAATTACTATTATGAAATTTGTTATCACTATTACTATTATTATAACAACTTATATTATTATTTACACTTTCTTCATTTTTTTTTCATTTAATTTGATTGATTGTTGGTTGTATTTCTTAAAAATGAAATTCAAGGTCAGAGCAGGTGAATTATCCACCTACCAAAGTAATTTCTGACTAAAGTATTAGCTAAATAGAAATAAGACTTAAACACAGAGTGACTTTTGCTATTAATGCTAAGTACAATTCTGAATTTTGCAGTATTCTTTGATCCTTTATACTGTTTAAATGGAATAATTAATTCAAAACCTCATGCTTCTAATTTGATAGATAAAAGCACATCAGTTATAGCAAAGTGTTTTGTACCACATGCTGCAGATTCTAATTGGCTTTGATATGGATGATATCTTTCATAATTTATTTCTTAAGCAAAAATAAAATGTCATGTTACACTGATTTACCACCAGCACTAACTCAATGTTCATCATGGGCAAAACCTTCCAGTGTTGGCCAGCCACCTAAACAGAAATGTTGTGACAAGAGCACATGAATTTCAATAAAAAGGCCATGTCACTCATATCATGTCAGTGATGCCATGTCATTCATTTCGGAGCTTGTATAATACCATTAATCTGTTTCAGTTTGTTTTATGCAGTCCTATAAAAACTGTGTTCAATATCCAGTGTTGAACACCAAATGCTCCACATAGCAGGGTCTAATTAAACCGAGATGGGTTCTGCTCAGGCCAGATTCTGTTTTTCATTGACATGTATGTAAAGTGATTAAATTGTTATTCCTATCTGTAAAGGAAATTGCTTCAGGACTACAATAATAACTTTCATCAGGAGAAGGAGATATCTGCAACTATACAAGGAAAATGTATATGTATGTATGCCAGACAAATTGTTTTCAGGCAATAATAGGAAATTATGTATGGTACATTCATATGAGATTGACAGTAAGTCTGTGAATGATTATAATATATTCATGAAAAAGAATCACAGAATCACAGAATGGTTGAGGCTGGAAGGGACCTCTAGAGATCATCTAGTCCAATCCCCCTGCCCAAGCAGGGCCACCTAGAGCACGTGGCACAGGGTGGCATCCAGGCAGGTTGTGGAGAATCCACAACCTCTCTGGGAAAAATGTGAAGAAAAAGAAAAAGGAAAAGAAAAAGGAAAAGAAAAAGAAAAAGAAAAAGAAAAAGAAAAAGAAAAAGAAAAAGAAAAAGAAAAAGAAGAAGAAAAAGAAAAAGAAAAAGAAAAAGAAAAAGAAAAAGAAGAAGAAAAAGAAAAAGAAAGAGATAAAGGAAAAGAAGATCAACAACAGAAGCAATTTCTGTGTACAGGTACAGTTTTCAGAATTTGACACTCTGGACACTTCAATTAAATTTTGCTACTTCATATCTTTCTGAAAAAGCTAATACTTTAAAACAAAAGTATTAATGGAAAAATAACCTTTGGTAGCATGTCCTTGCTGATCTGAGAAGAAACGCTGAATATTAAATAACAGTAATTGGCAGTTCTGCTTCAGCAGTTCTGCTGTGTAGTACTCATGGGGAGTCCAGTCCTCATATCTTTTGATCATTACTTCACTTCTTGATCTAGGTCACATTTAAACATACAACAACATGTTATGTTTCAAAGTCAGCCTTTGAAAAATTTGTGCTGTTTCTAGTCTGCATATAAACACAAAAAATTATTCTCTGATGTTGTTAGTCTGATACCTGTCAACAGTGCTTAGATTCGCATTGAAGAAATATAACAAAAGAAGGCAAAATCTGTGAATATGAATGAAAAGGAAGAGAGAAATCATGAGAAAAAATTTCCCTCTGATCTGAAGTCTATAAAGTACCTAAGCAGACAGTTGAAAAAAGCCCTCTTGACTTCAACTGTATGCTGATAAAAAGAAAATGACCCTTCTCTTCCTCTTCTCACTCTTTGAATAACTGCACAGACTGACACAGCAATTTACTGACATCATATCTTGTGCTTTCTCCTTGAGCAGAACATATCTAACATATTTTATTATCCTGGCTGAGTTCTATGTGGGGTAGTCTACATTTATAATTTTAGAACAGAAACCAGGCATAGGAAAGCTGAACCACCAGCTGTGTCCTTTACTCACCCTATGGTATTGGCAAGTTCTGAGTCCCCTCAGCTTTTGGCAGATTCTGCTTTTGAAAAATAGAGATTATATTTTCCTATCTTGACTGCAGGAGTTCATTGAACTAATTGATGTCCTATCAGTGCTGGGCAAAAGCAAAGCACTTTATGAAAGTTAGGGATTTCTGTGTTTTTCAAAATATATTTTGCACAGAGATCAGTTTAAAAATATAAAGGATCAGTATTTGCCAGTTATGACCAGTTTAATAGAAAGTTGAGTCATTTTCATTATCAGTGAAATAATTCAAGGTTATTACTGTCTAACAAATTAAAATGAACAGTTTATTTACTGAGGTCAACAGCATGTCAGATAGTAGAAAATCTGACAGACTGAATATAACACAAGGAAATAAAATGGCACTCAGAGTTGTAGATTAGCATGGATAATTGTGAAAACTGTAATCTCTCTTTCAAAGTGAGCAGGTGCAATTTCAGAGTAAAGCATCTTTTCATTATTAAAGAAAAAGGCAGGCAGTCAAAATAATAGTTAACTGCTCCTATGCCCTTTTGAAAATGTGCAAAGATATAGACTTTTCAGACTACACAATTCAAGTTCTTTGCGAGAAATTAAAATACCCCAACTGGATATATGCTTCTATGTAGGGGGTTGTGTGTGGGTGTGTTTATGCATATCTATCTATAAAACCTTTCTACACGTCTGTGGAATGCAGCTAAAACTGAAAAAAAGAGTTCTAAAAGAAATGGTGATCACTGAGCATTTCATTTTACTGTTCCTCAGTAAAACTATGAAGTAAGAAAAAATAATGGTATCTTCTGGAGGAGCTGTTCAAACTGCAGTGCAGTGGTAGAAATAAAACTTGTAGCAAACTATTTAGAGAGTGCAAAGCAGATATTTTCAGTCAGTTATGCCTTTTAAGAGAGAGAAGAGTAACAGAAAATTAGAATGTGTTTGTTTCTGGAAAATTCCAGATTGAAAACATAAAATTTATTTCTCATAAATAAAAAAAATGGAGAAACAGATTTCTATTGTCTAGCTATTAAGGTCCTTTCCTGTCATTCATCCCAGTGATTTTTTCAATAGAAAACTGTGAAGTAGTGAAAAACTTTTCATCACGGTTTTCTGGGAAATTTAATTCATACCAACTGACAGACAGACATATGAGCACTCAACTGTAAGATAAGGAACATGAGGAAGAATGTCATACCATTTCTCCTAAATGAAGTCTAGACATACTCTCTCCTTTTCCTTCCTTAGCAATCATTAGACTCTCTATGACGTTTTGGCTGCATTGTCTTCTAAGGGTCCACACTGCTCCTGCCAAGACACCTGGAAGCCCATAGATTCAGTTTCCAAAAGCCCAGCTGGAACTACATTGTCGGGTCTTTTCCTGTCATTGCTGCCCTGCTATAAGGGAGAATTGCCCAGTATGAATATTCAACACTGAATGATGACATATCCTCTTATGGTGAATGACAGTAGTGTAACAGAAAGCCCGTGAAAAAAATATTCCTATCAGTTACTCCTTTTCAATTTCTCCATTCTCTGTATTTCAAATGAAGCTAAGTACACTTCTTCTGTAGGAGAACAAAACAGGAAGAAAAAAGTTAACGGAAATAAAAGAAATAGATGAAGTGGGATGAGAGAAACATTCAGTGTTTGCTTTCAACATTGCATTCAAATTTCCTTGACATTCATAATAATGAAAAATTAGAGTGTATACTGCACCAGGAACAAAGAAAGCATGAGGAAACAGCCTACACATAAAGAAGCTGAATAGACAAACGAATGGGCTTATTTAGTGTTCTGTGTTAGGTTATAGGGAGGTGCAATGAGTGAAAGATGTGAAACCGTAGCCTGGGGATGAAATAATATATTTCTCAAAACTGAGATATATTTGACTATGCAAAAATTTTTATGTAAATGGCAGAAATTTGACATCAAATTGTAAAAAGCTTTAGGGATAAACAGGAGGAAACATTTTTGCATGGGCAGGAGGTGGATCAGAAGCTTAATAAGCCTTGTCATCTAGTACAGGTACATCACAAAAGTCACAAAAGTCAAGGCCTCAATTTTATCTGTCCGGATTATATTTTACGAGTTCCACAAATAACCAAAGAAATTATCCAGGCAATCAGCTCTGCCATCCTAAATAAGTATTGTAAGATATTTCTAAGGAGATTATTATCTTAATTTTCATGATTTATGTTAGATATTTCATTAAAATATGTAAGAATATTCTCTTCCAAGCAATAATCAAAGAAGGCTTCCTACATGTAATAAATATATGTTTATTGTTTTTTTTTTCTGATTTTCATTATCATTATCTGTATCCAGTGGAGATAATAGGATAGCATAGCATGATATAGTTCTCTGTATCACTGGATATTGTTACAGAGTAAGTTTACAACTGTGTTTATACTGCTATTAGTACTATCAGCAACCATGCTTTCTCAGTAATAGGACCTCCACTTGCACAGGTTTTCCCACATACTTTACATTTCCTGAGGCAACATTTCTTGTCACAATTGACAATTTTTCTTCCTCCTATTAGAGTAACATGAATCCTGCAAGTACTTGAAAAAAAATAGGAAATGCTCATAAAATTTGTTACAACAATTACTTCAAGTTTGAAAACTCTGCCCTGCAGGGAAAGGCTTCAAAAATAATAATAAAAAAAAATGTGTCTACATAAAGAAGTGAAAAGGTACCTTCACCACAGTCTAAAAGAACTATACTGGGAAATTTTTTTTGACAACTGAGTTCTCTATTACAATGAATAGATAACAACATACTGTGCACAGGCACACTAGACTGCATGATCATGGTGAACCCCCTGCCTTCAAAAATCTATGAAGAAGGTTGACTGCTGTGAAATATTAATTCCTTAGTTTAAGTGCATTTACAGTAGTGTACAGCATTTACTAATGCTGTTGCACTGTAGCAATGTGCTTTCCGTAGTATTTTAACCCGCTGTTAACAAGTTCATCCAAATGCCACAGCAGTGACTGTGAGATTTGCTACTGAAATCATAGAATCATAAAATCATAGACTGCCTAAAGTTGGACGGGACCTCTAGAGCTCATCTAGTCCAACTCCCCTGCACACGCAGGGCCACTTAGAGCACGTGGCACAGGGCTGCATCCAAGCGGGTCTTGAAGATCTCCAGAGAAGGAGACTCCACAACCTCTCTGGGCAGCCTGTTCCAGGGCTCCGTCACCCTCACTGTCAAGAAGTTCTTCCTTAAGTTCCTATGGACCTTTTTATGCTTCAGTTTGTGGCCATTTCCTCTAGCTCTGTCAGTGACCACCAGTGAAAAGAGGCCAGCCCCATCCTCCTCACTGCCTCCCTTGAGGTACTTGTACACACTGATCAGGTCCCCTCTCAGCCTTCTCTTCTCCAGGCTGAACAGGCCCAGCTCCCTCAGCCTCTCCTCATAGGGCAGATGTTCCAGGCCCTGGATCATCCTAGTCGCCCTGCGCTGGACTCTCTCCAGCAGCTCCACATCCCTCTTGTACTGTGGGGCCCAGAACTGGACACAGTGCTCCAGATGTGGCCTCACACAGATGTGGCTGAGTAGAGGGGCAGGATCACCTCCCTCGACCTGCTGGAGACGCTCCTCTTAATGCACTCCAGGATGTCATTGGCCTTCTTGGCCACGAGGGCACACTGCTGCCTCATGGTCAACCTGTCATCCACCACGACGCCCAGGTCCTTCTCTGCAGAGCTGCTCTCCAGTAGGTCGGTCCCCAGCCTGTACTGGTGGCTGGGGTTATGTTTCCCCAGGTGCAGGACCGTGCACTTGGCCTTGTTGAATTTCATGAGGTTTTTGACCGCCCATTTGTCTAGTCTGTCCAGGTCCCTCTGGATGGCAGCACAGCCCTCTGGAGTATACCTATGCCCTGTTTACTCCGTAGCCCTCTCAATAGTTATGTCAACATAACACACTTTTTTTTCCTATTTCAAAAATACAAACAGCAGCTATGACAATGGTGGCTTAAATTAAATACTTATATTTCATATAACTGCCCTCCTCCAGGTTTCTTTCCCCCTCATAAAGCATAAATAAACTTAAAACCATACTGTATCACGGCTCTTCTAACTCTCTCTGTAATTTCCATTGCCTTTTTCACAGCTTGTGAGAGCCTGTGCATGATAAAATGCAACCTAGAGTGACAGGGATCTCTCTGTCCTGCTATACTTAAAACAGCTTATTCAGAACTTTCATAAATATTTCAGTTGTGAAGGTGAACAATTCATTGATTTTGGTCCATAGTGGCTCTCTGCCTTCCAGAATGAAAACTAGCTAAAGTATAGGAAGCAAAAGGTAGAGTCACTTCAGGATGAAGGCTAGCCACACGGACAAGTGCTGGTGTGGCTTTATTCCTCTTTCTCAGGAAAGTGAGAAGGGAGACCATGATAAAAAGTCCCCTGTTTTAGGATGACACTTAAACCATGTTGATGGCTTACTGTAGTGTTATATATTGTTGTGTGAGATATCTTTCATTTTAGGAGACCGTGTTGGGGAAGAAATTCAGGAAGGACCTCAGAAAATAGAGTGCATAGGCAAAAGGTGAAAAGACATAACAGATTACTGAAAATATACCTAAGGTAACATACCTACAACTTGATGAAGAGAATGGAGCACATATCTCAGAAGGAGAGAGTAGAAAGTCTAAGGTGTTTTGGTTTGGAGAGGAAAAACATGAAAGGGTGTATGTTACAGAACCATAAAGACATTTCATAAAGTGACAGAGGGACTGTTACTCAGTAATTCTGGCAGTTTTGGAACCTGGGGCCTACTGATAAAATTAATAGGTGAGCAGTCCAGCTAGAGAATATCTGAAATTTGCTACCAGATTATTTTCAGTTTCAAAAAGAAAGTAGACAAATTTATGGACAACAAATGAGCTAGTCATTAGATCATTTGCTCTCCTGACACTATTTGTCTTTGCTTGGCAGATAGTCTTTCCTGATAGATTGCTTTTGTATTTTTTATACAAAGATATTTTTTCATCATTCTGTAATGAACCAAACTGCAATTTATGTTTTCTTGTTGATTTCAATCTCTCTTTCCCAAGCAGAACCCAGTTTTATAGCACATTTAATCATAAAATATTTTTCTCCAAGGCTTTTTATCAGAATTGTGCTCCCTTTCATTCTCAGACTGGTCAAGTTCTTATGACCTTTTAATGATATTTAATTTCTTTTTCTGGCTAAGCATAAAGGAGTTTTGATGCTGTCATGAAAACCTACTTGCTTTCAATCTTTCTATTTTTCAGAAAAGGTAAATGTCAAGCTGTGTTCTTTGCATACAGACCCTTACTTATTAAGGTCTAGAGTTGTACAGATACATGGTTATCTGTCTCTAGACATCTTTACAAAACACATTTTTAAACACAAGGAATTCTGCCATGCACCAATTCCTTATCTTATGGTGAACAATATAGTACTATTCCAGCAACATGATTGGGATTATTCTATGTTTTTATTAACCAGTGACATGCCAATCCCTCTTCAGGAAAGCGCTTCAACATGTGCTTACTAATTGTCATAGACTCTTTTCTGTTCTCAGCAGCATGTCGAAAATACTGATTCTCTTCACTCCATTTTAATACACGCCATTTGCTCTGTCTTTTCTATTGTGTGTTCTTTTCTCCTTCATTCTTTTCTCCTTCTCTTCCTACCATCTGCTGAATCTGCACCACCATCTCTTTTTCATCGTGAATACTTTTCTTACAAGCTCAGTTAGTTAAAACTGACGATTTATGGATTCACTTGCTGGTTCAGGCACAGACCAAATATGACTAATGAGTGACACGGTCAGAGTTCACCTGAGAATTCTTTGCTGCACAGAAAAAATATTTTTCACAGTCCACAGATAATACTTAAATTAATGATTAACTGATTGATCATTCTGAGTTAGAAAACACAAACATAAGAAGATCTGGAGATTATGGAGAAAAGATACACTACAGAAATCTCTCCTTCTCATACATTTAGCAAGAAATCAGTCCTTGGTTTTAATATAATAGAGAAGAGCTTGCTCAGGAAACCTCTATGTGAACCTGCTATCAGATGGCTGAGTACATAGAGTTTGGCCTTTGAGGAGGACGTGAAGCTGTCCAGGTTTAGTCCTGCAAAGAGAAGGCTAAGGGGAGGGAGGTCTACTAACAGCCAGCACCCACTAGAACGGGCACTACAAAGATTAAAACTTTTCTTGATGATGCCAGATGTTATAACAAGGTCATAGATTAGGAGGTTCAGTTGGACAGTTGAGAAATTTGTCTCACAAGGAGGGTTGTGGAACACTGCGACGAGTGCCAAAACAAGTGGCGTATCCTCCAACTTTAGCCTTTTTCAAGACTTGGTTACAGAAGCTTGCTTTAAGTGGGAAACTGGATTAAATGATATACAGGGTTCCATTCCAAAAACATTCATGGTTGTTTGGAATTTTATAAAGTCCTGAATGCTCCAACTTAAGAAGTTTATATTTTAAATTGATTAAATCCATTTATCATTTTAACTATAAGTACGGATCTTCTTATAACAAGTGCTTTGCTTTGACTTTAAAGCCAAATAGAATCTTTCTTCAATCTTAGTGGTAATTTGTTTAATTAGCACTAAAAAAACACTTAGAAAAACACTTGGAAATTGCATGTTTCACCTCTGATCTCAAATTTAGAATCATAAAATGCCTGTGGTTGGAAGGGGACTCTGAAGATAATTTAGTTCAACTCTCCCACTCCAAGTGGAGACATTTAGAGCAGTTTGCTCAGGGCCATGTCCTGTCAATATCCACTGGTTACCACGCAGAAGACTCTGCCTTCACCTTCCTTACTCCCCTGCAGAGCTGTTAATACACATTGATAAGATCCACAGGAACCTTCTGTTCTCTGGGCTGAACAGTTCCAGCTCTATCAGCCTCTCCTCAGATGAGAAATGCCCCAGTTCTTTAGTCATCTTTATGGCCCTCTGTTGGACTGACTCCGCTACGCCCATGTCTATCTCGTGCAGGAGAGGGCGGAACTGTATTCACTACAGATGTGGTCTCACTAGGGTGAGCGGAGGGGAGGTTGTCCCTCTGTGCCACAAATGTGCACAACTTGAGCATAGTCAACTTGTCATCCATCATTATCCCCATTATCCCCATCATTATCCTTTTCTGTAAGGTTTTTTTCCAGTTGGCCAGGACCCAGGCTGTACCTGTGCATGGTGTTATTCCTCTTCATGTGCAGGGCTTTGCATTTCCCTTTTCTGAACTTCATGACGTTCCCCTTCACCCATTTCTGCAGCCTGTTGAGGTCCCTCTAAATGGCAGTATAGCCCTCTGACATATGAACTTCTCCTCACAGTTTTGTAACAGTTGTATGTTTCTGAGCTATCTTGAAGTTAGACAGAAAAAAATTGCTGATAGTAGGCATATATTCAGTACCTTCAGAAAGACAAAACGGAATGAAAACAATAATTCTCTTCTCCCACAAGCATTCAAGTATATGAACCTATTATTTCCAATAGATGACTGGACTAACTTCTGACTAACCTCTATACCAGGTGCCAAAACAGAAAAAAAAAGTCCAGTAGTTTTTATTATAAGGATTGTTGAACTGCTGCTGTGCAACACAAAAATAACATACAAAATGTGACTTTGATATCTGAAGACTGCATGTTTTGGAATATTATAAGAAATTATGATAGGACAGAATAAGATGATGTGTTTTTTTAGTTCTGCCTGAAGATTTTTAAATCTTTACTTTTCAGCATAAAATTATCTGCATATATATATAATATAACATGACATCTATTCAGGCAACACAACTTATTTTAGGTGTTCTGGTGGTATTTTAGAACATTAAAGCATTGTACATAAAAAGTACAACTGTTGAAACTAGGGTTGATTAACTATTACCAGCAAGAAAATTCTGATATATAGACTTCTTATCAAAATGTACGGCAGCACTAGGGATAATACCAATTTGTATAATTTATACACATATATACGCACATAGTGTTTCAGGTAATTTCATCACTAAACATAGCAGAAAAATTCATTGAGGGATACTATAATTGTTGTCACACAAGCCATGCTTGCTGCTGATGCAAATGCATGATGCAAATAGTTATCATTGAGTATTTGCATTAATCCAAAAAATTTAAAAGAGAGGAGCACTAACAGATACTGTCCCAGCTACTGTCTGTCAAGATAAGTAAAAACAAAGGCTTCCCTTTATCTAGCTTTCTGCTTGCTTCTTCTTTGAGTTACAGATGAGGTAGAACTGTCCCTGTTTTTCGTGCTCTGATTATGAGAAATGAAGCCCTGAGTAAAGACCACAACATTTGGAATAGTAATCATGTATTCTTTACATTTAGAGAGGAAAAAAGAAGATATTGATGAAAAGGGAGGAGATGATTGGTAGTAAGTTTCCAATAGTTAATCTTTTCAAAAATGCTTTATGATGGAGATATATATTCTTTCTGTGTGAAAGAGAAAAAAAACCAAAAGGTCACACATTGTAAGAGCATTGTAAAGTTAAATTTGATCAAGAGCTAAGTGCTGGATCAATCAGCATGCCTATCAGTTTAACATAGTCTGCATTAAAATCTTGAAGTTTTCTATGTACAGAAGAAGATGATGACAATGTTTTATCAGGAATATTGTACATCCAGTACCTCCAGTTCTCTCATGACTTCCTCACTAAGTGCAGAAAGAATTTTTTAAGGCAACAAAGCACCCAGAGGAAAGCTTTACTCATATAAGTATCTGCTGAATTAGGTGCATGTCTTTTAATTATGGTCCAACTTCTTCCTAGGTATGTGGGAGTTTTCTAGCACCACTGAAAGATGAGGTCTCATGCCTAGTTGGCATCAAAGTTATGCTATGTTTATATTAGCAAGTAACTACGCTTGAAAGCAGTTGAATTCATGTGGCATAGTGCAAGAAATGCTCATCCTAAGAAGAGAAAATCATAAAAATAGGTTATACCAAGAAGAGAACAGCCTGCTTACAAGGCACTTTTATTGGTTCACATTGAGACATATTTAACAAACAAATAATTAGGTTTATATATATTTTGAGTTCTTAAAGTTCATGCTGGACTATCTTCATGGAAAACAAGAAAAAAGTTAGAGGTTGGTCCCAAACCCTTTGAAGACAAATGGAATATTTCTGTTAAATTTAGTGGTTATTCAAAAAGGCTTTGAACAAATACATAGTTTTTTATTACCCACAAGTGTATGCAATCTTAAGAGTTCAAGGTTAGTACAAAATTAAAGGCATCTAGAATTTACTAAATGTGTTTGTTGACTGTCTATAACTATTTGTCATGTGTTTAAAAAAAAAACTGTATGAAATAAATTAACAGAAAAAATGAAAGTTAAACTCCGCTTCACTAATGTTTTCTTTGTAGAATGAATCATATGATTGCCTACAAAATTGGAGAATCTTTTGAAGTGATTTCACTTAGCCTATTATCTTCATAAAGTTGAGCACTAAAATCCAATTAAAAATTTGAAATATAATTTGCTTGCCAGAGTCTCTTTTCAAATATATATTGTCACAATGTTGCTTTTGGAACATGTGATTTTCAGTCAAAAGTCTAGCAGTGGTTGGAAAATATTTGATACACTCTATCAATATGAATTTTATTCAAGATTGAAACCAAGCATGAAACTTCTTTCCAAATAGCAAAAACTTTTGATTTGACTCAGGTATGGAATGATTTATCTTCATTTCAACAGTTATTCATGTTGTTTTTTATCCACACCAAAGCACTGCCTAACCACCAAAAAAAAAATTTTTTATTTGGAATAAATTGTAATTTATATAGCAGCATTTTGGCCTTAGGACTAATGAATGCAAATGAATTTCTTGCCCTGAAGTCTTGACAGTTGAGAACAGTGCAAATATATCTGCACGTTTGTACGCTTAGCTTGCGCAGCTTAGCTTGTGCAGCTGGATGGTCAATTACTCATTGAAGTGTCCCTTTCTTTCGTAAGGGTCAAGTTGTTCTTCAATAGCATCACACTTCCTCAGCCAAATATACGATGGAAGTTTTCTTTGTGTATGTGAAGATAAAAATTCATGCATATATTTATCAGTTGACTGTTTTTACTTCAGAATTTGAAAATTTCTGTTAGCTAACCTCATACTCTTTTCAACATGACAAAACATGATTTTTTACATAATATCAGCTCGACATTTTTACAGAGCAGTATTTCTTGGTTATGGAAATTGCCATTGCTTCCTGTATTTGCACTGCACTATTATATCACACATCAGACATATCGATTTCAAAACTGTGTCTACAAAATTTTTCAAAACAAATTTTATTAAATCTACTGAAAAGAATTAAGACTGATGTATTAGAAAAAAGCATCACTCCCCTTAAAATTACATGAAAAAAAAAATCCTGTGCAAATTTATCCCCAAAATTCATTTGATTAAACTGTACTGAGATAATGATTTGATCATTTAAATATAATGATTTAATCCTAAATGCAAATGTAACACGAACTTTCTTTTGGTCATTTTGGTTTTCTTAATAAATTTAGTATATTTTTTCAGCATATATTTTTATTTTTATATTTACTTTGTTGTTTTTTTAACATATTTAACATATTTTTATGTATTGTATGTATTTTTAACATATTTACTCTGCCAGATTACAGGTAACATTAACTAAAGAATACAAGATAAGGAGCATAGACAAACTTCATTAATGAAGGACTAGAGGCTTCCTGCAGAGGTAATTGTAATGAGTATCTGAAACATGACCAGATTCACCTGGCATACTGAATTACTTTCAAATGTATGTCTCCTGATACAGATTGTCTTTATGTAACCCACTCCTTTCTTACTCTTACAAGTAAGTACAAGTAAGAAGCAGTCTTGCAGATCATCATAGGTTTACTTCTACTCAACTGGAATGACTATGGCCAGTGCTTGTATGAATCACTGCTCTCATTTAAACTGAAACTAAAGGACTATCTGTTGACTTTCATAAATAGATAACCTCACATATAATTATATTTGTAGCTCCTATGGATCCTCCTTATGGCTTTTCTTAGAAACACTGGTGACAAAAGAACTGATGGGATGGCCAAAAATAGACGGAAGTGTTCAGACACATTTGGAAATTTCATGACAGCCAGGTGCCTCAAGTGGTAATGTAGAAATACTTTCTATTACCTCCATTCTTTGTTCTTTTCTTTGAAGTGTTTTGTATGCATCTTTCCCTCAAGTAAGAATGTAAGAAGTGTGTGTAGCACCAGACTACAGACTTCACTGATGCACTGACTGTGCTCTGGAGCATAAAAAAGCCAAAGTATTAAGGCAAAAACATATAAATTAAACAAACATTCTTTTTTCTTCATTCCTCCACAGGTGGCAGGAAGAATAGAGTATCTGTATAACTTTCTATGAAAATGTTAGGAAGAAAACATGAAATAGTTCTATGCTTTTAAAGATTAGCAGACTTTCTCGTAAATACTGATGTTTTATTCTGTTCTTTTAACATTGACTATAATGCAGCAGTGACAGAAATGGTGGTATTTAATAAATTATGAGTTATAAAAATTATGAATTAAGTTTCATTTTGCTCAAACTTGTATATTCAGGGCTTAAGGCTGTGAGTGACTGAATACCTTTATATCATTCTGCTTTCTCCTCATTTATCAGATTATGTTCCTATGCGTTATTTACTACAGCATTTTCAATCTCCTCATTTGCTCATATTATCCTTCTCTCTGTTTCTTTTTTTTTCATCAAGAAGCTGATTATGAAAATATAAGAACATTTCATACCAACTTTCCTTCTCCTTGAGTTCAAGTATTTTTTCTTTTTTTTCCACACAGGTAATCAGTTGCAGTGTCCATAAAAATTATGACAGGTACCAATTAATCGACACTTGAGAATTCTAGGGAATACATATGTCACTGTAAGTTGGAATTTTTCAATAAGATAATTTTATCAAATACAAATTTTATGTATGTAAAGACATTTCACTGGAAACATATACATAATATATAGAAAATTCTTAGAAAATCAAAGGTATAGATTTTCTTAGAAAAGCAAAGATAGAAATTCATAAGGAATGTTATTAACTAATCATGTGAGACAGCTGTACAACTATAAGAGCAATAAATTTCAGTGCAAATTTCAATTCTTGCAGATCAACCTTCCTCTTCCTACAAAATTAGCTTCATTTCCTAAATGATTCTCTACTTTTCCAGTGTAGGTGAGGATCTTACAAGCAACAGCTTTCCTTTAGGAACACCATTCATCTGCAAGTGTGATCTGTCATATGAGTATGGAAAGTTAATATATCATCATGATTTCAAAGAATTATTTATATGGCATTCATACAAAGGGTTGACATAAATATTTTACAGTACTGGTTGTCATCTATTTTAACTCTTTAATTTTATAATCTCTATTCTTTTAAAAAAATATTATTTCTCTTGAAATTTATTGTATACTATTATGTAAAGCCATATATTTGATACAGCAACATTCTAGATTATCCTGTCAAATGTTTTATTACTATGTTTCAAAAAAAAAAGTTCTTTTTCTCATTATGTATGACCTTTGTTCAATCAGTGTCATACCACAGTGAATCTTTACATTTAGAGATATGAAAAGTACATCAGGAAGGAATAACACATAGCTGCTTCAGTAGACTGTTCTGAAAGGTAACCATTTTCAAGAAGTATATTACATTGATTGTGATCATATGTGCATTGTGCAATTGCAATAATTGTGATCATTAGTACATTAGTTGGGAGAAGAGGCTGATTTTCTCCAAAGAACTCCAAAGAAAAGGCAAGTCAGAGACAGATCCAGAAGTCAAACTGAAGCTAGAACTATGAAAAGAACTTTCTTGAGGTTGCACATCTCGAAGGGAAGGGCTCTGGAGCGGACGCTCGCGCCGGAGCTCCTTGTCTAGAGGCGAACAACTGCGGCCAGAGCCGCCGAACGAGCAAGCGTAGAGTGCGAGACGCAGCCCCAGCGGCGACCCCCGTGCGGC
>VWPW01018098.1:0-13002 GCA_013389825.1 Crypturellus undulatus
CAGTGAAGGTGTGGTTGAAAGTGTCTTAGTTAACCGCTCAGATGGATTTGTGTATGGTGATTTCATTTCCTGACGACACCTCTGGCATTTGCTCTTACATGGTCTGTGAGGGAGCACTGGAGAGGCAGTGATGCTCCTGCATACTGTTAGCAGACCTTGCCGTGGTGGGTTTGATGCTATCTGCTGCAGACAAATTTTCCCCAGAAGTCAGGACCAGGACCTCAGAGGTATACTACTCTCAAGCAGAGGCAGATATTTAACTGCGCTGAGCATTTCTGAAAGCTCTGCTCAGTAGTTTAGGTATCAAATGGGAGCTGAGCTTTGCTGAAAATCTCTCCTTTGTTGCAGAAGACTGCTCTTTTCATCTGGAATGCTTTGATATGTAACAATTTGTCTCTGTCTTGATAAAAACTGCCCATCTCCCCCATAACTCTCAAATTTGCAGACAACAGGGCTTTGCAATGCAGTTCTTTTCCCCTCTGAGAAAGAAGAGAGTTGTACACATTACTATTCAAAGTTTTCTGACTCTTTTACTTGATCACATTGTCTTTAAGAGATGGCTCGTTTTCTAAATGGAGATGCCTTGCAGTGGAAGTAAGGGATAGATTATATGTCCATGATAAAATAGTCCATCACTGAAGACACGTGGTCTATGAACCTCTGAAATACACCTTGTGTCGAAGGACATCATTCTCTTCAATCCCAGTGGCCGGCATTCTGCCACAACTTGGCATGCCTTCTTTGTTTTAAAGAAGTACATACACCAGCTTTGGAGTAAATTATGTTTAGAAGAATGATTCATACGTTTAAACTTCTTATACTAATGTTTCTTTCTGCTCTTCATTGAGAATCCTTCTTACTTATTATGTGCTGTGTTTGAGCCCTGAAAAGTGAAATCCCTTCTGCAATCTTAGGCTGCACAAATGTGGTTTTATGTGATGAGTAAGGAGTATTGTCCTGTGGATGCTGATTCACTGGTAGGTGTGAGAATTATTACTGCTGTAAAGTGAGAGGTTTCTTACAATGGCAAGGAGCTGCAGCTGCAGCTTTAGCCTTAGCAAGCCATAACTATATGACTTTATATTTGGTAAAAACTTCTTATATATTGAGCATGATAACAATGTATTTTAAATCAAGCTCTTAACAGCTAAATAAAGAAGGCAGTAATATTTGTAAGTGATGTACCATATTTACGGGGTTAATCTGTGGAGCTGGAATATCAAAATGACATAGAAATATTTAAAAGACCTTTAAATCTTGATTCCCTTCTGAGGCAGCAGAATGGCTTGGGGGTTTGTCATATATCTTAAAGATGCAGGAAACAAGGCCCTAATCAAACAATCCATGCAGTTGATGGATATGCTTAGTGGAGAGTGCTTTTAGCCACTTNGTAAGCACGAGCATGTGTTTGTATGTGAACCAGAGGATAAAAAGCTGAGAAAACAGCATTAGTAGAACTCTTTTTTACTGTAATTATTTTTCTGAAAGGCCTAACCCTCACTAGTCAAACTGTCTTAATAAGGGAAAATCTGTGACTCTGATAATAGGAAAGCTAAAGGGTGATTTTCTCTGTGAGGTGCTGCTTGCCTTGTGAGGGCTCTTTTCTGGTGTCCCTTCTAAGATAAAATTTAATCAGACTGTGGAATTTCAAAATCATCTTTGATAGCCAAGATAAATTGAAGAGATAAATGGCAGAATTATATTATTTTCTCAATTAAATGACTCTCGTTGCTTTACATGCAATTACAGGAAGACTTGCAAATGCGCTGCTGCTGTTCATTAAATGTATTGGTCTGAGCAGACCATAAAACAAAATGTCAACACAGTCAATTGTTTCACTTGAGAAATTGCTGAATACTGTCATACTGATAGAAATGTAGCAAAACATGAACATCCCTTATGCCAGAGGAAAAGCTTCTGTGGCCATAACCAATTCCAGTCCTTTTAAAACCTTACTTTTAGCACTTTGCTAACTTACAAAATGTTGTCATTTCCTCTTAATTTTTTCCCTATTTCTCACTGCAAGTGGTTGAACTAACACAATCATTTCAATAAACAAAATATTTGAATTTTGTTACTTCAGAGACTGACAGAGCTTTCATGCACACCATATTTAACAGAAATCTTGCTTGTATTGTGAAATGCTTAGTATGTTCTGATTTTTCTGAGACCTATGGTTAGAAGTGTTCTTATATATTTAGTCAGATAATAAATCAAATTCTGAAGTAAGTTGCTTTTTTCATAACTAGAAAACTTACAAGTTTCTACCACCCCAGATAAAGGAAAGTAAAGCCTCCTTATATATCAAATGAGTAAGTACAAAATGTTTTTGTTCCATACCTACTGCCTTTCTTGCTGCCCTTGGCCTGCTTTAATCCTTGAATGTGCACATTTTACCTTAAATTATCTTTATTGATTTTCTGAAGTAAGTTGCTTTTTTCATAACTAGAAAACTTACAAGTTTCTACCACCCCAGATAAAGGAAAGTAAAGCCTCCTTATATATCAAATGAGTAAGTACAAAATGTTTTTGTTCCATACCTACTGCCTTTCTTGCTGCCCTTGGCCTGCTTTAATCCTTGAATGTGCACATTTTACCTTAAATTATCTTTATTGATTTAGCTTGTTCCTCTCTAAAGACTGCTACCACCTTACAGTCTCTGGTAAAGTACAAATCATGTAAAAAGCTGTCTGTTTTCCATTTGCCAGCTGGTTTAAGATGTTGTCCATTTAAATGCCTATGAGCATTGTTTGTTTTTCCATTTTTCTTTCCAGTAATTCCTTCAAACTTTTGTTCCTGTGCTTGAAATACAGGTAATCAGAGAGAGAATGGCCAACTCTGCCCTTTTCAAAGGGCCTAAAGCTGAGGTGCTCTTTGCTGTTTGCAAGGTCTCTCTCTCCCTGGCCCTCCAGCTCATCAGAGTCTCCAGCGCTCTTCTCAAGTCCTCCTTCCCGCAGCGTTTCCTCCCTCTCCGTGCAGTAGGGCTCCCCCATGTCCTTGCCGGCGCGCTGTGGTTTGCCAGGCTGATCGTGAGGCACGTAGAGCTTGCTGCTCGCATGACGGTACCTGCCTGGGTTGTACTGCTCTGCCTCGTAGCAGTTTTCTTCCTCCTCTTCATGGCACGAGCTCCCTTTGGCACTCTCGCCATCTGAATGAAATGAGATTCCCTTCCCTTGGCTTTTCTGGGAAAGATCAAAGGGCTCTTCCTGTTCCAAACTTCTTAAGTCATTTGTCTGGGACAGAGCAATTCTTCCCCTTCCAAAACCTTGTAGTGGTTTAAGCAGGGAGAAAAGGTAAAATTTATATATAGCACATTTGACTACATAACGTATGGTTAAAAGTAAAAAGTGAGATGACCTTCTATTCACTTCTATTATCTTTGTTTTCGACCCAGCTATTTCCAAGCACTTCAATCTTTACAGCTTATGACATCTCCTTTGAAATACTCTTAAAAGGAGTGCTATTGTATCCACTTTACAGACAGGTCAGGAACGAAACATTGTCTTGTAGATGCTAGAGACTTGATGAGAGAGCTAGGAATAAAAGCAAAGTGTGCTGGCCTCTTGCAAACTATTTTTTGACAGGGAACCAACCCACTTCCTCCTGTTTCCTATTTTTTTTAAATCAACACTTTGATCTAAATCATCACATGCCATAATCAAAGTCCTGGGTTTGTCTACTTTTTTATTCCAGAGGAGTGGAACAGATTAAAAATGTTAACATGTCTGTTCTGTGGACACTCCAGCACAAAGTTGATACATACAAAGTGAACATCCAATCATATCTAATGGGTCTGTGACCTACACTCGCCCTGATTTTTGCTCTCTCATCTGGTGCTACCACAAAGCTCTGCACTAGTTAGTTCCACAGTTTGAGGAAATTATTAAAATCAAATGATGGAGCTGTTTGTCTTAATATTACGCTCTGTTTCTCTTCTCCTTGCTGGAAACCCAGGAAGCATCCATAGGCTCATATATTGCCCAGGATGCACAGAGGAAGATCCAGACACTGCAAGTTCCGTTCATCTTAATTAAAAGTGTAATGGTAGTAAGTGAGGCAGTGATGGTGTCATCTAATAGCAAAAATCTATTAGGGCCACTATCATAGTTGGTTTTTTTTCTGCTGTCTTTTTTTCCCTCATATTTGGATCCAATTTCTGCAGGATTTATGCAGCCTCACTAGACCCAGCTGCTCCACTGCAACAGGTTGTGTTTGTTAAAGTGCCTTATGAGCAGGTGGCAGCCTTTGCAAATTGTCTGTGTCTGATCAGCCTCAGGGGCTGAAGAATCTGTGTGCACTAGAGAGCATTTAGCCTGTCTTCAGTTACAAGCAATTGTGTAACTAGCATGGTCTGTAGGAGGTTTACAGGGGAAAAACAAAAGCCATTTATATTATTATCTTTTAGGAACCATGTAAATTTTATCCCAAATGTCACTAAGGGTGTTCCCACTCATGCTAGGCTGCCTTAAAGCCTGATTTTAAGGAACACCATGAAAGTGTTCCTCACTCTTTCAAGCAGATAAATATATCCAGAAAGCAAACAAAATCTCTGGGATACTCAAAAGTCTCCCAACAATCCTCCCTAATTTCCCCCCTTCTTTAAATAGTGTTGGCACATGTGCACACATGAGGCCAATTTTAGGAAGTGTGTATGGTATATGGAAGATAGGAAATGCTTTGCAGAATACTCTGAGGGAACAAAAATCCATATACTTTGAGATGAGGAGGAGTGTGTCTTCCAGTTTGTTTACTTTCTTGTTAGCTGGATCTTGAGCTCATGCTCTTCTTTTAAAGTCAGCTATGTCAATATGGCACAGAATACATGTATTTTAAACAGAAAGGCTCCTGGATTTGCAACCATTTTGTTTTCATCTGCTAGTCACTCTAGTCTGTCTTCTGTGCTGTAAGTTGTCTAGCCTGAATGGTCTCTGATGCAAGGCCAGTACCTTGGAGGTGTCTCATCTATAGCACTAGAGTAATCAGGGAATGAGTAAGAACCTCTCAGGCTTAAGAGAATCAGTCTCTTCCAGTATCACTGGATCTGTTGCACAAGATCCTAGATCTGCAGTACAAAGCCCTTTAGGGTGGTACTGATGCACATCTTAAAACCTCTTAGAGAACAACGTTACTGATAAATATTACCTTGTGAATGAAATCCTCTTTCCATGACTCCGTGTTTGACTTTCATGTGCCTGGTTAGATTTCCCTTCAGGGTGAACTTGCTGGGGCAGTAGAGGCACTTGAAAGGCTTGCTGTCCGAGTGCAAGTGCATGTGTCCCATTAAATTGTGCATTCTGTTAAATTCCTTTCCACACAGCTGTCAAAAGCAGTAAGAATGAAAATTATTTCTAGAGATACTTTCAAGGTGAACATTTTAAAAGAAAATAGGAGCTACATCTCTAACTTAAGCCTTGGCAGATTCCAGTTGCAATCTATTTTTCTATCGTAGACACAAAGAAAGACATGCCTATAAAAATACAAGATTGAGTTTGCCCTATCTAGGCCCTTCTGCACAGCTCTATTTTTTTAATTTGGGGCTAGTGGAGGACACACAGTCAAGAATCCACCCAGATCAGGGAATGTTACTGTAAGGAGAGGAAAGATATAATTATGTAACCTGAAAAGCTCTTAACTTGAATAACTTAGGTATTAGTCAAGAGCAATGCAGGACAGGATGGAAGTACAAGATCAAACCAATGAAAGATATCTGTGAAACAGCCAAGTAGAATATCACTTCTCCTTAAGTGGAATTGAAATGACTGCGCATTTTACCCAAAGCTAGAAAAAGCAATTCCTTTTTAGCTTGTTGTTTTGCTGCCCCATTTTTTTCTCTGCTTCTCCTCTGCTATTTCCCAGGTTCTGTGTCTGAGTGTGTCTGGTGAGCGAGCTGGAATTTAGCAGTCATGGGGCTGCAGCAGTGACTCAGCTCTCCCTGGGGCAGGTTCCTGCCAGCTCCAGCCGTTGGTCCTGAAGGCTTCCCTTTGATGAAACAATAAGGGAATTTTTTCATTGTTGTTTTTCTAGATGCCTCCTTTTATAGTCTAATCCCTTATAAATAAAATGTGTTCTCTAGACATGAAAGTTTGACATTGCTAATATAAGCTTCTAGTCTTACGTGTCTTCTGGTCTTTCCTTATTAGGATTTACAATTTTATTCACATTCAAGTAGCTATTTCCACCTTTCGTAAACTTCCCTGTCTGCTTTCTACTTCAACTCATCTTTGATATGATTTTAGACACATAATTTTAACATCCGAATTATTTTATTATGTTCTCCACTTTTAAAAGATCCAGAAACATCATTACTGAGTAGCTGGAAATTACAGATAGCAGCATAATTCGTCTGGGGTAAGATGCTTGGAAAGCGGTTACTGAGGTTCAACCACAGTTTTGGTCTAATCTGACTTAATCTGACTTTTAATTTATTTTAGTAATACAGAAAGTTTGCTGCTTTAATCTGTGATTCAAATTCAGAAACCCATCAGCTGGAATCTAGATGAGTTTTAGGTTGTGGACTGATCCCAGGTGAAGTAGAATTATATCCTTTCCTTCTTAAACCTTACCTCAAGGGAAAATGGAAGCAGTTCATTAATATAAAAGTTCATTAGTGAAAAAAAAAGTAATGTATTAGCTTACAGAGATACCATTTTAAAATAAAAAACTAGAGCTGGGTGAATGCTGCAAAAAAGAGGAAATATTCACTTGCTTTTTAAAAATTATTTACTTGAACTGCCTTGGTTTTCTCCAGTGATTTTTTCTTTATGCTTTTGCTAGAATGAACATAAATAAATATGACAACAAAAATGTTCACAGAAAAAGTAAAGGAAAAAAAAAGCCCATGGAAAATGAGTTATTTACTTGTAAAGTATTCATGAAAGACATTTGCTTCCAAGGGTCATCCCTCCACATAGGAAAGAGTAGCATCTCTGCTCTGTGCTCACGGAAGGCTGACCTGCCCGGGGCTTGTGTTCAGTGAAATGAATGTACAAAAAGCATTCAGAAAGCACTGGGAGGAAACAAAGCGGAGGAGAAGCGTGGATGAGCAGCCGCTGATTATATCTTGACAGCACCTGGGACAAGCTACAAGACATCAAGATTGCTCTGCCTTTAAGAACACCAAATGGTCCCTCACTAATACGCTCCCTAGTGCCTCTCAGCAGGAGGCCTCTGGTTATCTGCTTGTGTTATGGGCAATCTGTGTCCTCACCAACTTTTGCTTTCTGATAACTGTGTCTTTACCTCTTTATCTAAACTGATAATCAAAGAAAATCAAACTGGATGCTTGAGTGGTTAGATTACTTCATCCAAATCTGTATGTCTGTGAGGTACTGGTTAAAATGGGTCTGGTAGGAACATTTTTTTCTGACAATATTTTTCTTTCCTCATGAATAAATAGAGGGGACTTCCTAAACGATCATTCCTTCCTAAGGATTATCCCGTGCACCATATCTCTGACTTTTGTCTCTGAATAAAGAGGGTAGTTTTCCAATTTCCGAAAGTGCTGCACCGTCTTACGGATATATAACATGTTCCTGACCTGGAATCGCCTCTGGAGGGGAGTGGCTGGGAAATGCAAGAAGTGTGGGCACGAAAGCTGTTTTGCAGAAGGATGGCTCCTGACAGCACAGTCTCGAGGTGAGCTCCTTTCAGAAGACACAAGCTGAGTGTCAAGTGAATCTGATGGTTCAGAGGACAAGCGGAGTTGGTTCCAGGCACACGCCCTGGAAGACAACAGCTCAGAAGTAGCTGGGGTAGAGAGAGTGCTCAAGAAATAGCCTGAGTCTGATGAAGCAGATTGTGAAAGATGACCCAGAGTCCAGGCCACATGGATGAGAGCTCCAAAAGAAGTCAGCAGAGAGGAAGATGGAAAGCTGATGTGAGAGATCTGGTGGTGGCAGGAAAGAAACAGTTCACATGTGGACATGGGGCTCTGTAATTTAGGTGGGGCTGAATGCAAGCTCTGAGGATGAAGTCCTCAGCGGTAAGTCTACTGAACATGTGCAGTGCACTGGCCGGGCACTGGACTTCAGCAGTTTCTTAGAGAAAGCCTGCGAGCTCAGCACAAGGTTGCATCTTGTGCCACTGCATGGAGCATCACCCTCCAGCTTGGTCAGTCTGTTTGGTTTTGTCTCTCAGTACCTGTAGCTCATAGGTTGTTCTTTTGTTTTCTTGTTTGTTTTTTGAATCCTTGTCTAAAACTAGAATTTTATGTGCAGTGGTGTGAAAGGGCATTTCTGTGAGGAAAAAAACAGTGCCAAATGGGCATGGAGATTGATTTTATCTCACAGGATTTTCCACACAGGAACAGAGCTCAGCTCATCAGAAGCATATAAGCACATTCTTACATGGCAAAGGGCCTCCAGAAGAGATTTTGACAAGCAACTATAAAGCAGAGTTGCTAGATTTAGTCTGAACTGCGTATTTGCAGGAGCAAGGTGGTTCAGATCTGTCTGCTGCAAAGTGCGGTTGGTTGGGCTTGAGAAAACATCATTATATTCCCTGTTACTAGTCTGAAACGTTATTGACTTCAGCACTAAAAGCAACTATAAATTTCAGGAGGAGCTTTCTTTACAAATCAAAGCTACACTGTTGCACCACTTGCTTCAACTGGTTCAGAACTCTGCAGCGTTTTGCTTACAGCAAAAATAAAACAGGATGGATGGGCTCAGGCCTTTAAAACCTATGGAGATGTTCACTTTCCAGAGCAAAATCCCATGCAGCTCCAGGCAGCAGCTGGATGAGGAAACAGAAGGGACAACTCTTTACTATAGGCTCGCTTCAGGTAGTCTGTGATTAGACACATAGGAAAGCTTGTGTTTTCTTTTGCTGTGAGAAAAAGGTAAAGAAAACCATGGCATGTGGTGAAGTAGAAAGGCTACTGCTGTGCTCCCTTTCCCTTGCATTCTTCTTCTTTTTATTTTTTTCTTCATAAGAAGGGTGTTCCTTTCCTCAAAGAGAGAGGGAGAGGGAGAAAGACTGTAAACTGTCCAAAAGGACCGTGAGAAAACAGGAAGCTTTGAAAAATACAAGAGAAAGCAAGATGAAATCTATTTGCAGGCGGCTCCCCGGGGACATGTGAGCCATTGTTAAGCAGCCTGTTCATACAGCTATATCCTTCCTTCTGCCGAGGAGAAGCCTGGTGCCAAAAGGCTGCTATCTGGTCATTGCCTTAACCCTCTGAATACCAGGCAGAGACGCTTGCTCATCTCTTTGAAGGACCCTGCCAGGGAGGCAAAAGTTCTTCCAAAGGCCAGTGCACGATTCCCGATTCTCCCTTTGCTGGCAACTGGGATCCCCGCTCCATGCAGGGGTTCATTAACGTCAGGAGCAGGCAGGTTCAGCAGCTTAGACATTTCTGTTCTCCTTGGGACATTCGGTGGGGACAGAGAAGAGAAAAATAAGAAGAGAAGGTGCTCCTGCAGAGCTTTATGGGCTGGAAGACATACTGCTGGCACCTCAGGGCCTGGCTTATCCTTCTGGCATCTCATGTTTCAGCAGCTTGTCATCGTCAAGTCCTATCCTGAATGTGAGCTGCCAGCCAACTGGCACCAATCTCACAGGCTGCATGGGTCCAGACACGGCCTCCGCAACTTCTGGTCAAACCATTGCCTTTCTGTTCTGAAATCACACGGGTCAGAGGTGGGTTTTATGCAGATGGGAACCAAAACAGGAGTTTGCAGGTATTCTTGACACAGGAATACCCAAGTATTCTCATAATAGAAATTATTTACCTATGTAGAAGAGCATAAGCACTACTATACAAAATAGCATTTTACTAGGATGTAAGTTAAGAGGAAATAAAACGCTATCACTGAAAGCCTTTGCTTTTTTTTTTTCAAAAAGCTTCAATGTTATCAAAACAAAATGAAAGCAAAAAGATTCATTTTGACATTTTCTTTAAAAAATTATCGGTGGAAACCATACTTTCCTATGACATTTTGAAGTTCTATATTTTCTAAGAGAAAGTAATTCCATTTTATAATTTTCATCCAGCTCTACTTCTCGATGAAACTTTCCTTTTAAGAAAATATTTAATCCTATGATGATGTTGAATGAAAGAGCTCTAGAAATTGCTTTAAGATCAACTTTCGATCACTTATGCATAAACTGTATAATACGCTGCATTCTCTATTTATAGTCCTCTTAGAGCAGATGAAAGTAGGGAAAAAACAACAACCTTTGGCTTCACAAGGCATGGCTGCACTAACAAACCACACAGGCAGCAAAAAGAGCAGATGCAGTGCCCAGTACTGGGTATGAAAAGGAACTTTAATAATTCATAAGGAAGAGACTGGAGATGAGCAGAGTGAGGAAAGCCAGAGCCTCCCAAGTTTATGAGGAGGAAAGAGGGGATGGAGGGACAGTGTCAACCTGCACTGTGCGGAAGGGAGGGAGCAGTCCTGCCTTCCCAAGGGAGCCTAAAAAGGCAGAATGTATTTCTCAGAAAACTATTTTGTTAGGTGACTGATGTCCTGCTTTGAATTTCAGCATGGTAATTACATTTGGTCCATTCAGATCCCTTCTGTAGCCAGCTTCTGCAGTGACTCTCTTGGAACCTCCCCGACCACTGGCTTCTCACCACCATATGAAGCAGTGGAGGCAGCAGCTGCTGTGTCACTGCTGTGCTCGGTGAAGTGCACAGACTGATCTGCGTGTTTCAACAGTGTTTCAAGCTATTAAGCACTTAGACTGCTGTTTGGATGGATGTGCTAAGCAAATGTCAGGTATGTTTATTGTCCTGAAATGACAGTGACATTTAAACGCTCACTAAGCAGAGCCGATATTTCAAGAGGGAAGTTACGGATATGACAGGGGAAGGGGGTAAATCATAGACATCACCTCCCTTTTTTTGGGCCAACTAAGCAAAATCTAGATTAAGAAGCCACACTCCTGTTTTATGCTAATTTAAATACAATTTTAGAGTGTGTTTTAGAGTGCTTTCCTAATCCTACCATATCACAGGTAGTAATATTGTGAAAATATCCAGGTGTTTATGGCCATGCCACCAAAGGAGAGACTCACCTTGCATTTAAAGGGTTTGACATCAGAGTGAACAATCATGTGGGCCTTGAGAGTCTGCTTTTGCACAAAGCTCTTGAAGCATAAGTGACATTGATAGGCTCTGATATTGGTGTGGATCAGGACGTGTCGCTTCATGTTTGCCAGCAGAGTAAATTCCCGGCCACAAATTCCACATTTGTGCTCTTTCACACCCTGCAAGGAAAGAAAGAGAAAGAAAACTCAATCGAGAAAATCATGTTCTAATACATTTAATCTTGAGTTTGGCAATATATATTCTGCACTACAAAAGCAGGCAATAACCTATTTTGTTTAAAATATCATTTGCTCATGCAGTAGATACTTAGGTATTCTTTTCTTGGCAATTACTTCTAAGAACATGAGAAGCAGAAAAGGAAAACAAAATGTAAGCTTATTGCAAGAATGAGGTTTATTTCCAGCAGCAAATTTGCAATGCAGCACAACGTAGTCCATTGCTTTCTCTGTGGATGAACAAAGATTTGCTTATGTGAAGTAATGGTCAAATATGTACATTATTGACCAAGAATAAGAGTTATCTTATTCTTAGTTAGTCCTGAGACTAAGGTCATGCTTGCCTAAGGTGATTGAACCTCAGGGGTTCAGTGATACTCAGTGATGCCTGGTATGTCCTCCTGCCACCTTACCAAAATATACTTCAGCATGCTCACCACACCCATGTAGCCTAACAGTCAAAAAGCTGCTTAAAAAGTCAGTTAGAGGCCATAAAAATCAATGAGATTGTCACCTCAGGAGTCTGAGTATGGCAAGTCTGAGTACTTGCTGCAGGTGATGAGGATGTAGTAGTTAACTGCCTGCAACAGTAACTCCTCCTATGGCCCTGTAACCAAAGATGACTGGTAAGGATCTCTCCTCTTGTGCCAACCACTTGTTTTCACAGAATTATGGCACTGTACAACTGTGAGCACTGCCAGCAGCTTTTAAGTGTCTGCCCCTGCGATCTGAGGCTGCCTTGGGGCAACTAATGCTGTTAAATATGTTCACAGATGAATCCACCTGCAGCTGCGCACAAAGAAGCAGAAGCTCTCAAAGGGCCCAAGGGCATTGCAAAAAAATTCCGGGTTTTAGTTAGCAGAATTATGTATGGTAAATCCAAAGACCAGGGAATCACCAGAAAGAGTAGAAATGATAGCAGTGTAAAGGGAATAAAAAGCAAACTTGGAAACAGAGGCAATGTTTTTCAAAGTGATCTTTGAGCATGTGCTCTATAACCTGCCCTTAGTCTGAAGCATTCTGACAGTAATGGCAAGATTGCCACTTGATATGAGGAGTATGGTCCTGTTCATTCAGTTCTGTTAGGTAACATTCTGGATAACTTACACAGAAAGGGGACATTTTTTTTTTTTTCTAAATGTCACATTATAATGATTCTTCAAAATCTGATGACTAATAATACATTTTCTTTTGCTGCAAATAGGCAACCGTCTGCATATCCACCTACTTCCCCAATTAAGGGAAGCAAAGGAATAGGCTTGCTTCAGTAGAAAATTCCTGTTGCTATTTCAGCGTGTTTAGACAGTTCTATGAAATTATCTTATTTTACAGAAGGTCGTTCTGAAGATAAAACCCAGAAACAGAGGCAAATACAGTTTTGGGGAGTGATGCAGTCAAACTCCTGCTCGTAATAGCATGTTTGTGCAGGTACTTTAAGACTGGTGGAGACATCTGTTTTCTGTGATTGGCAATGCCTCGGCGCAAAACTCTTCTGCTGGCAAAGGGCCATCTGATGCTCTGTGGGTTGGTGACCTTCTTCCTGAGGAACTACGCGTATCTTTGGTGGCCTGTGCTCCTTGGGCTGCCTTCAGCTGCACGGGCCAGTGTGCCGGGGGAGGACTTACCTTGTGTGTCAGAGAGTGCTGCTTGAGGTGGTGGGGCTGCACAAACTCCATGCCGCACTCAGTGCAGATGTAGGGACGGATGTCTTTGTGCTTCATCATGTGGTTT
>VWPW01018100.1:0-25106 GCA_013389825.1 Crypturellus undulatus
TTCAAACTGCAACATTTTCCTGACAGTGGCCATTACTGAAAGGAGGCCAGCCCCATCCTCCTCACTGCCTCCCTTGAGGTACTTATAGACACTGATCAGATCCCCTCTCAACCTTCTCTTCTCCAGGCTGAACAAGCCCAGCTCCCTCAGCCTCTCCTCATAGGGCAGATGTTCCAGGCCCCTGATCATCCTTGTGGCCCTGAGCTGGACTCTCTCCAGCAGCTCCACATCCTTCTTGTACTGTGGGGCCCAGAACTGGACACAGTACTCCAGATGTGGCCTCACCAGGGCTGAGTAGAGGGGCAGGATCACCTCCCTCGACCTCCTGGAGACACTGCTCTTAATGCACCCCAGGACCCCATTGGCCTTCTTGGTCACGAGGACACACTGCTTCCACATGGTCAACTTGTTGTCCACCATGATGCCCAGGTCCCTCTCGGCAGAGCTACTCTCCAGTAGATCGGTCCCCAGCCTGTACTGATGTCTAGTAGTAGTGCTAAGAGGCAGAAACTGGATTAGTATTTTTCCAGAGGGTCAGGATGGTTAAGTGATATCCCCTAAAGATGACAGATCATTGTGGTTACCTTTGCTTCTGCCTCACTCTGTTCCCCACATTGTCTGAAATTTCCTTAACTTAAAAGAATCCCTCAGAAATGGTAGGAAGGAGCCAGCATTCTCTGTCCCCAGGTTACCTGTCTGTCACCAGAGTAAGTCACTTGGATTTAATCAAATGTATGAGGAGGGGGTGACACTGCAATTCTCACTAGTGAATATTGTCTAATGCTGAAAGTGTCCTAAATGGCACAAAGAGGTCATCTCTATGCAGTCTGTCATAATCCTTTTATTAGTAATTTCCAACTGAAGCACTGTCTGAATTTTGCTTGAAGTGAGACCCAGTACTTGCTCAGAGTTGTCCCTGTGGTGCAGGCTGTGCCACCAAGCATAGGTGAGCTGGCAAAAGTGAGCTTGGCTCATTGCAGAGAAAGAAACATCAGCCAGGTCTTCCCCAATCAGATCCCGCTTCACTGTGGCATGGGGAATGGTTTTGTACCAATCAACATCTCTCTGTCTGTCCCCAGTAATTGCTGGGGGAGTAAGAGTAGCTCCAGCAGTGCGTGAATACATGATGTACACACAGTGAGGCAACCTTTCTCCAGCTACCTCTGCAGCTCTGTTCTGGGGTGAGTTATTTCTGTGCCCAAAAGGGGCAGCATGGCCATGGTGCCTGCTTTTGATTTTTATGGAGCCTAATGTCTATAACATCAAAATTACCCCAGCTAATTGTGATTTGGAGCTGACACACAAGTTGTCTTGTGCTCCTCAGTTGTGTGTAGCAAGGTAGCATGTTTTTTTTTGAATTGGCCCTGAAAAATCCTACCATTTAAATATTTTGACCTGCTGCTGGGTTATAGAAATCTATTCTTAGCAGCAAATGGTACTATGGCAACTGTCCCCGCAATGACATAGTAGCAAGAATTCATTCCTCTTTTGAGCAGTAACTCCCAAAATATCTTTTGCACATCCCAAACCACCTGGCTTTTTTCACCTTCTTTGGAGCTGGGGAAGCAGTTCTTACCCAGTTTATTTTTCTAGTTCAGTCTGAGGCAAAGCTATCTTGAGCCAATTTGAGCAGATTTGAAAGAATATACTCAGTCCCATCTGTCATAACCTATATTGCAGGCTGTTCCCCTTGCTTCCCATATGCTGTGCACATCTTCAACTGGCAGTGGAGTGACAGCAACAAGGTCATTGAGAAGTTCAGCAGATAAGAGGCTAAATTCATCTCCCCTATGACCCTGTTGACTTCAGTGCACTGAGAACTACCTTGGAGCAGAGAAAGCGGCACACAAGGGTATCTGCTGGTGTGGTGAGCAAGAATGTAATCCGTGAACAGATTGACAGAATGTTGCAAAATAATCGCTAATGTAAGCAAGAATGTGAGCCTTGAATAAAAAAAGGACAGGAAGACAGGGAGCTTGTGATGAGCTGGTGCTCTCTGTTGCTATTTCAATGGTTATTTTGCCAAAAACGGCCGTCGAGGTGGCGGCAGAGACTACAGGCTCTACCACAAACCGGTTGCAAAACGGTCAAAAAAAAGAAGTTTGAAGGGCGCATGCTCGCTAGCAGAAAGGTGAAAAGTTTACCGAGGAAGAAGAGGAGCCTTCAACCAAAAAGACCACCAGAGGGCCTGGAAGACCCCAAGAAGACCACCAAAGGTCTTGGAAGACCCCCTAGTAACAAGGAAGGACATGCGCAGAAAGGAGGCTGGCGAATGACTCAGCAAGACAAAGAAATGAGGAACTAGAGGGGAATAAAAAGCGCTCTCGCGAATTACAAATTGCGCGCCGTTGGTGGAGCGGAGACTCCCCGACCGCCCAGTGCTGCGCCTGGCCACCCAGCACTGCTTGCTTGCTATTTACATTGCTATTTACAATAAAAGCATATTGACAAATCGATTGGCTCAGAGGATTTGTCCGTATGCCTATTGGCAAATCGATTGGCTTAGATGATTTGTCCGCTTATTCGTTTATAACAGCTGGGAAGTGGTCTTTGCTGTGTCCTACTTGGTCTCTCCTTGTATGCTGCCCTACCAGCGCGTGCCACCACCACGTTAGTGGCAGCACCTCCTCAATCCGGTGCTAATAGCCTTGTTTATAGCTTCTTGACCCAGATTGCCATTGCCAGATTGTAGGCACAAATAAAAATACCTGCCCTGGTTTCTCTGCTGTAATAATCATTGTTCTAATAGACGCTGTTAACAAGCCTCCCCTCAAAATGGTGTTTTAACCCTTCAGTCAGAAGGAATGATGATATGCTAAATATTGCATCTTAAAATTAGCCATTTCTTCCCAAGCTTTCTCCTTCTTACTCAATTTTGTTGGTATTGAAAAACAATTTAGGAAGCTATCTCCCATTTAGAAAAATCTCAACAAATTGTGTTTCCTATCTCAAATTTTCAGTACTAGAATATCAATACTCTGAAATACTCACCATTTGCATTCAGCATTTTTTTCTCATCTGCCAGGCATTGAATTACATCTGGAAAGTGGAACACATCCAGGAGGGGAGAAAGCCACCTGAGGAGCCATAACTCTGTCTCCCTGCATTTAAGCAAGCCCTCACACCTTGCATCCTGCCTTCTCAGTTGTCATCTCCTCTCATGCCCTAGCACGTGTTTGTAACTGTGTTGAATTGCTCTGTCCTGGTGCGAAGCATGTATTTAAGCACCTATCATTAGCAACGCCATATGTTGGGTTTGTGCTGTACATAGTGCTCTATTTGCCAGGAGGCAAATGTCCTCAGGGTTGAGAGATCCTTTACCAATGACAGATCCATGGTAAGTGAACACAGTGTGCTGACACTTTGTAAGCTTTGCCAAATTGTATCCAGGATCGATTGTGCAAATAATCCCTTAGAATCCCTCCCCCCTTAGGAGGGGTTTGGAAAGCAAGGGGCTCCAATCTGAAGCTCGTGACTCAACGGGAGAGTCTTTCTGGTAATTTTGTGTAAACTTGTCCTCTATGCAATAAATAAGTGACCTTGCTATTGAATCTTGTTAAAACCACTGTCCATATCAATAAAACATTACTATTTTTTCCTTGAGTGAAGTGCTTTGTATCATTTGCACCTCCCACCACTTGTTCTATGACGTGTGTGTGCTTTTTTATAGGAATCATTTGCAATAACATTTTATTCCTGTAGATATACATTTATTTTCCATAGGAAGCATGTGCAACAAATACATTTTATTCCTTTTGCATGTGTCACCTTGAAAAGACTCAGGTCTGGTAACCTTCCTGCCTTTGTGTGGAAATGCATTATTTTGTTCAGACTCTGATGATCATGTAGGATCTGCTTGATCCTAAACTAAGGTGATTTCCTTTTTTTTTTTTTTTTTTTTTCTTCATTTTTCTTCACCCTCTTCTCCCTCCCTATTTCAGGGGCTTCCTGCACCTTGGGAGTTTATGCTTGTGAGGCTGGTGGAAGAGTCCTTCTGCCAAATGAAGTCTTGCTCATGAAGCAGCAATTTGCTGCTGCTGCATTTAACACTGTGCTCCTTGTGGAGTGTGGGATTTCTAAAGGTCGGTGGCCACGTTGTGAACGAACCAGACCTGGATGAGAGAGCAGGGTGAGATTGCTAACTAAGGGTTAAGATCCCAACGAAAAAGTAAAGGGTCTGTTCATCTTCACTGAACGAACAAAAAAAACTGCTCATCCTTAATGAAGGAGCAGTGGGACTGATGAGCAACCAGTCGGATATATCTTTATGATCAGACAATAATTGCTAGCAAGATATATAGCTAATGAGCAGGTGTTATTAGGTAATGCTATTGCTATCTAATAAGATAATAAGCTACATAGTTAATGAACAGGTGTTATTAGGTAATGCTTTGCTATCTAGTAAAATAATAAGCTACGTGGTTAACGAAGTTAGGTAATGCTAGTGTTATCAGATAATATTACTGGATAAATATGCGCTATTCGGGCAATAAAGATGAGACTTGCTGTTCAACCATATTGGCTGCGTGTCTTGTCTCCGTGCCCCTTGGGGTAAACCCTTGGCAGTGGAGCATCCCAGGAAGCATGGGCAGTTTCTCTGTGGGTTTTGTGTAGGCTGCTTATAAGATCCTCCCCACCACTGAAGCCTGCTGCACTCATTCTTGACCAAGGACAGAGTCTGAATGAGAAACATTTCCAGCAAAGGTTTTGGGTCAGTTGACTCTCAGATGATCCCATCCTGGCCAGATTCATGTCTGCATGCATCCAAGGGGCATGGAGTTGGTGTGTAAGGTTGGAACACAAGCAGGCCAAACAGCAAGGAGTGGTGGAGCCAGCTGTGCTGGGAGGTGGCCTGTGCACTGGAGTTGTTCCTCATAGGAGGTGCCATTTTTATAGTTATGCTATGGTACATATTTGTTCAGTGCCAGGGTGAGTTCAGAAAGATATCAAAACAGAAGTGCCCGGTTTAGTACTGATCCAATGAAAATGAAAGATTGGTTGGGTTTTTAGTTTGCATTTACTCCCTGTTATCAAATATGCAGCATGTTTCTGACTCCCTGGATCTTTCATTACAGCTTTTCTGAGTTCCTTTTTAAGTACACCTCCTGCAGACATGCAGAGAGGTATAACTGATTAATTGTATCATAGTAACATTCCTTATAGGTTGTGTAAATCCTTCTCTTTCTCTCTTTCTTCTCCAGCTTAAATGTTTTTTTTTTCATGTGTTGCTGGATTTGAGGCTCAGTTACAAGTGAGGGCTCGGTTGAGTCCTGATTTTACATTTGAGTGTTTTAAAAAACAGGAGAATGGGGATTTTAGGTTTTTGCTTTATGCTAGACAAACCTATGAATGGTGGAGTCGTTATTTTACTAGGGACTACAGGCCATAAACCAATTCTCTTTGCTTGCAATATGAGTCATGTTCCTAGGGAGGTGGTTCTTACCTGGAAAAAGGTGATAAAGAAAATTTATGTCAATAGTAAACCTTATGTATTTCAGTTCTTATTAACCTAAGCAGCTACTTATCTTTCTCCTGCAGCACAGTGTGAATGCAGTCTAGTCATAGTGTTTAGAAAAGACTCAACTGGTGGAACGGTGGGAAGGTCACAACAGAAAACAAAATCATCACAACTCCTTGGGAACCAGTTACAGTTTTCTACAGCATCAGCCCTGTGCACACAGTAACTCCTTGTTTCAGAAAGGATTAATGTACAGAATACCCATAATAAGCATTTTATTAGTGCATTGTTTTTTAATATAACACTTTTACAGTCTAAATGTACTTCAGAAGCAATTCTCTCCTTTGATATGAGCTCTGGATATAATGGAGACAGAATAAATGTCTCTGTAATTAATGACAACTTAAAAACTGCTGCATCAAAAATTCTACCTGCAAATCTTTTTCCCATGCTGTTATGTCTATGTAGTTAACATGTTTTTCATGTTTGCACAAGCTTCAGTAGGCATTTGCCAAATGGGATGAGCAGCTGCTGGCTTTCATGGCTAAATGCCAGAGCTGCTGCTTTGGCAGCTAGTGCCTGAGGCACCTCCATTTCACGCCAGCTCAACCCAGAGTTTGTGGCTTTGTTCTTTTGCAAATCTGGCCAACTCTGAAATGTTTTTCCAGCAGGATCTAGATGCTGGCACAAAGCTGCTGATGTATATATATATCCCTGGCAATGCTTTCAGCTAGGGAAGCTCTGAATTCAAATGCCAGTCTTGCCTCTCGGGTACAGCACAGGCAGCAAAAGTATATTTTATTCAACATCATCTTTTTATTGAACCACTATTCAACAGGGCCCTAAAACTGCTATATAATTGCGTGTTACATTTAACTACCACATAACCATATTCTTTATGTACCTTTTCCTTTAGGAAAGAGATCTTGTGATTAGAAGTTTCTGTATTTGTCTGGAGGCTCTAATGGATATATGTGCTCTGCGTTTAATATCTGCCTAGCTGGCCAAGGCAAAGCATATAGGAAACCCAGGCCCTTCATGGTCAACCAATCTTGTGTCGGGCATCCTAACCTCATAACAAACTTTCTAGTAAGGGTTAGCCCTACTTCTGTCTTACCTGCGCAGAGCTAATATGACTGGGAAAACATGCCCTTTTCGATCACTGTGAAAGGGTATCTGGGAAAACTGAGAACCTACTTTGTTCCCACCTGTGCTAAAACAGAGCTAACTTGCTATCACAAACCACAAGTTCAGAAATATTTGTATGTGCCAGTTTGGAAATACCATATAAGTACTGTCCTAGTGCACAGGCCCACTGGAGTGTGAAGATGGAGGGTCCTTTAGGGAACTTTGTACAACCTCTGGGTAACTCAAGTTTGGGAATTTCAGCCAGCCACTTTTGTGCAGAGTTCAATATTTCTTGTTTGCATAGAGCATACCTAGCACAAACCAGGATGGTAAACTTGGGGGCTGAGCAAGGGATAAGCCTCCCACATGGTGGTTAGTTGGCTCTCACAAGTGAGCGTGTAAGGAGTCTGCAGTTAACTTTAATGCATTTTGCATTGGTGCATGCAAACTTTCTTTTCAGAAGGATACAAATGGAACTGAAAGATTATGATTTTTCTCTTACTAAAGCTGGTGTGAAAATTGAGAAGTTCATTTATTCAAAACAGTCAAGTCCCTACTTCTGCAAAAGCAGAGTGTTCTTCAGACTATTGTGTGACTGAGCATTTTTTGTTACTCAAATTATAGTGGTCGCAAGCGAGGAGGAGGAATGCAGTACGCCTTGGAGGTAACAGAGACCCCCTGGAGTTGGAACAATCTGGTTTGATCTATAAAATTCCTTATAAAGTATAGCTTTAGGAGTTTGGTGGATTCAGAGAAGGTCTGTAATTTTTTCATTTGACTTTCTCTCTTTGGGAGCCGAAATACAACTGCAGGAATCGCACTGAGGGAAGAAATAAAAAAGTGGGCTTTGACTGAGGGAAGAAATAAAAAAGTGGGTTTTGTGTGTTGTGTCTTTTCCACTTCCCTGAGTGTGGAGGCCCGCTTCAGAGACAGTAGTACCAGATGCCTTGGTAGTAAGCAGTTAAGTGCAGAGATGAATGTCTAATCAGCAAGGAGCAAAGCACGAAAAGGAGGAGGACCACAACCGCATGTGGAATGTCTTGGCAACAGATAAGGAACAAAGCAAGGAAAAGAAGATAACCATCAAGGAGAAGAAGATAACCACAACTGCACGTCTGGCAAGATGCTGATTGATTGTAATTTTAGCAACACTTGTGTTGGGAGAGTATAAAAGAAGTTGGTTTGAGAATAAAGTTGTCTCACTCTGCATCCCAGACTCAGTCCGTGTCTTCACAAGGTGCAACACCTGAGTAGTGAAATAATATCGTGTGGTTTACAGGCATGTGCAAGATAATAAGATGGCACCCTAAAATTATATCAACTAGGTATTTACTTCATGTGGTAGTGTCTCATGTTGTGATGACAAGGTAAAATCAGAATGGATGCCTCTTGGAGATTTTTCTTAAGGCTTCTTTGATGCACTGTAAAGTTGTGGTTTTGTGGCAGACCAAAGAAGAGGCCAGACCCCTCTGAAGGCAACTGAATTGTTCTGACTCTCTGAGGATGCTGCCGTAGCACTTTAGATATGATCCTTAATTATGAGTGCAGAATGGTTCGCTACTTGCTGCCTCTCTGGAAAACATTTTGACACTGTGGAGAGAGCTGCAAGTCCTTCAGCAGCTCAAGAGACAAAGCTTCAGGCACTTCCTTTATAGGTGCATTTTCCAGCTGCTTTCTAAGCTTGAAGGAGCACCTTTCCACTTGCTAGCTCTTGGGTGCTTTAGGAAGGTGCATTTTATAATATGGCACCTCCCTTACACTGTTCCTAGCCTATATGCTTTTTCTAGTACTGTCACTATTGCAGAGCTTATCTGTTAGGGTTGCTTTTTTTTCTTTTCTTTTTTTTTTGTTTTTGCTGAAGCCTTTTCCTCCCTACATGCAAGAGCTCATGAAACCCAGCTAGTGCCAGTTCTACAGGCAGCATTGATGAGGATTGCAGATGGCTATAACCTGCAGATTTTGCTGAATGCCATGGTATGAGTAGGAATACCGGGTAGAGCTTGTGTGAAATCCTTGATCAGGTAATGGCTAACAGAAAAACAAGAGGCAACTGGTGAGTTTGCATGCAATGTGCAGATTTGGTGGGTCCTGAAGTTCCTGGTGCCACAATGCTGCCTGTGATGGTCGAAGCACAGAAGGGTCTTTGTGTCCTGAGTGAGCTCCTGTTGGGGTGCAGGGGAGGATATCTGAGCGCAATTAGGTGTTCCCATACTCCTGCTTGGTGGTTTTGCATTTCTCTCTTAAATGGTTTGGCCTTTTTAGCTATTTCCTGCTGTTAGTTTCTGTCCACTACTTACCATCTTCTCTGAACTGTACGTAGTGTAAATTTATTGTAGGTCCTCTAACTTCCCATTTCCTTCAGCTGCCATGGAATTCTGTTTTGGAGGAGTTTTTTTGTTGTTGTTTTTTGAGTTTTTTGTTTTTGTTTTTGTTTGTTTGTGATGTGTCACCTCTCTGCTATACAGCAGTATCCCAGTGTGGTTTCTCCCTTCAGAAGTTCTAGCACCTTTTTCTCTCTGTTTTGGTACATCAGCTCAGGGGACTTTCAACCAATCTCGCAAGGAGTAACTTTAGCCCAGCATCCCAGGTGGAGGGGAGGGGAGGGATCCTCACATCATGGTCCAGCTGGACGAGTTGGTCAGGGGTTGTTCCCGATCTCTGCTCCACTCATCCATGCTGGACTCTGTCTTTTATACCCTTAGGGAAGGAGTACGTGACTGTGCTACAGTCATTCTTACAAAGCACTTCAGAGGGGGATCTATAAGAGCATTTGCTTTTTTTTTTTTTTTTTGCACTGTCAGCATGATGGGTCTTGGTTCCTTATCAGTGTTTGCAAGCATGTCCAGTTTGGCATTGTTGCAGTGTTTAGCGAAGCAAGACTGCCCTGCCTCTACAGGATTTCCCACTTCCCTATCTTCCTGCTGGGGACAGTGCCCATGGTATCCCTATCATGTCTTTGCCACATGGTCAGAGTGCAATTCAGCAGTGTCTTTGTTAACTCTTTACTTGCCCATCAGGTGCATTCCGATTTTAGCTATTTAAAGGGACATGAGTATATCAGTTTAGTGTTCAGGGTTTTGGGTTTTTTTTTTTTTTTGTATTTTTAAAGCTAAAGCAGTCAAGATTTCCAAAGTCTATGTGGTTTGGCTTGAACTCTTGGAGTAACTGGAATATTTCTGAAAGGGCATACATTGGTCCCAAAGGACTGCTGACAACAGTGTCCAATCTCCTGGGTTTGGATAACAACCTTGTCCTGGTACTTGATCTGCACTAGAAAATTATGGATTTTCTCCCCTTTTTCCTTGCATTCATCCAAAATGACTCTATTTAGAACCCTTCTGTGCAGGCCTTGTTCTTCCTGGCCTTGTTCTTCTATGGCAGGATATTCATATAAAACAATGTCTGGGTCTCACCTGCATGTGAGTGCCAAACTAATTGAGCAGTCCTATGGTGAGGCACTCTGTTGAATTAAATAAGTACTTGGAGATTCCTACATTTTAGCAACAGAAAGGATGAAAAGCCCCCAGGCTCTCAACACCTTCCATTGAAATTCTTGGAATAGAAACACCTTCTGCATGAGGCAGAGAATAGAGGGACTTGGTGGGGGGAGTGATAAAAATGAACTGTGGAAATGATACCAGCAGGCATGCTGCTCTGTTGGCCATCCAGTACATCCCTCAGCTCCAATGTGTGGCTGCAAGGCACCTGCCACTTTGGGCTGTGGAGGTAGATGAAAGGAAGAGTGCAGGGAGCTCACAGTTTGGTTTCCCTCAGCTAAGGAGGTGGGATATGGTTTCTCCTAGCAGAAACATAGGAGACTTGACTGACATGGAATGATGTGAATAAGTAATTTTGGTGGTTGTGAGGTGGAGATCCAGCCTTGAGGATTCCCAGGGGTGGGACCCCATTGGTGGTACAGGGCTGTGCCCTGGGGGAGGACCAAACCATGAGTGCATTCACCCTTCCTCCCTGTCTTGTCTGCTGGGCGGCTTCTGGGAAACATGCCCCTCCCATTAGACGCTTTTGTCGTACTTAGCAGTACTTCTGGCAATACATTAGCTGAGAAATGGTGTAAAATTGAATGCTCGTGTATCAAGCTTGAAGAACAGTCTGCAGTCTATAGGTGCAATTTCAAAATAAATTAATATATGGAAACGTATCTGGTTGCTCCTTTGAAAGAGCTCTGGGACCACTTCAGCCTGGGCAAAGCATGAAAAAGAAAACAAAGTTGAAAAGCGAGTTGCTGTATGCAGGTGGCTAAATTGAATTAAATATGTGATTAAGTGCCAGGGGAGCATGAGAATGAATCACGAGCTGCGCTGCCATTTTTAGAAAATGAGTGCCACAGTGAAGTAGACCAAGGTATCCTTTTAAATGACATAAATGGGACTTAACCTTGTTTCTTTCTATCAATTTTGATTATAACTTTTTGAAGAAGTCAATAATTGTTAGGAATGCTTTTCGCTCTGTTTTCCAGACCATGCTGCTGATGAAGTATATGTTGAGTCATCTAATTGAACGGGGATGTGTATCATCATATAAGAAATAAAACAGATTAAAAGAACCAAACCAAAGCCTATTCTGATAAATAGACTAGAATATTTTGTCTCATTAATTTAAACACGTTGTTAGGCTGGAAGATTTGGGATGTTAGTTTAAAAATAGGCAAACAAGTTAAAATAAAAAAAAATCTTCTTGTGTCTACTGATCCACAGAAATTTGGAATGTCTTCTGGTATTTTTGGTGTCAGGAGGGACAAGCCTTTCTCAGCCACTAAAGGGCCTGACATTTCTGTAAAAACCACAGAGGAGTTGCTTAGAGAGCAAGCAATGTTTCCAGTACCATTTCCAGACACTAAGGGAGGAGGTAGCTTAAAGATGGATGTTGTAGTCCCAAGGTGAACATAGAGATTGTTCAGTCTCTTATGGTAGGTGTTTGTGTGTGCACATGCCTTGGGTTTAGTGCTAAAGGCAGTGGCAAGCAACAACCTCCAGTTACCCTTTTGGTAAAGCCCTGCCTGCTAGTGATGTCAGGGCCATTAAAATTAATGCGATACTCATATCTCCTGGAATACTTTGGGTAGAGGTAAAATCACTTAGGCAGCATTTCCTGAGGAGCTGGGAGAGACAGAAAAGCTCTTTCCACATGGAGGGGTTAGTAAGCATACTGGCACAAAGGCTTGGGTAGTGTTCCAGCCTCTTCGGCCCCCTCTGTGCAAATTGTGATCTTACAGCAGCGCATTTAACTGTGAGGAAGAGGACTGATGTTGCAGAGGTTAATTCCAAGTTTCCCCATGTTGTCTCTGCAGAAAGATGAATGACATTTATTGTTCTACCTTTTTTTGGTTGGACAGCAATGCCTTTGCACACTCTCCTCTTAGAAAGCATCTAGAGTTTTAGGACAACCCATATATATGGCTCAGATGGAGCTAGGTTTGCATATGGTTTTGTACTCTTGCTTACTTTACATACCAGACTTTGCTCAGAGTACCTTTGCTCAAGGCTATCTTATTACATAACTGGGGAAGCAACTGTTGTACTTGTGATACAGTTAAAATGAATCATAGAATCACAGAATGGTTGAGGTTGGAAGAGACCTCTAGAGATCATATAGTCCAACCCCCTGCTCAAGTAGGGACACCTAGAGCACGTGACACAGGGTTGCAACCAGGTGGGTTTTGAAGATCTCCAGAGAAGGAGACTCCACAATCTCTCTGGGCACCCAGTTCCAGGGTTCTGTCACCCTCACAGTAAAGTTCTTCCACATATGCAGGTGAAACTTCCTGTGTTTCTATTTGTACCCATTACCCCTTGTCCTATCATTGGCCACCACCAAGAAGAGTTTGATCCCATCCTCTTTACATTCTCCTCTCAGGTATTTGTACATGTTGATAAGATCCCCTCTCAGTCTTCTCTTCCCCAGGTTAAACAGACCTCACTCGCTTAGTCTTTCCTCAGAAGATAGATGCTCCAGTCCCTTAATCATCTTTGTCTCTCTGTGCTGAACCCTTTCTAGAAGTTCTAGTACTGGAGTGTGGAAACATATCTAAGAGACGGAGGCTTTCCCATGGGAAGAGACTACAAAGAGCTGAGCTAAAGAAGATAGTGGATACTCCCTGATCTGAAGGAATGTGATCCTGGAAGGTCCTTGAACAGCAAGCATGAGAAAGTTGGGCAAGACGGATTTGTAATTAAGCTTGTCAGTGTGAAAGAAGGACTTGTGCACAAACCAATGGTGTGAATGCATGACCAATATCCACAACCAACCAAGTGCAGTAGAAGATGAATGGACAGTAGCATGTAGCCAATCGTAGTGTACGCGTATGTGTGGCTAAAGAGCTTGCAGAAGTGTACTCAATATATAGAGCGCTGTAATGGGGAATAAAGCGATTTCTGCTTGACTCATATTGAAGCCTTCAGGAGTCATGTTTGGCATCCTGCACTGGAGAGCCCAGAACTGCATCCAATACTCCAGGTGTGGCCTCACCAAAGCTGAGTAGAGAGGGAGGATCAACTCCCTCGACCTGCTGGCTGACCCCCGGGTGTCACCACTAGCCTCAGGCCTCCAACTAGACTTGGCACCATTTAACACAACCCTATGAGCTCTGACATCTAACCAGTTCTCGATCCACCCCACTGTCCACTCATCTTACCCACACTTCCAGAGCTTCCCTATGACAATTTTATGGGACGTAGTGTTGAAAGCCTTGCTGAAGTCAAGGTAGGCAACATCCACTGCTCTCCCCTCATCCATCCAGCCCATCATCCCATCATAGAAGGTTATCAAGTTGGTTAAACATGACTTCCCCTTGGTGAATCTACGCTGACTACTTCTGGTCACCTTCTTTTCCCTGACATGTTTAGAGATGGCTTCCAGGATGAGCTGCTCCATCACCTTTCCAGGGATGGAGGTGAGGTTGACCGGCCTGTAGTTTCATAGGTCCTCCTTCTTGCCCTTTTGAAGACGAGAAGGATGTTGGCTTTCTTCCAGTCCTCTGGCACCTCTCCTGTTCTCCATGACCTCTTAAAGATGATAGAGAGTGGCTAAGCAATAATGCCCGCCAGTTCTCTTAGCACCCATGGGTGCATCCCATCAGAGGCCCACAGATTTGTGGGTGTCAGGCTTGCCTAAATAACCTCTAACCCGTTCCTCTTCAACAAGGGAAAAGTCATAGAATCATAGAATAATTATGGTTGGAAAAGACCTTTAAGATCATCGAGTAAAACCGTAAGCCCTTCAACACCATGCCTGCTAAACCATATCCCTAAGTGCCTCATCTACATGTTTCTTGAACACTGCCAGTGACTCCACCATTTCCCTGAACAGCCTGTTCCAATGCTTCACCAGTCTTTACATGTAAAATTTTTTTCTAATATCTAACCTGAACCCCTCCTGGTGCAACTTGAGGCCATTTCCTCTTGTTCTATCAGCACTTATTCTGGAGAAAAGATCGACCTCTGCCTCACTACAACCTCCTTTTGGGTTGTTGTAGAGAGTGATAATGTCTCCCCTGAGCCTCCTCTTCTCCACACTGAATAACCCCAGCTCCCTCAGCTGCTCCTCATAAGGTCTGTGCTCCAGCCCCTTCACCAGCTTTGTTGCCCTTTGGACACGCTCCAACGCCTCCATATCTTTCTTGTAGTGAGGGTCCCAAAACTGAACACAGTATTTGAGGTGTGGCCTCACCAGCACCGAGTACAGGGGGACGATCATTTCTCTGGTCCTGCTGGCTACACTGTTCCTGATACAAGACAGTGTGGAGGCCCGCCTCAAGAACAGCAGTACAGGATGCCTTGTTAGCAGATAATCAACCTCAAGGATGGCAGTACAGGTGTCTTGTTAATTAACCTCAAGGACGGCAGTACAGAACATCTTATCAACAGATAAGGAACAAAGCAAGAAAAAGAAGAAAACTGCAGCCGCAGGGCTGGCGCATGATTAAGAAGCTTATTAGATAACCTTGATGTAATTCTTCAGACTAGTGGCTTATTTAGCAACTGCACTTCACGTGCTTTTTGCAAATAAGGTATTATGTTTGGTTTAGTACAGTATATAAGTTTTATCTGATACTTAATAAGGTGTCTTGGGTTCATTATACTGGAGTCCCTGTGCATCATACGTTGCATGCCAGGCTGCCATTGGGCTTCTTGGCCACCTGGGCATACTGCTAGCTAATGTTCAACTGGATATTGACCAACACCCCCAGATCCTTTTCTGCCACACAACTCTCCAGCCACGCTGCCCCAAACCTGTAGCGTTGCATGGGGTTGTTATGACCGAAGTGCAGGACCCGGCACTTGGCCTTGTTGAATCTCATATAGTTGGTCTCAGTCCATTGATCCATCCTTCCCAGATCCCTCTGCAGAGCCTTCCTCAAGCAGATCAACTCTTCCTCCTAGCTTGGTGTCATCTGCAAACTTGCTGAGGGTGCCCTCAGTCCCCTCTTTCAGATCATTGATAAAGATATCAAAGAGGACGGGCCCCAACACTGACCCTTGGGGAACACCGCTCATGACCAATCACCAGCTGGATTTAACTCCATTCACCACCACTCTCTGGGCCCGGCCATCCAACCAGTTTTTCCCCCAGTGAAGAGTACATCTGTCTGAGCCATGAGCTGCCAGCTTCTCCAGGAGAAGGCAGTGGGAGACTGTGTTAAAGGCCTTACTGAAGTCTAAGCGGACCACGCCCGCAGCCTTTCCCTCATGCACTAGGCAAGTCACCTGTTCATAGAAGGAGATCAGGTTGTTCAGACAGGACCTGTCTTTCATTAACCCATGTTGGCTGGGCCTGATGCCCTGGTTGTCGCACACATACTATGTGATTGTCCTCAAGATGATCTGCTCCATAACTTTTCCCAATACTGAGGTCATGCTGACAGACCTTCAGTTTCCTGGATCCTCCATCCAAACCTTCTTGTAGATGGGCATCACATTGGTCAGTCTCCAGTCATCTGGGCCCTCCCCTGTTGACGAGAACCGCTGATAGATGATGGAGAGCAGCTTGGTGAGCCCTTCCCCAGCTCCTTCAGAACTCTTGGGTATATCCCATCTGACCCCATAGACTTCTGGGTGTCCAAGTGATTAGTGTGGGGGGGGGGGGCATTATTCTGCGCTCTATAGGTGTCTTCCAGCTCTGGGGGCCAAGTACCTTGTGGATAACTGATCTGGGTGTTAAAGACTGAGACAAAGAAGGCATCAAGTACCTCAGTCATCCTCATCCTTGGTGACAATGCTCCCCACTGCATCCAATAAAGGATGGAGATTCTCCTTGGCCCTCCTCTTATTATTAATGTATTTGTAGAAGCATTTTTCGTTGTCTTTTGCAGCAGTGGCCAGATTGAGTTCCAGCTGAGCTTTTGCCTTTCTCATTTCCTCCCTACATACCCTAGCGGCGTCCTTGTACTCTTCACGAGTTAACTGCCCCTTCTTCCAAAGGTGGTAAACCTTTTTTTCTCCCAGAGTCTCAACAATAGGTCCTTATTCAGCCAGGCTGGTCTTCTTCCCTTACGGCTTGTCTTTCAGCATAGGGGGACAGCCTGTTCCTGTGCCTTTAAGATTTCTTTCTTGAGGAAAGTCCAGCCTTCCTGGACCCCTTTGCTCTTCAGGACTGTCTCCCAAGGGACTCTCCCAACCAGTGTTCTAAACAGTCCAAAGTCTGCCCTCTGGAAGTCAAAGATAGTGGTTTTGCTGACGCCCCTCCTGACTTCACCGAGAATTGAAAACTCTATCATTTCATGGTCACTATGCCCAAGATGGCCTCCGACCACCACATCTCCCACCAGTCCTTCTCTGTTGGCAAAGAGCAGGTCCAGCATGGCTCCTCCCCTCGTAGGCTCGCTTACCAGCTGTGATAGGAAGTTATCTTCGCCACACTCCACAAACCTCCTAGACTGTTTCCTCTCTGCCTTACTGTATTCCCAACAACCATCTGGTGGGTTGAAGTCCCCCATGAGAACAAGGGCTGCTGATCGTGAGACTTCTGCCAGCTGCTCGTAGAATGCCTCATCTGTCTCTTCATCCTGGTTGGGTGGCCTATAGCAGACTCCCACCAGGATACCACCCTTGTTGGACTTCCCCCCGATCCTGACCCATAAACACTTGACTTTTCCATCATCCCCTTGGAGCTCCATGCATTTGAAACACTCCCTAACATACAGCACTACCCCACCTCCTTTCCTTCCTTGCCTGTCCCTTCTGAAGGGCCTGTAGCCATCCATTGCAGCACTCCAGTCATGACAGTGGTCCCACCATGTTTCAGTGAGGTGACTATGTCAGTTTTCCTGACACAAGGTTTCCTTTCTCCAGATTTTCTTTCTTGTCCCCGGGCTCTGTAGTTCATGGGGACTAACCTTAGCAGTAAAGACTGAAGCAAAGAAGACATTTAGTAACTCTGCCTTCTCTGCATCCTCCATCACCAAGGCACCCTCCCCATTCAGCAGCAGACTAACATTTTTCCTAGTCTTCCTCTTGTTGCTGATGTATTTATAGAAGCCCTTCCTGTTGTCCCTGACATCTCTTGCTAACTCTAATTCCAAATGGGTCTTGGCTTTCCTCGCCTCATCCCCGCGTTCTCTGACAATCTTCCTTTATTGTTCCCATGTGATCTGGCCCTTCTTCCACATTACATATGCTCTCTTTTTTTTTCATTAAGTTTTCCCAAGAGCTCCTTGCCCATTCATGCAGGTCTCCTGTCCCCCTTGCTTGACTTATTTCTTGTAGGAATGCACGTATCCTGAGCTTGGAGAAAGTGGTGATTGAATATTAGCCAACTCTCCTGGATCCCCTTTCCTTCTAGAGCCCTAGCCCAGGGGATTCTTCCAAGGAGCTCCCTGAAGAGGTCAAAGATAGTTCTCTTGAAGTCCAGGGTTGCAATCCTACTTCTTGACCAGTTTCCTCCTCGCAGGATTGTGAATTCCAGCATCTCATGGTCACTGCAGCTGAGACTGCCCCGGACCCACACATTTCCAACTAGACCATCTCTGTTTGTTAGTATCAGGTGTAGCAGCGCCCCTCTCCCTTTGTTGGCTCAGCTGGGGCCAGTCAGCCTGGAGAAGAGGTTGAGAGGGAACCTGATCAGTGTATGCAAATACCTCAAGGGAGGGAGTGAGGAGGATGGGGCCAGTCTCTTTTCAGTGGTGGTCACAGATAGGACTAGAGGTAATGGCCATAAACCAAAGCACCAAAAGTTCCACAGGAACTTAAGGAAAAATTTCTTGACCGTGAGGGTGACAGAGCACTGGAACAGGTTGCCAAGAGAGGTTGTGGAGTCTCCTTCTCTGGAGATCTTCAAGACCCGCTTGGATGCAATCCTGTACCACATGCTCTAGGTGACCCTGCGTGTGCAGGGGGTTTGGACTAGATGATCTCTAAAGGTCCCTTCTAACCTTAACAATTCTGTGATTACCCATTCTGCATGCATTTACATAGCGGCATTTGAGTTGGGCTCCCAGTGTGCGTCTCTTTCTAGCTGGGGAAGCTATAACTTGACTATGTGGGCCTTCAGTAGCTCTCGTGTTTTGCTGTGTTCCCTCTCCAGGCTCCAGGCATTCTTGACTGGCTCTGGAGTTAGGCTGGTGTGAGTGGCATGGCAGGCCATACCCTACCTTATCACTTGCTTCCCTGATGATATCCCCCTCCCCCATCAAATCTAGTTTAAATCTTTTCGATGAACTCCACTAGCTCATGACCAAGGACCCTCTTCCCTCTTTCTCTTCCTCTTGCTGCTGATGTATTTGCAGAAGCCCTTCCTGTCGTCCCTGACATATCTTGCTAAATTTAATTTCAAATGGACCTTGACCTTCCCTGCATTTTCTGACATTGTTCCTATATTGCTCTCATGTGGTCTGGCCCTTCTTCCACATTACATATGCTTTCTTTTTCTGATTAAGTTTTCCCAAGAGCTCCTTACCGATCCACTCAGATCTCCTGACCCCCTTGTTTGACTTCTTTCTTGTAGGAATGCACCAATCTTGAACTTGGAGAAAGTGGTACTTGAATATTAGCCAACTCTCCTGGACCCCCTTTCCTTCTAGGACCCTGGTCCAGGGGATTTCTTCAAGGAGGTCCCTGAAGAAGTCCAAGTTGGCTCTCTTGAAGTCCAGGGTTGCAATTCTACTTCGTGACCAGCTTCCTCTTCGCAGGATCATGAAGTCGTGCGTTCACTTTTGGGTCCTGCACTACAAGAAGGACATAAAGGTGCTGGAGTGTGTCCAAAGAAGGGCAAAGAAGCTTGTGAAGGGACTGGAGCACAGACCTTATGAGGAGTGGCTGAGGGAGCTGAGATTATTTAGTGTGGAGAAGAGGACACTCAGGGGAGACCTTATCGCTCTCTACAACTGCCTGAAAGGAGTAGTCCAGCTTTGGAACAGACTGCCCAGGGAAGTGGTGGAGTCACCATCCCTGGCAATGTTCAAGACATGGTGCTTAAGGGTATACAGTTGGATTCAATGATCTTGAAGGTCTTTTCCAACCATAATGATTCTATGATTCTTGGATGGAGATATTCACCGAGCAGAAAACTTCATATATTATTTTTCAATAGCATGTGATGCAACTGTCTATCTGGATAAAGAGACACTATTTTTTTCTGGGTTTGCATGGTTATATAAACTAGAAGGGACAAAGACTCCAAACCTACCTTTCATTACTTTTCCTGCATATATCTCTTGAATTAAATCTGTGTGGACATTGCCTTGCTACTCATTGAATGGGAAAAGTCAGAAGAGTATTCCAGTATTGGCAAAGATGTGACCTTTTGGAGAGGAATGCCTACAGACCTGTAGTTTGTGGGGGCAAGTTTGTTTTTTTTTTCTTTTTACAAGCTTCCCCCTCCCTCCCCCCATGGAATAGCTATATAAAAGAGAACTGCAACAAAATTACTTTGACTTTTACATAAAAATGGTCATAATGGCTGCAAAGTGGAAGTGTGGTTAATATAAATAATTCCCTTGCAAAACAACTCAACTAACTAACAACTGAGCACTTTTGTAATCTCTGTTTCTGTGAAAAATTAGACATTGCCTTGGTTTACCTGTAGTGTCTGAGAAAGTTCAAAGTACAATAATTCCCCATCATGCCCAGTGAAAAGTGGATGTAGAGAAAGTGTGACTTAGTGGGCACTTCAATATGTAACCAGTATTACTGAAATATGTCACTGTATATGGTTTATGTTGGAGAACATGTACTGATTAGAGATACCTTTGAAAAAGGGAAAATGATGGATGTGAGTATTAACCATAGGAAGGAACTGAGGCAGCAGCTTGCAGAACTAATGTATTTACATTTTACTAGCTCCCTAATTTTAGACATGTGTTTTATAAAATTAAATGAAGACATTAATGCTTGTGGCAATGACATTAACGTTCAGAAGTGAACTTACAGTAAACCAGAAATCTCACATTTGCACACAACCTGAAATTTTGGCATTCGGAAGTGAATTGTTTTCCAATCATCTTACAAGGATGTCAGTGAAAACTTGCAATGATGTGATAAGGTCATTGGCTATTTAAATGCCCGCAAAAAGCTTCTAGGAAAGGCAAAGAAATGTCAGGATTAATAATACTGTTGTATTGGCTTCCAGAATTGAGTGAGACATGAAAGTGCCACTATGCTTTGTTTTTTCTGATTCCTCACTGTAGTCCATCCAGAAGATTGTCTTTATTGTGCTCTGGCACCTCAAAGCAGTTTCCCCAAGATTTTAAACCTGGCTGACGTAGATGACTTCTAGTTTGTGTAACTAGGTCAGCTATGAAGGTGCTCCTCAACTGGTGGAGTACCTGAGTTCCTTCTTCTCTGCTACAGAAGATACTGTTCACTGGTGACAATAAAAATGCTCATGCAAATGTAGTGCTATAGTGGCAGTCTCCCAGGACTTCCCATGTCCTCTAGGAATCCAAAGTATTTCTTCATGTTGCAAAGTAACATGGAGGCAAACATGCTAGATGTTGCCCAGTAGAGTACAGAAAACATAGGAGATTGTAAGGACTTAGTTAAATTGGTTATGGGCAGAGGGAGGGAGGAGAAGCTGTGGGGAATACTTCTTCCGTCAGTGGGATTAAGGCTTCATAAATCAGGGATCATTGCACCACCTGTCTGTCAGAGTGTCTTGGAAAGTTTAGAAATATATGCAGTTAAGAGGGTTGAAACTGCAAGTATTGTTTTTTTGCTTGCTTGATTGCTTGTTTTTTATTTTATATATATACACACACACATTCTTGCAATGTGTATGAGAAGGATGGTGCACAGAAAAATGGGGGAGAGTCTGTAACAACAGCAATGTTTCCAAGGAAGGTTGCTTCCCCTCATAGCTCACATGCTCTCCAACCGTAAAGGACGTTCATGTAAAGAGTGCAGGGGTGAGTCTGTGGGAGTCTCCAGATTCCCTCTTTCTCTTGAGGGGGTTTTGGTGCTAAAAGGCATGATTAGGTTCTGAATTGTTGGCATAATTGCTTTTTATCAAGCCACAGTATGTAAAAACAGGATTACATCACTTGTATAGAGATAGGAATGTACCATGCACAGTGCCATGCAAAGTGGAGTCTTGCCAGGCAGCGGGCGCATTAAGCCATGTAATGGTGTAAGTCTAGGTTTTCGCAGATTACTGGGAGCTCCTGATTAACTAACTGTAGTTACATTTTCAAATACCCTAAAACCTTTTAAAGTATATTTGCAACATGAATTCCAAACTTACGTTGGCAGATTCCCATTTTTGATAGTTTCAGGGTTTTTTTCAGCCAAATTTCATTCCTGTTACGCTGTTGGAAACTTACTGATCAGAGTGGTTTGGGAACAGTGTGATTTATAGTATCACAGCCCATCCCATCATTGCTTGTAGCAGGCTAGTAACTAAGGTCATAATTCTGCTCAATTTCATCACATGAGTAGCTCTACTGCTGTCAAGGAGACTGGAAATGTATGTTACATGCAAGTATTGGAGGACCTGAGTCTTGGCTAAATGCCAAGCACGTGTGAGAAGGTGAATGCTTTTTAGTTCTCATTTCTGTTGCTCAGACTTTCGCAGTGTCCTCAGAAAATTCAGGCTGGGAAGGACCTTGGGAGGTCTCTATCCTAGAAGGGAGCAGAAAGAGCCCAGAGAGAAGCAGAGCCAGCTGTTGGCTATGAAGTCAGGCCAAGTTGCATTGGGGCTTCACCCAGTTGGGTCTTGAAAATCTCAATGGTATGTGTCTTTTATGGAATTATCTGAATACTCTGATGAATATTTGGAGAGAAAGATATCTCATTTCTGCTCTTCAGTGTAGAACCGTGTGTGTGTTTTGCCAGAGTCAGATTGTGATCTCTCTACTTTTTGTCTTGGCTGACTCAGAGCACCAGCTTGTCTGGAGGATGACTTCCAAGAACACATCTCCTGCAAGTCCCATGCATTTTTGAGCTGTATTTTGATATTTTTTGATACTTTAATGGATTGACAATCTGAAGGTTTCCTTCCTCAACATTTTCTGACCTTCCATGGTTCTCTTGTTTTTCCCTGGTGCTTCCTTTTCTCTAATTACCTGTCAGATAGCAGATGCACTCCAAGCTCCTTTTTATCTTACCTCTCTGATCCCATACTTCTTCCATCATTGTCAAGTCTCTCTGAGCAGCTTCTTCATGTGGATAGACGTCTGTATATAATTATGCATAAGAGCAAAATCAAAGGGAAAATATGATGATAGAATCAAACAATTAAAAGTTTAGCAAGGACAGCAGTCTGGTGTTAAGCTGGCGTGAGTGGCATGGCAGGCCATCCTCTACCTTATCACCAGCATCCCTGATGATACCTCCCCTCTCCCATCAAATCTAGTTTAAAGCCCTATCAATTAGCCCTGCTAGCTCATGACCAAGGACCCTCCTTCCCCTTTGGGAAAGATGAATCCCACCGGATGCCAGCATGCATGTAAGACTTGACTTCCTGTTGCCAAAGAACCCAAAGTTTTAGCAGAGAAACCAGCCACAGAGCCATGTGTTAACAGACTGTATCCCCCTGTTCCTTTCTATGTTGCTGTCAGCAGCAGAGAATGGAAGAGATGACCTGCACAGCCGAGTTCCTGACCATCCGTCCCAATTCCCTGAAGTGCCTTTTGATTGCCCTAGGGCTCCATGTTGCCACTTCCTCTCCCTCCCACATGTAGGACCAGCAACCTGTAATAGTCTGAGGGTCGAGCCAAGCTGGCAAGTTTCCTGGTCCTTAACCCGGGCCCCAGGAAGGCAGCAGAGTTCCCTTAGAGGAGGCTCCCTTCTACATATTGGACCCTCTGTTCCCTTTGCTGTGGAATCACCCACGAATATAACCCACCTTTTCTTCTTCCTGCAGGTGGTTGCAATACAGGGAGTTGGCCTTTCTGATCCTGGCAATATCTCTGGTGGAGAGGGACTCTCACTTTCTCCATCCATTGATTGCCTTTCACCCCTCAGGGCCTCATATATGTTGCACAGGGGTACCTGATAGTGTGAGATGGGAGAACATGGATTTCTCCTCCCACCTCGAGCCTGGACTTGTTTCCATTCATTCTCATCTTTGCAGCTTCTGCCTTGTGTCCACTGGGGAACAGATACTGCATTCCCTTGTTGTTGGGAACTTCCTGGTGCCTGCTCATGTTTCACAGAGACCTGGCACCACCAGCCTATCTCTGAATCCCTATCACTGAATCCCAAAATGTAATGTGTATGTAATAGCATTTTTGATATTAGCCATATTATATAGCCATGATCAATGCTTTGATTGCTAACATAGCATCTTCCAGGTTAACATTTTTTGTTTGGTTGCTTGAGATTTTTTGTTGTATGTATACCCAATTTCTTTCAGTTTTAACAGCATTGTTTTTGTCTTGGCATACTTCTCTGTTATTCCTCAACATTGTGGTGTTAGAGTAGCCATTCTTGTGCTGCAACAAGCAAAGCTAAAAGTCATCTCATATACTCTCAGGCCTCAGGACACCATTAGCTGTACAGTCTGATACAATTAGTAATAGCAAAGCTGAGAAGGTAACCAAAGGAGAAGAGATAACTGAAGGAAAAAATGGTGCCTGTGTGTGATAGAGTGGATTCCAGACTTTCTCGGCTCAAATCCAGCCCAAGATATCTCTATCTTTTAATGTGGTTATTCTTTCAAGCCTCTCCTGGCAAGGTATCCAGAGCTATGATTGCCTTTTTCATCATAACTAAATTGTCTGTTCAAGCTCATACAGGCTTGCAAGGCAAAGCAAGGAACTGAACCCAGTTTCCTGAAATCCTAAGCTAACGCCAGATGTCTTCCCCTTACAGTGTGCTTATTCTCATTGCAGAATTTTTTGATGCAGGTTTGGATGTTTCATTGCCATCCACAGCAGTCAGAGCAATGTAAACACTTTCTGTAAACAGGACGTTGTATGGCCAAATTCTGAACTACTTAGCCACGTTTCAGTAGGATTTTGCCCGCAAAGAAACTGTGTAAAAAAATCTCAGGATGTATCCTTTTCTGCTGAGATGGGAAATATTGTAAGGAAGTATTGCTGTTCAAATAACAGCAATAAAACACTGGCAGGTGTGGAAGCCCTGTTTACACTTGTGCTTCTGTCACCGAAAACTGGGAATAAACCTCTTAACACCAATGTAGTATGCAGAAGCAGGCAGTCACTTAATTGCAGCGCTGGGAGCATGGGGGATAGCTCCACCTATCATGCACACTCTAAGGTGTGCTTGCGAAAACTTTTATTTCTCTATCATCTACATATGCATTCAGCTCTAGGATTGATCATACATATTCATTCTATTTCCTGGAACTAATTATAATATACCCCACCCTCGTGCGCGTGCCCCCTCTGTCCTTTTGGTCGTCTCTGGTGGTCTTTTGAGATCCCCTGGTGGTCGTCTCGCTGTGTCCACTTGATTTCATCCAGGAACTTGTTGGAAACTTCTTGCTGGCCCAAGGAATAGGGAGGGGATCACAGACGCAGACTCCATGTGAATTAGATCCTGATCCGTTTATTTAGCCTGAATAGCGTACCTATATACACAAGCAGAAGCAAGCTCTCTACACACGTACAGCTACGATTGGTCACAGGCTACTATCCATGCATTTCTACCGCATTCGGTTGGTCGTGGATAACGGCGTGTATTCACACCATAGGTCTGTGCACCAGTCCTTCTTCCTTACTGAATGGTTTAAATCAGCATAACTTCCCCATAGACACAAACTGAACACATAAATTTAACTTGTCTTTAAAACAAAAGCAAGCGAATTCAAAAAGCTGAATTGATACCATTGAATCATCTAAAACTATGGGAAAATGTGAGAAGTTGTGAGAAACTGTGGGAAACTGTGGGAACTGTGAAAGTTAGGAGTGAGAAACTGTGAAAGTTAGGAATAACGGATTAGCAGATAGAGAAACCTAAAACACAGGCTGGACACGCCGGTCTCTGTTTGATTACCTGTTGTCCGATAGCAGGATTGGACCCAGATAGCAATAGAGTCAAGGAATTGGCTGGAGGCAGGGGGAGGGAGCGCGTGGATAGCGTGTGGACAGTGCATGCTCACATACTCG
>VWPW01018103.1:0-89301 GCA_013389825.1 Crypturellus undulatus
TAATTGGAAGTACATCCATTATTTCTCTGGATCTGGCTCTGGAATAAGCCTTTGCTTGAGGACTGAATCTGGTTCTTGGACATCAGGTCAAACTCTCCATGAAAAGGGATGTTGGAGCCTGGGGTGACTCTTGGCCCCAGAGGAGAACCCCCAGCAGTACTGGGAAAGACACTGGGGTTCCCGCGTGCCTTCCTGACACCGGGAAAAGGAGGACAATTTTGGAGCCTGCAGGGCTGGTGCCTCTGCCCTCCTGCCCATCAGGTAGCCAGGTAGCTCCTGGGGCACGGGATGGTACCACTTGCTGAGTCCAGGTCTGGAAGAGCATCCCCATGTGTCATCGTGTCCCACGACAGTCTTGCCTCCTCATGGTGATGGATCTCTGCTTCCTTTGGGAAGAGCCTGCACCTCCAAGCTATTATTTTGGCTGTGTGAACATCTGGACTGTTCTTCGGTTAAATTTACATGGGGGCGAGTGGGAGAAAAGGCAGAATTAGTCACCAAACTAACTCCTGCCCCCACTCTAGCTGCTTCTTGCTTTTAAGGAAATGAAGTCATACCCACGTGCAGAGGTAACCCAGAAATACAAGCTCCTGCCAAGTCACTTGTTTACCCAAGGCTTAAGGGAGGTGATATTTGTTAGTTTGCATGTGCCTGGAGCTTAAGCAATCGGATTACGTGAGAAGGAAGGTGGCAAACATTTCGAGTTCAGTCCCTTCAAGAGAAAAGCTCCTCACCAGCAAGAACTATATTTCTCACCACCTTGATATGTCTGGGAGCACCCAAGGCAGCCTGTGCTCCCCGGCACTGTTGCTGCAAACGGTAGCTTCGCTTTGTGTCATGCTGGCCCCAAAATGATAAAACACGTTAAAACCACCCTTAGAAATGAACCTTGCCAGCTCCTTTCCATTCTGGATTTTATTTTTTTTTCTTTTTCATAGGGGAGAAATCAAAACAAAGTAAAAGGAAAAAGTCCAATGTAGAAGTCACACCGGAAGCATGAGCAGGGCTGTAAATTTTCTGACTCTGTGTTTTATAACCACAAGAACATTTTTCCTTTTAACTACTCTTTCCCTTGGTGCATGGGAGCAATAAAATAGGAAATATGTTTCGAACAGCTATTGACATCTGGCAGGGACCTTTGAAAAATTATTGAGTAGAAACATGTTTGGCTTTATTTGGGATATAGCCTTTTTTCTTGGTAAGTAATAGGAAGATGCAATCTACACAAATTTTGGTGGTGTTCTGTTAGCGTTCTACCACTGTCGTAATCAGTGCCCTGAAAACTCACGTGTGTTGTAACATTCTTCTTTCCATCATTAGCTGTACTACTATTTTATTTGCAATGTTGTCCAAAACTGGCATAAGAAGTTAAGGTGAAATCCTCATTGTGTTGCCATTGACCCTCGGTAGTCATAATATAGCAAGGGAGAGCTAGAACTTTATTTTTATGTGATAGCCAGTGAAAAATGCTAATTTTGGAACTAGCAAAGATCTGCTTCACCTTCCCATCAACTACAGTGGAATCCACCGGGTCCTGTAATAATTTCAATAAAAAATCAAGGAGTTCAAAGTGAGGAGGAACCCCCAGAGGACCCTATCTACCTCCCTTGATCTTTTCTTTTGGGAGCAAGCAGTAAGGTATCACCTAAGATCTTCACAGATTCTGGAGCAAACCAAACTCTAGTACTGAGGTAAATAAAAACCCTGTGACTGTGAAGATCGAGTTTCCTCCGAAGACCACGACTTGGAAGACTAATTAGTCAGCAGCTCTGAGGCCAAACCATAAACTATATTCCCTTGCTGACCTCAGCTGCTCAAACGCAGCTCTCAGCATAAACAACTTCAGGAAAAGCAACTTGCCCAAGAGGAGCCGGTGCGTTTACTAGATCAGCATCTGCCCTTGCGCCCATTGCTTCCTTTTTGGTAAATTGAGGAACAAACACTCTGCAAAAGACACTTTGCTGGGAGCTTAGCGGCCTGATAAGGCAATGCGAGTTCATTTTGGAGACTTACCGTGGCTTACAGTAGTTACTGGGTACTTAATGAGCAACGCAAATGAATTTCCATCTCTTTCTAATGTCAGCCGAGTTTTAGTTCAACTACATGACTCCCAGTCTGTCAGTTTTGTAGAGGCAAAACTGTCATTTAGGAAGTGGGTTTTGCTTCTGTAAAGCCAATTGCATAATTTGTGTCCTCCAATGTCTGGTTTGCTGGGCAGAAAAAAAAAATAAATAATTGGAAAACACTAAGACTGCTTTGTAAAATATGACAAGGCAGGACATTGCCAAAACTAATGATTAAAATTTGGAGTATTTTCCTTATTTTCCCTTCTTCTCTTCACAAAAGGCTGAAAACAATAAACATTTCTATAAGTTTAAAAAAAAAAAAAAAAAGCTTTAAAATGAGCACTATTTAATTGACTGTGTTATTCAGATAAAAAATTTGAGCTATGTGCTATAGGGTACTTGATGAGAAAAGAGTGGGACTTAGAACTGGAAATGTTTGGACTTCTTTAGTCCTGCAGAAATCTATAGTATTAGAAAAATTGGTTTCTAATCAGAACAGGGAGCCAGAGCTGAAATCTTGAGGCATTTAATAGAGCAAACTATTCTGAAGAGGTTTTCAAATCAGGAATGTCAACATGAAATATGTCAACATTGCAATCATAATAAAGCTGCCTAATATGTCAAAGTTTTTATTTTGAATTGACCCTTTGGGATAACAAAGCACTTCATTTTGAGAAGTTGGCTTTACTCCAAACTTCTCCCAATTGGAAAATTTAATAAAAAATGATATTTTCCTTTTGGAAAAATGTTCACTTCAGCCTATCTGAAATTCTGAGGGATTTTTTTCTTTTGCTTTATTTATTTATTTTTATGAAACCTTCAACTAATATCTGGTAGGATACAGCAAACCACCTTCTCAGCTTGCTATGGTGTCTATGTAAACCTTGTCTTCCCATAGATTTCATGTTTCTTTAGCATTTGGAAACAATTTTGTCCCCAAGAGCGATCACAGCCTATTACAGAGGAGATCCGTTCTGCGTGCACTCATGAAACTTTAGTGCTTATTCCTTCATTTTTCATAAACCAAGTCAAACTTTATTCTAGGGCCTTCCTGCTCTTCAAGTGAGCTCTTTTGAAGGTTTGCAAAAGGAAAAAGGGAGCAGAATCTCAAGATGATAAATACAAGTAGATCCTAGTGGAAAAAGTCAAGGGGGAGAGAGAGAGAGAGGAAATAGCTGTGAAAACACTTTTTGAACAAATAGCCGTGCTTTAACTTTGTGTTGCGAGGTTGCCTGGATACACTGGAGGAGCAGGGATCCTTCTATATATATTAGCTAGTTTAGTGTTTACTGTTAGGAGCTGGAATGTAACTCTAGGCACTATTTACAAATGTTTGGGATGAAGCAGTTCCAGAAAACCAAACAAAGAGGGGAGGGAGGGAAATCATCCCCAAACTCTTTGTTTCTGTTTTCCCAATCACGTTGCTATGTATAATCTAAAATAGTAGGTAGGTAGCAGCTTATATAAACCGAGGTGGAAGAAGGGGGAAATTTATAGCAACTAGTGTAAATTTAGAATAGATGTGAACAGAGGAGCCTGCAGAAGAGGAACCTGCCTGTGAAGTGGAGATGGACAAATACAGCTCGGGATCAAGTGATGCAGATGGGGAGCTGCAAAGGAAGGTGCCCAAGATGCTCCTGTGCTGTGTTCTGCTATGGCCGGGGTGGCGGCATATGGTCTGTATGGGCTTATGGCTGAGAAAGCTGCTGGAAAAACTATGATTTGGGATTTCCCATCAAATGGGAAGTTTGTGGCAGTCCTTAGTTTCTGGGAGGTTTGTTTCAGTGTCTCATTCCAGGGAGCGAGCGCTCTGCATCCTAGGAAAAGGATGTCCCAATCGATCGGGAATGCAGATCATGAAATGGTTTGAAGGAGGGAAGGAATGGTCCTGTCCCACATTAGATTGGGGGGTGCTGTTCTTTTCTGACAGCATCTCTGAATCTTTCAGTTACATTCTGCTTTAGGTGATCGTATCTAATTGTGGAGAGCAAGGGACGTATTTCTAAGATGCAAGATACTGTTTTTGATCTTGACATCCTTTTTTTCTTGGCCTTGAAACTGTTCCGTTTAATGTTCCATTTAATCTGATTTTGTTCATTGATCTTCCTTGGTTTGGAAAGGAACATGTTCTTCCATCTAGCTCTTAAATTCACACTTTGAATTGAGTTTTTTTTTTTTAAGTCAGACATTGATATAAGAATTTCAGGGTCAAGTGGGAATTTTGTGATTGGTTCCTGTTGTTTCTTACAACTATGTGTAATTCACAGCAGGTAGAAGCAGGCAGAGGATGAATTCCTCGTGCTCCGAAGCTGCAGGTCCAGCCACCTTAGCCCGTGTGACGCACCGTTACCTTTTTCCTGTAATGATCTCTGATGCGCAGTGAGAAGAATCATAGGGTGCAATGTTGTGTGCTCACCAACTACTTGATTATTTCTTATAAATCTCAGCAATATGCGATTTTTAGAAGCCTCCAGGCAACGAAGCTTTTAAAGTTTCTTTGGAGCATGAAGCCTGTGTTGCTGCCTCTGGTTCTCTGCTCTGTGTGGGGGGTCAAAGGCTCCATTTTCAGCCTAAGCAAAAATATTTTTCCTAGTTCTTGGCCACCCACTGGGCTGGTTGAGGCCGGGACCACAGGGGCTTGAAATGGCTTGTGGTCCTGGTGGCCCTGTCCTTGGTGGGCAGAGCTCTGCTGACACACACCCCCAGGTGACATTGCCCTGGCACCATCACATTGTCAGTGGTTGGACCTTGTAATGCCACAGGGCGTGAAAAGGAAGAGAGAGGACGGGAGAATCAAGAAATCAATACAAAATGCTCCTTTAGTATTGACCCCACGGCCACAAGCAGCACATGTTTTACATCTGGTGTCTCAGCTGATATTGCACTGGTAATAAAGTGTTTCTTTTTATTTGCATTCTTATGCAGATGTTTGTGCCATGCAGTGTCCCAGCACTAGAGATGTTCAACTGGAAAAAAAAATACATCAGAGAAAGCTGTACAGTGCTTATTCTTAGGGACTTTGGGATGTTAAAGTTGGTTTTNTAATGCTGTGGGAATTGAAGTCAAATTCTGCTTTCCTCTGCTTTGATCTGAACAGATATTTGCCCTTTACTGTATCCTCTGAAATGTTTGCCTCCCTCAAAGTTCATATCACCTTGCTCGCAAACTCGCCCAAAGAAAACTTCAGCCTTAGCCAAGTCAGGAGGAGAGAAAAATGAGGGGAAAGGAACCGAGATAGAAAATAAGAGAGGAATGTGTTTGGGGGAACTCAGGAAAAAAGTGTTCTCTGTGTTAGCCAGTGAATCTTAAACAATATTAACTTCTTAGCAACAATGATTCTGTTTTGTTTAACTAATAAAGGATATTGTAAGCAGATACGTGCATCTGGGGCAGATAAGGTTTGCATTGGATAGCCCTTTTATTGGCTTGGCATTTGACAATTAAGTTGAATTTAGCTATGGGATAAGAATTATGCATATTTGCTCCTAGCTGAGGCGGAGGTTAGACGTAAGGGTCCCAGTAATTTTCCAGTCCCTTACTAAATTTAAATCTTAATAGAATGGGGCCCAGCCTGTCATCTTTATGTTTTCATGCCACTCGCAACGGAGTGGGGAACCAAAGGGTAGAATTTAACCTGTCTCTTCCTCTCAATAGAAGTGTAGCACTTTTGTACTTGCATCTCTTTTCTATCCGAGATCTCAAAGCACGTGAGAAGGAAGCTTGAATATTCCCTTTTTGTCAGTGGAAAACCAAGGCATGCAGCAATTCAGTCACCATTCAGCCTATGATGTCAAAGCAACAAACTGCTTCGTTGTACCCCACATAATGAATTGTAAAAATGCATCCTCTGTGAAGTGCTGCATTTAAATGCTATAATTCTCTGGGGAAAAAAAAATAAAAGAATAAACTGAGGCACAAAGATGTGGAAGGGCTGGTGGCTACTGTTGCACAGGAAGGTGGTGGCCGGGCTGGGAGCAGAACCTGGGAATTTGGGATCCTGCCCCGTGTCCAATTGCTGGAGGTGCCTCCCTGCCCTGAGCAAGCCTGTCTCTCAGTGGGTAACTTCTTTTAAACTGCTGGAACTCTCTTTTTAGGAAGCAGCTACCAGGCAAATGTGGATAAATGGGCAGTTCTGTTTGTATCCTTAGCTCAGCTGGCAGTGGGCAGTCCCCGTTGTCACAGCTCTGCCACTTCACCCTGGGCCACAAGAGACCAGATTGCACAGACCGGCAGGTTAAACTTCTCTTTTGCTGCTTCACCTCTGTGTCAGGGCTCAGGTGGGAAAATGGGACAAATCTGGCCAGGTTCCCCCTGCCCGTGAAAGCCCTTCCTTTTGGAAAGGAAGAATAAAAGCCTTTTATCTCTGCTCATATCTTAAATAAGGAGTGGAATTCATTCCTTAGTAATCAGGGAAATTAAATAAAGCGGAAGAGACAGAACATAAAAATCTAAATTTAGTTATTAAGGGAAAAAATACCATATTAAATTCTTGGATTAGGTGTACAAGAAGGACATTCCTTTCATGGGAAAATGCCGTTGGCCCATCGGTTGTGGCAGTAAGGAGAATTTTTTTGGTGTGAATGTGAGCACCACGCGTGCATGCACCAGACTTCACTGAGTCACACACTTCGAACAGCCCTAGAATTTCCCAAACAGAGCTGAAATAGCCTTTTCTTAGCATCTCTTCCCAGCCCCGTAAAACCGCGTTCCTCCCATAATCCCAGCACAGATTTCCACGAAACTCTCAGTCCCGGCTTGTCTGACAGGGCTGGGCCACGTTTGAGCCCTCAGCAAAACGTTGGTCGTGTTCCTGCTGACCCTGGAGCGGGATGGAGCGGGAAGCTTTAGAGGACGTATTTGCCTGAACTGCTTCAGTTCCTCAATTATTAATACAACTTGCAGGCAGGCTCCGGACACTTGCTGTTTGCTTGCCTGTATATGAAAGGTGTTATATTAACCTACCCCGCAGGGATTTTATGAGGATTAGTTAATATCTGCCAGGAATTCGTGGACATGGGGCTTATCAAGGATTGTGAGCCAGTTCCTTCCTACTAAACTTGCACGACCTGATAAAGGATTCTGTTTTTCTTCTCTAATCTACATATCATAATACAACAACCTTCTCCTGTTTGGCTTGCCCTATCTCCAGCCGCTGGGCAGGAATGGCAAAGGCTGAGCTCCGTTCTTCATCATGATTTGCTTTTTTTGCTGTTGGGTTTGTTTCCTTTTTTTTCTTGTGGTTGTTTCCTATAAGTCTGGTTTTCTAGTGTCTCCTCAAACTCCTGTTTTGATAATCTGCCTCTGAACCTGCACAATGAGAGACCTCCAGGAAAGATGGTTCCCAGCAAGTCCTGTTTCCTCGTACACGGTGGGATGCGGTGTCAAGGGCTGACTTTGCTCTCCAGTTTCAGCAACAAGCTTGAGCTGTGAAGTAGAAAGATTTACACTGATCCTTGCAAATCTTTGTGTACAAAGATTAATGCTCTCCTAGTTCAAGCTCTCTTACCTTTCCTGAGCTAGGGGTCTGGTTTTCCTTCTCCAGAATAGAGGGAACGCCTGTTTCCCAGGAGAGCTGCAGTGATCTTCTGTCTCCGGTGAAGATAAGCACGCTTGCCTTGGCCAGCCTCATACGGCTGCCGACTCCCACTGCCATGACCATAATAATTCATGAGTCAAATAGTTCTGTAACGCCCTTTTTGCACTGGTGCTTTTTAAAACTTCCCCAAAACATTAGCTCTGCGGAAAACTTCTCGAGGATGAACTGGGGCAGGTAAACTGGAGCCAGGCCTGGCACTGCGGAATAGGCAGGAGGTGATTTTTTCCAAAAGGTCGGTCATGTTTCCTTCCAAAATGACCATGGGAGGAGTGTTGTGGGCAGGGACGGCTCTCTGATGGCCTAAATCTCAGCCAGCGAGGGATTTCTAGTGTAGAGGAGCAATGGCAAAGGCCACAGGCATTCAAGCCAGGCATCTGCAGCAAAGCCCTTGCTGAGGGCAGAAGGGAAGGTGACTCCAGCTGGATCTTGGGCTGGTACCTCCACCCTGCCAGTGTTCTTGGTTTGCACAGCAAAATAAAGGTGCTGCTGTCCTGACCAGTGCTGGCAGCCGTGGTCATCCTGGAGCTGTGTGAGTATTATGCTGTTCTAGTGCAAAGCATCACCTATGGCAATTATCATGAAGATGCTCTGCAGTTATATCTTCAGTTCATCTTGCTTCTAATTTATCAGTTGTAATTGAAAGAGGTAGATGAGGGTATTGTGAGTGGATATTGATTCTGACAGAATCCTCAGACAGTCCATGAGGTCCTTCCAGCCCCGAATTCCTAAAACACATATTGAGTAACAACTATAAAGGGCAAGGGAACTCGCTGGATGGAGGCAGGGTAAATTACAGCCCATAACTCATAGCCCAGGAGTACCGATAGGTATGGCAGGCCGTGGTGGAGCTGCGCTAACCTAGAGCAACTGAGGAGCTGGCCCCTTAATCTTTAAAAAGTAACAAGTTTTATGCACCAAAAATACAGTAATGGGTTTTTATTGCCTTTTAACCCAATCTTGACCCATATTAGTTGTCAGCATTACTTGCCTGGGGAATGTATTTCAGACCAACAGATTTCCATGATACTGTATTTTATGAGCACTACACTACTATATTTCTTCTTTTCTTCAAAGCTTGATTTATTTTTTCCCAGTTGGACACCTCCTGGCTTCCCTGGTTCCCCTCTTTCATGGCAATTTGCTCAGCAAGCCTTTGCCAGGCGTTCTACTCCTCCCCCGGCCCATCTGGCTGTGCCACTCACATTCAGTCCTTTATGTCCTTCCTTATAAATCCAGCTCATTTTTGGCTTTCTTTTTGCCCTTTGGGTTTTTGGCTATTTCTGGCCCCTAGCTCCTGGGAATAAATTGAACATAGAGATGTGTCCTGCCTCTGGCCAGCAAAACTTTCGGTTTATTTAGCTCTTTCTCTCTCTCTCTCTATATATATATATTTTCCCCCTTCATTAATATCATATTCTCATCAAAACTTTGATCTGGTTTACATTCTACTCTCTGTTTAGCATTAATGCTTTACAGTGATTCTTCTATCAAAATATTTTTTATATTACTCAGAAACATCTGTCTGCTTTCTCCTAGATTCATTTTTTTTTTCATTTACCGCACGAACAGCTTCTGAATTGCTCTCCCTCTCTTCCCTTATACCTACCTACCTTCTTGGCACCTCCTGATTAGGAATTATCATCTCTGAATTTAATTAGCGGGCTCTCCTGGTCTACCATTAAATCAGTCTACTAGGAGTAAAGAGAAAGGAAGAGCCTAGAGCAGTGTGCACGTTTGATCAGACAAATGAATGGCAATAAGCATTGACAGAAATTGTTAATACCAATATACTGCTATCCTGGGGGGAGTGTTGATGGGCTCCAAAGCCAAGCAAAATGAGACATGAATGTTTGCTCTCAGGTGACATCTTCTGTAGATAAATTTGGATTAAGCTGCAATAAATTTATAGCCCTGCCTGTTAAAGCTGTCAGCAAAGAGGGTGAGGAGTCCTGCCAAGATGTAACCCAAGAATGGATTAACATCTCACAATCTCCCTGGGATAACACAAACTATAATCTAGCTGCATTCCTGGGATAGAAGTAGGACATCTGAATGACGGAATGCGGTTTGTCATCAAAACATAATCCTGGATTAAAGGTAACTTGGAGGTTCTGGACCAACATAAATGGATGCATTGAAAACCCTCTGAATGAGAATGAAAGAAGAGATGGAACCTAAAAGATTCTTAGCTTGGATTTGCAGTGTATTTTGGTCTTGGGCGCTGGCCAGATCACTGTCAGTACTGAGAGATCAGTGTTCTGCTCCATTTCCATGACAATCGATAGATTGCTAGGGCAGATTCTGTATGTTCAGCAAAGCAGCAGGTGCCGTTTGAAATGGATTATTCTCTACCGCCTCTGCACATGTGCCTGGTGTATGTTCCATTATTTATGTTCTCCCCAGATGGATCAATAGATATATCGATCTACTGAATAGACTATTTTTTTCTCCCTCATCATAATTATCAGAGAACTGGCTGACTGTATTATGTTTTTTATTTGTTTGTTTAGTTTATTGCTGTGTTATGCTTTTAACTTCAGCAAACTCAGCCAGGAGTCAAAACAGTAGCTAATCCAGGCTCATCTGTACGTTATCTGGAAGCTTTGGGCCAATATTTAGTGAATGAAGACACATACTCTAATAGATAACATTTCCTCTTGTCATCAGAGGCCATGTAAGGTTATCTCACAAGTGCAGCAAGCGCATTCAGATGTCAGTGGAATATAAGAATCCAGAGCACAGGCAAATAATAATAGTTTGGACATTGTGGCCTCCTCCTTTTGATATAGCTGAGAGCAGTGAGGGAGGGGACGTGAGGTCATGCAGAAAAATCCCAGTGCTCCAGATCTGGCAGCCGCCGGGTTCCTGCACGGCAGCAGCCCCTGCGCAGAAGTTGCTGGTGCTTTGGGAAGTCCTGCTTTTGCTTTCCCCTGCTTTGGCCTAAAGCAGCTGGTGAGGGAGCAAACCCAAGGTCCTGGGGTAGCAAAGGTGGGAGAAGACCTTGCTTTTTCGCCCCTCGCTGTCAATACATTTTTGGGGTACGGAGAATGCTTGAGGCCCATGGAAAACTCTAGAGACTTGTTGAGGTGAAGCTAATGAGGCAGAATTTGAGGCCTTATCACAGAGCCCTACAGTGCTGATTCAAGAAGAAAAATAATTAAGGCAGTTTTGTGCGGTGGTTCGGTGGGAATGACTGAGGACAGTTTTGCCTGCTTCCTTGTAGAAGGCTTTACTTAAGAAAGCCGCTGTGGCTTGTCGGAGGTTTCAGTGAGGAAGGAAGGGATTTTTTATTCTGTGGTTGTGTCCTGGGAAGGATTTGGCAGCGCCCAAGCACTTGCTAGAAAATTGCAGTGTGATGGAGACAAAGCCATATTGGCAACATGGGATGAGCTGAAGGAAACTTTGTTGGGCTCACACTGAAGAAATGGAAAGCAAGTTTGACAGTTGTGTGTCTATTTGGTTTTGGTTTGTTTTTTTTTTTCTGGTTTTATGTTTTTCCCTCTAAAATGGATTGCTTTTCTATTGAGAGATTCTGTAGCAGATTTGGGCACGAGCAGCAGATGTTTCAATGACAAACTTAGAGGACAAGTTTTCCACTTTATGATTCTTATTCCAGAATCAGCAATACGAAGTACCCGTCTGCTTGGATTACACTTAGATTAGAGGGTTTCAGCACATCTTATTCCCTAATTCCAAGTATCATTGGAAGACATTTCCCAGGCTGGGAATTCAGTTTGCAGCACAACAGAGAGGACTAAATGCTGAGGGGAAAGTGTGATGCGTGTAGACAAGATCCAACAAGTCTGAGGTTCTCCAATTGCTTGTTGTTAACTCGCATGTTTGAGCAAAACCAACCCCTGCTGACATCTAGAGACTTGTACTCTCCAATACTTCTTTTTGCCCTCCCTAGATTTTGGGACTTGACCTTTGTGTGCACTGGCTGCAGATATGCCAAGCAAGCAGTTCAGCAACAAACTAAGTGGAAATAATTATTTTAATTAGTGTAATTGGATTACACCAAAGTATTTCTGAGGACTGCTGTTCTACTTCAGATAAATTTTTCAAGCTGTTGTGGCTACATGTCACTCCTCAATCCCTGTATTCTAGAGAGGCTTAGGCAGGGAGAGAAGATTGGTGAGAAAAGTGCTTGATTTTTCTCACACCACAGGTTTGATACTTAATAACACAACAAAGGGATTGCGATAGCTCTTTACTAGGGCTGCAGAGAGTTTTGCTAAGTTGTCGTCATGTGCACCTTGCTTTCTCAGAGAGTCACAAGGTTAAAAATATTTTCTTAACCTTTGTTTCTTGCTTGTCATCAACAGCTGAAATCCAATCACCATCAACTGGACAGATAAAGCAAAGGTTGTATGAAACCTGCCCTTTTGACAGGTACCAGTCATTGATCCACGTCGGAAGTGCTGAAGCCCTCACTCAACATAAATTATAGGGATAAATGGTGGACATCAAGTTGAGACAAGGCTGAATAATTGAGCATCCGGTGAAATAGTTGCATCTCAGAAGGTATTTGACTGCAACTAATTACTTCTGCTTTCAATTAGCAGAGGAAATAGCCAGCAAATCATCAATGTTATTTCCCTCCACAGCAGTTTTTTGAGGCAACCTTCCATAACCTTATGTACTTGTCAGCATATTTTAGCACTAGCACTTGGTATGGTTATGTATCTTCTGCTGAGGAGAACTGTGATTCTCACCAAGGAAGCCCACTGAATACAATTAATTCATATACTGCAACACAATCCATTACACTTCAACAGATCAACATTTGCTACTCAACATTTGTTGCTGAGATCAGTCGGCATCAACTGTGAGCAAACCCAACTAGAATTTCAGCATTGGTTTAATTCCTTGGCTCCCTCTGAGTGTTGTTCAAGTTGAGGTTGACTTTGACTTCCATGTGCACAGTCTTTTCGTTCCTGTAGTCTTCTCAATGAGATTATAATGGCTGGTATTGCTAATACTTCCTACTCTCAGTGATACCATTGCAGGTTATTCAAATACTACCTAGAAGTTAGATTGTGATGGCAGAATAAATGTTTGGTGAAGATAAGTAGCTGGATGATAAAACTAATGCCTCTTGGTTATGCAGGGAAGTACAGCAGGGAAAATGGGCTGGAAGAAATGGTAAGAACGGTTTCTTTACGAGGAGATAGGGCACTGTATTAAACATGCTGAGGTTGGGGTACCTTTGGAGCCCCTCTTTTTATTACATCTGTAATGTACAAGTGAACCTGGTTAGAAGAGAGTGGAATGTTTTAAGCAAATGTTGTTGACCTAGATTTTCAAAATGGGTGAGCTTGAGGACGTGGATGTCATCATTTTATGCCTTACTAACTTCTTTGCAGTTTCTATGGAAACTACTTTTTTTTTTTACTTTTACTACTATGGAAACTGCTTTGGTGACAGATAAAAACTTTGGTGGTTCGAGGAAGAAGAAAGTGGCAGGAAACACTGGGGCAGAGAATGTGTTACAGAGGTTTAATGCAACATGGTAATGAATAAACTTTGAACACAAAATAGTGATAGAGGAACAAAAAATGCCAGTGCATTGATGGCTAAAATGATATTAAGGGATATGAGAGTACAAACTGAACAGAGTACAACTTTGTTCTTATAGTCAATAAAGTTAATCCGGGTTCACAGTGGAATAGCAGAGATCAGAATCTGATTTTCTCCTTGGGAATGAATAAGCAGGGCTCCAACCCCCAATTTCAAATGTGATGGTGCCAAGGGAGTATTCCAAGAGCACCAAGCCCGAGCCAGGTCTGGGCATAAGGCACCTGTGGTAGAAATGCATGTCTGTCTGCTGAGCGTGTTGCACCCAGTGTGTGCCTAGGCTGTTGCATATATTACATTAACCTTGTGAGTCTGGGATTAATGGTGTCAATTTATCATTAATTATTATAGTTACAGAATTGTATTAAGAAACACTTAAAAACACTTATTAAACACTTAAAAAAAACACTTTCATTTTCCTCTGCCTTAGCTTTAATTTTGTTCCATTGCTTATAATTTAGCATCTTACAAATGTCATGTCACAGTGTTAAGTTGAAAGTGATATAAAAATTTAGATTCTTGTCATAATAAAAGATTTCAGCATAACCAGACTGCAAATTACTGAGACAGTTGGCCATGAGCTAGAGAATGGAGAGATTTAGATACGATTCTGGGCTCTACTGCCATGGAATTCTGGACAAAGTATTTGATATTCTTCTCAAGCCTGTATTTTCCAATCTGTAAAGCAATATGTTGATATCTGCCCCTTTATAAGTAATTACTTTAAAGTGTAAGGGTGAAAGGTTTGTATATGTAACTTTATCTATAACTGTTTATTATTGTCCAAGTGATAGGGCTAACTGCAAGTCAGAGGCCCTTGAGCGATGCTGCGGTGTGGGAGAAGGTAAACCCTGCTCAGTGCCTTTTATAGCCTGAATTCACTCTCTGCAGAGCTGAATCAGCTGCAGAGGAGAGGGCAGGTGTCGGTACTTGCTTCCCTCTGCCTTTTTGCTTGCAGATCTGAGTTGTGGTCATGTAGGTGGCACCTGGGAGGTGTAGGACAGAGGTGAGTCACAGCAGGCCGTGCAGTACAAGCATCTCCATGTGGGGGAGAACTTCTTTCCTGTGAGGGTGCCCGAGCCCTGGCACAGGCTGCCCAGAGAGGCTGTGGAGGCTCCTGCTCTGGAGATCTTCAAACCCGCCTGGATGGACCCTGTGCCCCTGCTCTGGGTGTCCCTGCTGGAGCAGGGGTTGGACTAGATGATCTCCAGAGGTCCCCTCCAACCTCATCCATACCAAGATTCTGTCATTTATTCAAAGAGGCAGAGTTGGCATAAAGACTGGATATGCATCAAATGGAATTAAAAAGCCGGAGCATGAGTCTGCCAAGCTTCATATCAGTATCCTAGAGTTTAAAAATCAGTGCCAGTCCTCTGACCCTGTATCACGCTCTGCTGGGAGCCAGCAAAATATGGGATGAGGTGTAAAGGCCTTTGTGATTCTGGTAAGATTTTGTTTGGAGCTGTCACCCAGCATTATTTAGTGGATCATTCTGAGGTCGTCTCCAGTTCTGGGAGCCCCATGGCCCACCAAAACCAAGACCATAGACCTGGATACTAGGGTGCAGAGAGTCAACTCTGCTCCCTGGACATTTGCCTGTGAGATGCTGTTTGGGACTAAGTTCATAGCAGTGATTTCAGCACCCGCCTTTCTGCCTGATTCCTAGTCATGGGTGACAAGATGATTGGGAGCTGAAGAGCACGGGACGGCCTGTGAAAAACAGGATCCAGCAAGCACGGCTGTGTTCTCTGCTCATGGCCTTGCTGTTGTCCCCAGAGCAGTGTCCAGCTTACCCTGCGCCCCAGCTCCCTGTGCTGCTAATCCTGTGTCTCACCAATTCCAACTGCTGGAGCAGCCTAAACCTGAGATCCAGGCGCCTTCCCTCCTTCCTCACCCCGGAGCAGGAGCATTTGGGCGCTGGATGCTGTTTCTGTCCTCTGTTATGTCTGTCTGTACCAGACTGTAAGATCATTGGGGAACACGGCGGGTGCCAACTTGCATCAGGCCAATAGCCCATTTAGTCTGTTAACCTGACAGTGGCCGGAGCCTGGTGCTTTTGTTGGTGTGATTATTTATAAAGCTGTCTGGGGTTTAAAGAAAGTATAAAATAACAGGACTAGGGCCAGTCTGTTGTAGCTGACATGTCCCACGGACATTTCAAGTGAGGGGCTAGCCTGCTTTAGGGAGAAGTTTATTTCTAACATTAAGTAGTTTGATTGCACAAATTTTTCCCTTACTTATTCTTTGATCTAGCACAGAGAGGTCACTTGAGGGGACTTTTGTTTATCTTTGAGCTTTCAAAGGATCGTGAAAGCACAGAGCAGCACAGAAATAAAATAGCCTGTATTTGCTTAGTATTATGGAGTATGTGGAGTTGTGGAGTTACCTGGACTTCTGGAAAAGCCTCGCGCTTGGTTCCTATTTTCATAATTATGTGTGCATGGCTATTTGTAAAGCTGGATTGCTGCATGCAGCCTGGAGCATCAAATACTGGATCTCAATCCCTTGAGCTGTAATTATAGCATAAAGTATACATGTAGGTAGATATATGTATGTATGCATATATCTACATATAAAGGACGTTGCTAAAGCTGCTGTGGTAGTGCAGGTGTGTGCCCAGATGGCAAAGCAGACACAGAGACATGAAGACATGCTAGAGGAGAGTGCTGCTCCACAAGAGCACTGCAAAGGCTTGGCTGTTCTTGTGCCCTATCCATTCATGTTAACTGTGCTGCGCTGTTACCTTTTTCCATACGTTTTGATGTTTCCATAGATATCACTGAATTCACCTCTTGCTTTTGACGTTGCATTACCGCCTTGGCTTGGCCACAGGCCCCCTCAGGCTGGTCCTTCACCGTCGGCACCGGAGCCCTGCGCACGGTGGCAGATCCCATCCTCGCTGCTCCTGCAGAGCCGGCTGCGGGAGGTGCTCTGAGACCCACGTCTTCGCAGGGATGCAGCTGCCCTGGTATTTTAGAATTTAGGCTTTTAAGTGTACCAGGATAATGACAGAGTGGTGCTTTACTGAAGCACCTCCGATGTCTGCCATCACCCCCATAGGCCAAAGGGATTCGTGCAACACGTGCCCTGCCGAACACCCTGCGCTGGGGAGCACTGGAATCTTCCAAGGGCAGGAATTGGATAGTCCTGACCTCCCCGCTTTACCAGTGACACAAATGCCTGCTACCCAAAGGCAATTTAGGAAGAAGCCCATCATGATAATATTAGGCAAATATCAAAAACAACGTCTTATGACCAAATATTATGAAATCAGCAGACCACAAGAAAAATAGCAGAAGTTGCTGGGGCAGATTCCTCCTTTACTTTCATGTGACTGTATCTGATGTAGCCTGACCTGCCAAATTTTTTGGAAGGATGTTGCTTTAGCTGGGAGGTAATACCATTGCATCGCTCTGCATCTGCTTGCACGGATGCAGTAAGGGAACCACATACTGACAGGGGGCTGGTGCAGGGTTTGTAACTTACTACTATGTCTCTCTGAGGCACGGTGAATGGAATAATCTTGTCTGAGTTTTTGGAAGATTGCATCTAGGGAACCGTTAGGTATTGGACAGTGCATTATTATTTATTCTAAGAAACAAATACTTGTTAAAGGAAACTACCTAACTTCATACTTGACAAGAAAAGGGAGTACCTGACCTTCTTTACAAAGCATCTGAGGTGGAGATCATCCTTAATTACCCTCAGTATTTGTCCTATAGATTGTCCTGTGGAAGGTGCGAGCATGCGGGATGGAGCAGGGTGCGCGGGAGCCTCCCTCCCTGCAGCAGCCCTGGGATCAAAAATCCCTCTTCTGCTTTCCCTTCGCTTCCAAGATGAGTAATCCAGCGCTGAGCGGCACCTCAGGGAATCTGCTATGTTATCTGGTGTCTTGCTGCCGGAGCCGCTGCCCTGGCCGCAAGGGAAAGAGCTGGAGTCTGCCCTTGGCTCCTGCCCTGCGGGAAGGGGCCGGTTCCTACACGGGGACCCAAGGTCCACGCGGGCGAGCGCCGCGTCCCCTCCTGGTCCCCGCCTGGGTGGAGAGTCCAAGCGTCAACCGAGCACCCGCAGCCACCCGCAGGCTGCTCACTGCTTCCGCGAGGCTAACACGAAGTGTGATCAGCTACGTGATAAGGGCAGAGAGGAGATAAAAACTGAGCAACAGTTTTGTGCGGGGATTAACTGTGTGTGGGGAGGTCCCTGGCACGGCACAGTGACGCTCCCCCTCGGAGCGGCTCCTGATGCGCATCCTCCAAGACCACCCCCTCGCCGCTATCAGGGTGAGATAGGATCTGGCATCGCTTGACACCGAAATGTTTCGTCTCAGTGTTGTAATTCTCTGTAAGCACACGGTAATTTGACTTTCTCTTCTAGGCTGTGGTGGCTTTAGAGTGGGATTTTTCTCATCTGGTGCTGCCAGACACTCAGTGGGTGCCCAGAGTGGATGGAAAGTAGGGGCAGGTGGGCAGGAGCAGCCGCACTGTGATCAGGTTGTAATCATCTGGGTGATGTCACCGCATTGGTAGTTCAGGTTATGGAGCTATGCAGATTTGTTGTTTTCCTAGAAGATATTTCAGTCACTAAAGACTCTGGCATGTCACATTAAGTGCTTTGAGTTGGTCTCATCTAGAACGGCCCTGACTAAACATCCATCATCATGGATATTTTGGAAATGCCCTCCGATAAGCTATTGTTCAACCATCTTTCTTTTCATGCCAGGAATTTAGCATTGTCCTGATCAAATAGAGGCCCATTCAGCCCAGCCAAGGAGGAACAGTTTTATTGTAAATTTACATAACTTGAAGTATTAAAATGCCCTAAAATTGGCAGTGCGGAAAACTCCAACGTTATGAACCTCTCTGGCTTCAGCAGAGAGAACAATTTATCTTTGTCTCCTGACTCCACGGGGCCAGCAAACAGTGCACATCACTGTCAGCTTTTCATGATCTTTCTGATCAACGTGATGAGTTACTTAAGAAATAAAATAGCCCATCATCACCCAGGAAGAGGTATTCTAGACCAGCTTTAATACACAAGCTGAGTCACAGTTTATTGACTATCTTTTCAAGTGAAGTTATCCAGTGGGGAAATGGTTCCCTTAAATTGCAGTTGCATCTACATTTAAGGAAGGTCTCTACCATCTCAAGGGATTTATTCTTAAGTTGCCCTCTTCAGGCCTAAAAGCACAGGTCCAGCTGTCAGCTTGCAGCTGATGTGGCAGCTGTCAAGAGCAGAGGAAATTTCTGTCTTCACCAGCTAATCACCCTCTACCCTGGAGTATGAAACTTCCTTACTGATTTGCTCAATTCTTCTTGAGATCCTGTGAGTAATTATATCAAAACTCACAGATTTTTTAAAAGAGTTTACTGAGGAATTTCACCCAAATCTGCACGTGTCTACCAAACTCACCGAGTAATTTAATGGAGTCGTCTTGCCTTTACTGAGGTCTGCCAAATAATTTTACTGATTGCCTTAGCATGGCCATGGCTTTTGAGACTGGGAAGAGAGTGGGAACTATAGGAGCTGTTGGGGAAATGAGGAAAGCACCGTCATGCTCTGGGGAAAAGGGACCAGAGTGCCACCGTTGTCAGTAGCCCTGGCTTATGGCTTATGTGATTAATATCATCGGTGATTAATGCGCGTTAGAGCTAATAAATACCGTCTTATAAATATTTGAGGGAGATGAAAGCAAAAGGTCCAGGGAAGGTAGGTTGTTCTGCGCTTAATACGTTATCAGGGAAATCACAGGGGCTCCTGGGATTCGGAGGTTCCCTCCCAGGTCACCAGTTCAAATCCATCCCGAGGCAGCTCTTAGTCACCGCTTCCTCGTTAACAACCCGGCGCTTCCACCGTGCCGTGCGCCGAGCAGCAACAGGCGGCAATGCGGAACGTCCTGCGCCGGGGCCACCTTCCAGCCGCGCCGTGGGGGCCGGGGACAAATCCTCCACCCCAGGAATTGCTCCTCCATCTGCTTTAGGTCCAGTTTAGGCACCCGGGAAGGCGCGGGTGTCCCGAGATGTCCCTTGGAAGCCGCAGTTTTGCCATAAGCCCCCTTAGTCGGCGTTAGGTAACTCGTGGACAGACCTCCCGGCGCGGGCCCTCCGCGTCGGCTCCGTGTGCGTGCGCTGGCCGGGCCTCGCGGGGCTTAGGCAACCCTTATCAGATCTGTGTTTATAAATACAACATTTTGAGCTTGGCTTTAGTGCTTAGATTCGCTAGCGGACAGGCCTTCTCCCCCCCAAAAACACAATAACAACCACCACGAACAATCCCTGTTTCACCTCTCCCACATTAGCTATTAATAATGTTAATTTACTTCCTTTGAAAGATACCATATGTTCCCCTTCCTGATCCCTCTAAGGCCTAAGAAAAAAATAAGGAAATTAGAGAGACTCCATAACACTGATGGCAACATCCAATGTCTTATCAGGCTTCCTGTTGTTGGGAGTATTGTTTTCCTTTAAAGATTAATATTTACAATGGTTACTTAGTTATCTTAGTTCATTTGGTGACCATTAAAGATTCCAGCCCTGAATGCGATGAATGAACCTCCTTTTATTTGTCCTTGATGACTTGTTTGTCTTGTGCCTCGTCTGGCTGAAAATCAAGGAAAATAATTATTGGGTTGGGCTTTTTACTGCAATTTCACATGAGGGCTCAAAGTGCACATTTCTGTTTGTTTTAGAAGGGGAGCCCTTACTCATTTTTTCTGCTGAGGCATGCATCTTCTCAAATATACATATTATCACTAGAAGCAAAGCTAAAAAAAGGTGTTATCTCCTATTTTTCTTAAGCTGCGCGCCCCATTTTTGCACTTTTAGGTGGAAAAATGTTGGTTTTCACCTTGCCAAGCCCATCAACAGCCAGACTGGCTCAAAGTGGACCAAGAAAGGCAGCGGCTGTGCAGAGTCTCGGTCTATAGGTACCCCTATGCATCAGCTGGAGCTCCAAGCGGCTCCTCTGCAAGGAGGAAGACACAGTCATTTTTCTTTTGCATTTTAGTAAGAGCCTAAATGCAGAGAGGGAAGGGACGTGGATTGTGATGCTTCCCTGCCCGCAGAGGTGCTCGTAGACTTTTCTCAGCACGAGGGAGCTTTGAAGTCGCCTTGAGCTGTCCNAAGTGGACCTAGAAAGGCAGCGGCTGTGCGGGTTGCAGTGCAGAGTCTTGGTCTATAGGTACCCCTATGCATCAGCTGAAGCTCCAAGCGGCTCCTCTGCAAGGAGGAAGACACAGTCATTTTTCTTTTGCATTTTAGTAAGAGCCTAAATGCAGAGAGGGAAGGGACGTGGATTGTGATGCTTCCCTGCCCGCAGAGGTGCTCGTAGGCTTTTCTCAGCACGAGGGAGCTTTTGTGATGCCATCCAAGCTCTGCTTCCCTGCCCGCAGAGGCTTTTCTCAGCACGAGGGAGCTTTGAAGTCGCCTTGAGCTGTCCTCATCCCTGCTGCAGAACAGCATGAGAATGTCCCCATATACACAGGGATAGTAGAGACAGCCCTGACAGACAGACCAGAGACACGGCCCATGTCACAAATTCTTGCCGCGTGCAGAATTGCAGCACAGGAGGACGTGGGTGCGCGAACTGTTTCCAGCCATCCCGTTTTTCTCCTCAGCACAGATTAAAGATGCACCTGGCCTTGCCTGGGAATGGAAGATGCTATTAACACATCTGCAGCTTTCCTTGAAATGGATTCACCCGTGCAGAGCCCCCGCAAGGGCACTTGTGGCTAAGGTCACCGGGGCTGCAGAGGACAGGGTGGCACTTGGGCTGTGCGCAGGCTGCGGAGCGACGTGATGAGCACGTTGGGCCAGACCCTCCCCAGGAAGCCCGTTCTCAGGCACAGCTGGTGAACACAAAAAAGGACAATTTATAATCATGACATTTCCAAGGTTTCTCTCATTTTCCTCCTCCCACCACCCCATCAAGCCTCCCCTCTTCTCAACTGTTGAAAATGGGACAGACCATCGCGGTGCTTTCAGAGGGAGGCAGGTTTTTGGCTTTCTTTGCAGACTGCTGTCTCATCCTGAAACTGCACATTTCACGTGCTGTTTTATAATGAATTCATTCTCACTGTGACAGATGTTTCTGATGCGATAAGAAACGCGGCCCAGGAGCCAGTGGCGCTGCAGAGCCTCTCATGTTCCTCACCTGAATTGCAAATGAGATATTGGTTTCTTATCAGTTAAAAAACATGAGCAACAGCACATATAAATAATACGCTGCCAACTGCCAGCTGTTTGTGCCAATGACGTTCTTAGAATAGCTCCCCCCCCCATCATCTGCTTTTTTTTTTTCTCTTTCAGAAAATCTGGAGGTTTTTTGCAAGTGCAGCAGAAGAGATTTTTCTCCTTAAGCTGCAAACAGGGCAGTGAAAATGTTATTTCAAAATAATTATGGGCTAGCAAAAACTGTTTCTATATTTGTGTCTCAGCTAATACCTGGCCTTTTTTGGACTTAACCTGCCCTTGTCCTGCATTTCTCCCTGTCTGGGCAGGAAAGAAGGAGAAAGCGTGAGTGTTGCTGTTTCCCATGCAGTTCTTTTTAGATGCTTCCCTGCCTTCCTGCAGGGTTTCAATTCTTAACGCTGTAGGAGCAAAATGCTTCATGTTTAAAAATGTCTTTTTTTTTTTTGCAAGTGTTTTGTCTTAACATTCGTGAAAGCTTCTGTTTTAGATGCATTGATTTTGAGGACAAAAGTGAAAAAGCTGCAGAAGCCAAGGTTGCAGAAGCAAACAGACCTGCTCGCCTGGTAACCTTTGCTATTAAGACTTACAGTCAACAGGACTTTAAAAAATACTACGTGGTGAAATTGCCCTGGTAATTGATCTGCTTGACGTTTTATTAGGGCAAAATTGAGAAACACTTTTCAGCATTCTGCCAGCTAGAGGCATAGATGGATTTCTGTTCCAGATGACCTTCTGGGCGAGCTGGGCTGCGGGGCCGTGATTCATTGGCAGAGCCTGGTGACAGGCAGGTCACTATTGTTCGTTCCCGTTTCTCCTCTTAGATAAGCTGTAACCATTAACCACGCAGGGAGCTACAAATAAAGTGTGATGTAAGAATTAAGCACATTATCAGATTGGCAGCGTGGGGCCGCTCTTCCAGGTTAAGGGTTTGAGCAGATTTTTTTCTTTCTTTTAAACAAAACCTGTGCCTTCTGTTACATTTCTGAGCACATTGTCCTCCCGAAAGATAAAATATTCTTTTGGAAGCTGCAATGTGTGTGTGTATATATAGCATGAGCTATTATTAGGTTGGAGCTAGTTTCTGCACAGTGCTAGCGCATGGAGATATTAAGGGCAGATTCTGATCTTGGTGGCTACGCTGGAGCTACCGAGCAACACCATTAACCCAGGGATTTTCAGTGTAATAGAGGGTTTTCAGATTCACACCAAGATCAGAATCTGGCCAGGGGGTTAATGTGTTTTGAGGAATAAAGGAGTTTGGCAGCCTCAGCCTGAGCTCAGTTTCAGTTGAAGATTACATATCGGTTTCTAGAACTATTATTTGGGACTAATACCAAGGCAAATGAATTTGCTCTTAAATGAGGAATGCCTTGATTATCACTAGCTGAAAAAAATAGGCCTATTCCCACAGCTCAGCTGCTGTAAATGGATGTATATAAGGATTTAGAAATGGTTGCTATTCAGGCCCTTCTGAGGGTAAAATGACTTCTAGCAATCGAATGATTTATGATAATGTTGATATTCACAGCAGCTATTCAAGTGCCAGGATAAAGCCCACAATGGCCGATCGGACTCTTTTTCCTTGGGCATGAGCTGGTCGCAGGCTGGTGCTGGAAACGAGCTCCCTGGCTGCTGCCTTATCTCCCTGCTACAAAGGAGTAGGGGCCGGAGGGACAGGGAGAGGGAGAAAAGCACCTGTTATAATGGGTTATCGACTGTGCGTTATCTCCCCTGCTGTAAAACCGCAGTGGGAAAAGCACGGTAGCTTTACTAGGGGCGCACGAGGCAGGGTCAATGCCCAGGGTATTAACCTTACTTAGCAAATGGGTGATAAACAGAATAGGTCCCTTGTTTCCCCAAGGAATTTTACAGCGGCTTCTGGTCAAGTATTAGAATTCACAGGGCTCTTTGGTATCCTCTTGGTCTTATGTGTTTTGACGATGAAGAAGAGAGATATTTGCACCGTTTGCTTTAGCCTTTAACTTCAGTTCAGTGCTGAGGCTTAATTGTGGCTGCCTAAATGCTCTTTAAAGTTCACTGCAAGAGGAGGTCTGATCCATTCAGTCATCAGGCAGAGGTGCCCGGGGTGGACAAGGTGACTGCACCCAGCCCCAGGCACGTGGCGCTCAGCACAAGGCCACAGTGTCCTGCTCCAGCTTTTCAAACTGAGGGGTACTGAGGTTTAGCTGTGCGGGGACTCGCAGTGCAGCAGGTTGCAGGATTTTGGTAGATATAATTCCTGATAATGAAGTCCTGTTGCCTTCCCAAGTATTTCCAAAGTAGGCACATGGTGATCTTGGATGTAACTGAAGACACCTGGGCTCCTTCCTCCCTTCCCAGTCCGAGCAGCCAGTTTATTTAACAAATCTCTTGGGGCAGGGCTTGGCTCCTGCTCATGTTTAGTCCCGATTATGCTGCCCTGAAAGCTTCCAGGGACTGTAGAAAGGGGCAGGAGAGCAGACAGCAACCCACTTGGAAAGCTTCGTGTCCAGGGCGAACTTCCCCGCTAAGTGGAACACTGCACAGGGCACAGGAACACACGGGGACACTGCAAATGGGCCACAGCTGAATGCAGGGCAGGAAGACCCATCACGGGTACCAAGAAGCAGAGCACAATTCACAGCTTCAGGGTGCCCTTATCCATTCCAGATAAAAGATAAACACCTGCAGGGTTCCAAAAGTCACTAGAGCTGCTGTGCTTTCCTTCCTGTCCTTGTCACACACGTGCAAACAGAATAGCTGGGAACAGCTTTTGCGCAGATGCACTGGTGCTCCCATTGCAGATGCGGAGGCTTGTAAAACACGAGACATTAAAGCAGATCGGTGCAGTTCACTCACATCCCATTGCCCTGAGTACCTCTTGCACCGGCTACAGGCAGGAACTGGCCAGTGGCAACAGGAGTCTGGGCTCTTCACGAGGTGACAGCTGCCTTCATCATCCTCTTGGGTGTAGCCGCGGCCACCCCTGTCCCTGCCCAACCTGGCACAACTGTGTCCCTTGCTTCTTCTGTATGGCCAAACACAACCCCAGCACTCTCTTCCACTTCTGCACCCTCGTGCTCTAAATATTTTTGTCTTAACAGTTGTGTTAATGCACCGATCACTTCTTTTGCTCATTCAACAGTCCTTGCGTTCACACACTCAGGTAAATGCTTCTTGCTCCATGGTGGCAGTGCTGGTAGTGACTGTGGAAACATCTCCCCCTGCCTTCAGCTTGTTCCAAGTAGAGACAGGAGATTGTGATGAGCGTAGCTCTATTTATCTAGTCAGGGCTGAATGTTTTCCCAAAATATTTGTGAAATAGTCCTTGAGTGATCAATGGCATAAGCATGTGACTCCATCGGCAAGCCGTTTAAAAAAGCATCCGCTAAAGAAGCAGTGTCTGAAACTCTGTGGCATTAGGAAATGCTCCGTTTAGAGAAGCGCCCGTCTCATGAGTCAGGAACTTGTCATAAGGCAACACTGCAGCGTTCCTCGGGGCCTGTATGGAAATAGGCTCCGGTTTTGCATGTGACAAACGTGGATAATGCTGCATTGGGTGTAAACACGTTCAAATAGACATTCAAATACCTGTGTCCTGGTAACTCCCTCCTGCCTGTTCGCCTGCAGTCACTCGACTATTTTGTTGATTCGTCATCTTGTGCGTTACTGATTTCAGGTACTCTGGTTTTGTTCTGGCGTTCATACCTTCCAGCTGCTCCAATGAAAGTTGTCTTAATTCAGTCGTCAGCCGCTAGGTTTGCTGGATTATTATTTCCCAAGTGTAGATTAAATGTTTCTGTTTTTCAGGCTGAACCATCAGTGCCTCAGAGTGATCTGTTACCATCATGTAATATAGTTAAGCTTCTTACTCACTTTGAGTAAGAATTAGTGGAGTAAGACTAACTGTGCTTATTTGGATGCCTGGTTACACTCCATTTCCACGTTTCTCTGTTTTCTGCTGGGTTGGTTTTAGGGAGCGATGTACTACCTAAAGGCAAGAGGTACCAAACTGTGAATTTTTCCTTTTCCATCCTTATTTTTATTTCCAAGGGTTCACCTCTTCCTGACAAGGACTACGTGTTTTTGTTTGTTTGTTTAGTTTCACGAATAGGATCTTATTTTTTTCTAGATCCGCTCCCTTTGATAAGGATGGGGTCACACAGGAAGCCCCATGAATTTTCTGATAGTCAGAATGGCAGCATTTTACTGGATTCCCATACCACGTTGCAAGATTCTCTCTCAAGCTGTTTTTATTATTATTATTATTTGTATGATTTAATGGGCACAGATTCAGAACAGATACATAAGCAAAATGAACAAGCATCATTATCTTCCCTGTGATAAACTGAGCAGCAAAACCCCCTTAGCATCGTTCTGTGTCCGATCACGGGCAGCCGGAGCCAGTTCAGCTGCTGCTCCCTGCATGGTCCTCAGAGCAGCAGCCGAGTTCACTTTAGCTTCGCTTTATCCCTTGCTTTGTACCTGCTGTGTGACTGCATGCAAGGTTTAGTTTTCCCCAAAGCAGTTTAATCTTTCGCATAACATTTCTTCCCCAAATTGTTATTGATGAGGAAAGGTCTTTTGGTACTCAGAAGTCTAAAAGATGCACTGAAGATATCTAGAGTCTTGTCTGAGCTGGTAGTGCTGGGAGAGGCCTGCAGACATTTACAGATGTGAACAACTAAATCAACTAAATCTCTCTTCTGAAGGCATGGATGGAGACCTACCTGAACTCTACTATGCTTTGGAACACTCTTTTTCTAACACGTCTTTGCCAATGTTCGGTTGCAGGAAAATGAACCATAAGACTGACTTGCACCTAGAGGAGAATCGTGAATGTGTCCGATAAGATGGAATCTCCTCCCGTCTTCCAGCATTTCCACGTGCTGTTTGGTGGTTTCTCTGGAACAGCAGGAACAATCCAGTTATTAGCTGGGTGCCACGTAGCTACAATGGCAGTGATGTGATCAGCTTTTCTGCCATACACCTTTGCAAATGGGCCTTTCCCTCAAAAGGAAGATTTATTATTATTTTTTATTTCCATCCTACTTGGAGTAAATCAAGCAAGCAAAAAGAAAAAGAAAGCAAAAGAAAAACTGTCAGCAACAACCAGAAAAAAAATCTCCACAAACCAGAAATTTTCTTACAATTCAAAACCCTATGGATGAAATTGGACAAGGCTGCAGCAGAGACTTTCCAGATTATGCCTAGGTCTGTGGCATGACCATACCACCTTCTTGAGCCTGATCACAGTGATGTCTCCATCAGCTCTCCGTTTCATAAAGGCAGAGGGGAAGGCAAACCCGACCCTGGTGCACTCTTACAAGCAGCAATACGTGCAACAAAATGTTGGAAGACAGAATGAAAGAGGGAAGACCACTTGCAATTCAGCAGGGATCAGCAGCCATCCAGAGTGCTGTACGGTGCCAGAAGAGCAATGATCTTGTGCAGGCTCAAAGGGGCACTCGTCCTTGCTGCTATTTGTGCTCTGGCTTGTACAAAGTTAAGTTTCGGTCTAACAAACATGACTTGGTTTTCCTCATTTGCTCACCTGCACTGGTAGGCTATGGGGCCTTGCTCATCTTATCTGAGAGAAAGAGAAGCCCTGATGTTGGCCTCAGTGGTTGCCTTTCGTGCTGAAACATTTTCAGCTTAATCTCTTTTATTGGCAGCAACCAAAGTCAGATGCTTAAACCTCATATGGAGACTGAATACTTGCAAAAAAGGATTATACCCAACTGCCTTATGTACTCACAGATGCCCACGTGGCACCAAGCCACAAGCCCCAAATATCTTTCTTCCCTCTATCCCCTCTGCTGGTCTTCAGTAACTTGATCCTCCTCGACGGCATGGATGGCAGTAGATCCTTTCATAAACTCTTCCAAATCAGTCCCCCTTGGGTTCAGGATCTGTTCTGGGTGCTCCTGAGACAGGTTTGAAGACCAGTTGCTCCCAGGTGCTGTGGGCAGTGCTTAGCTTCCACTTCCCATTCCTCACATTGCAGCCTGGTGTGGCCAGGCAGGTAGCTGTTGGCTATTTGCATTTGAAAAATAGTAATGTTCGTATACGCTGAGGTCAAATAGAAAGTCAAACAGCTGTTTTCTGCTTAGAGTAAGAGAATAGCAGGTGAGAGAGATTCTGTGGACAGGGAAGCTAAAGGAGTCGGCCTTTAATGCAGTAGTGTGGGGACCAACTCTACGGAGAGACAAACTGAGTAGACAGATCATGTGAAAATATGAGAAATTTCTCGTTAAAAAAAACCCAATAACTTTACTTTCAAAGAGATTCCAAAGAAGAGCTAACTTTAGCATATCCAAACCACAAATATTCTTTGAATAAACGTAAGATTTTTTTGGTAAGAGTTTATAAAATTCTTATCTATTCTGGCTTTATTTTCCTCACCCTTGAACACAGGTGACAAAACAGAGTTAGAGAACGGAATACTAAATGCTGCACTAACCACAAATTCTCAATGACCATAAAGAGCAAGACAAACTGATGTGAAGAGGCAGCTGGAGCTCATCCAAGGGTATGCATATGTAAGGCAGTACAGATGCACCGTGTAGGAGATGAAACCACGTTACTGTATAAGGAATGATTTGGATATAGCAACTATTATATCTGAATGATCACACTATGATGCCAACACAGAAAACGGTGATCTTTGCAGGCTGCAGAGAAGCAAGATCCCTGTTTCATCCAGGCATAGCTGAACTTTAGAGCCAACTGTTTAATGCCATACCAGGTCAGCTGGGATATAATTGTCTCTAACCAGAACAGTCAAAAGTTATAGAGTTCACTAGCTGCTGGCTGAGTGACACCCAGAAATTCTTTCCAGATTGAAAAAAAAACAAGCAAAGAGGCAAGTTCAAACCTGAAGTTCAGGGTAATCACGCCACTCAGCAGCATAAACAAATATGGCACCAATTATAAAATTATTATTGGGGTGTCATTTTGGGCAGATCCAGCCCAGAAGTTTCCAAAGTTTGGGTCACAACCACAAGGAGCACTGACAGGAGGGACATCATGAGCCCGGAAAGGAGGTCCTAAGTCAAAAAGCTTGGGAACTGCTGATACAGAGACATGAGTGGTCACGTAAAAGGGTCCCCTTGGAATAGCCTTTTTCCTCTCTTCTGCCTCAGAAACAGTAAATCAAGTGAATCTTACAGCTGGCAAGACTAGCCTGTTTGTAGGATGCTGTTGTATTTATAAAAGTAGATCTCAGGAAATGAGCCCAAGATAATTACAGAGATGGGAGCAAGGGAGATTTCAGAGAGTAGGATATGGGACAAGGAGAAGAGGAGGAGAGGCAGGTCTGTGGGAAACGGGATCTGCCAAGCAGAAATAAGACTAACAATGTTGTAAAGATGGAACTTCTATAAGGTTGTAGTGAAGTTGGAGTGCCTTGCATGGATGGTCAGGTTCCCTTCATGGGGTTTGAGGGGCCTGGATGGTGCTGTGCCCCTGTGAGGAGCCCTTGGTGCCGAGACCCGTCTCCTACCTTGGAACCTCATGTAATTTTGGATGGAAATAATGTGTGGCCAGCCTCATGTGCATGCTATTAATGTATAGGTAGAAAGAAGCGGGTATGTTGTTGAGTGAGTCTTCCAGTAGCCTCTTCAGTGTCCCGGTGTTTCAGAAACNATGGAACTTTTATAAGGTTGTAGTGAAATTGGAGAGTCTTGTGTGGAAGGTCAGGTTCCCTTCATGAGGTTCGAGGTGCTGTGCCCCTGTGAGGAGCCCTTGGTGCCGAGACCCGTCTCCTACCTTGGAACCTCATGTAATTTTGGATGGAAATAATGTGTGGCCAGCCTCATGTGCATGCTATTAATGTGTAGGTAGAAAGAAGCGGGTATGTTTTTGCGTGAGTCTTCCAATAGCCTCTTTAGTGTCCCGGTGTTTCAGAAACTACCCAAGCTGGGCCACGAATTTATATGTTAAAAGAAAACCGCTGCTATTTGAAAGTTCTGTGGTTTCTTTATAATGTTCATGCTGTGAAAGAATGCGGAAAATACAAGTAAAACTGAAAAAAAATGTATAACTTATGTCATTAACATATGTTTTGTCATTCTTAAAGCAAATATTTTTAAGTCTTGGTGAGTCTGCTGAAGTTGCTAACTGCTGAATATTGGAAACCTCTCAAGTCAGACTCCAAGCAGTAATAAGCAGCTGTTACAGGTGCCCAGGGAACTGCAGTTGTTGCTGCTGGAAGGAGGTGTTTGTTGGAGAGCCCAAGGAACCATCTCGGGTGCGTTGGGTTGCAGTGGGGCCTCTCTTTGTGGGGTCTCCACAGTCTAAGTCTTTTTGCAGCCTTGTGGAGACCCGGTGAACTCTCCTCTGGAAATCTCAGCACACAGAGCACCTCCAAGTCATGTGCACTTTTATAATCCCAAATTAGCTTCTGTGCAAGAGGAGTGTCAGGACCATGAAATGAGTATTTTGAGCAATGTCCACAGAACCCTATGGGCCATCCCAGTGCACGGAGGGGGCAAGCAGTGATTTGGGGCAATTAGGAGGGAGTAGAGCAATACAACAGGTTCATTCCAGGGACGGGAAATGGGCCCAGAGGTTAATAAGCCAACACAGGCCATCACTGCAAAGCAAACATGAAGTGCGCGTGATGCAATGCCCAGCTGCTGTTACGTGCTCGCTCCTATGGAGAGGCAAAGGCAACAGGATTGTGTGGTGTCGGTTTAGCAGCGTTAAGCTGCAAGGTGTTTAGGGCAAGGGGGGGTCTTGGCATGCAGCTGCAGCCTCGCAGCTCCAGGACGGAGGGTTTCGGATGGAGCAGGGGGTCCCGTGGCGGTGCCCAGCGCGGAGCCGGAGTCGGCGACAGCAGCACTGGGCCGCAGGGCAAGGCGGAGCCAGGTTGCCCCAATTGCTGGAACAGGGACTAAAATATCGACCTGGAGCCATCGGCATTAGACAGAGGGAGCTGAAAGCAGGAGAAGGTTTGTGAGGGAGACCCTGCGAGCAAGGGAGGACGGGGTGTGCGGAGCCTTCAACCACTGCTGGGGTAGACCTGGACTTTGGAGCAAGGAAAATTTCTGCTGCTGTTTCTAGCGAGTTGAGGACTTGGGGAGGCTTTTGTGCCTGAAGGAACTTATGCCATCCCGTACAGCTCCAAATAACAACTAATTTCTCAAGCAAATGATGCCTAAACTTCCGGCCTCCAGGTCTTGGGCCCGGGAAGCTTTGCTCTTGGAGGTACCTAATTTTGCAAGATGCTCCACACTGAATGTGTAAGTAAAGACTCAACTGAGACTTTTATGTGCAGGAATAATTTTAGTGAAGCCATAGAGAGCATTCACGTGTAAAATTACAGGCGTGCTTCAGACATGACCAGATTGGTGCAGAACCAGCCCTTATCTCCTGTTCTGGTGATCCAGTCCGGACCAGTCTCCACAAGTTCCTCTTCAAGGTTTAAACCAGCCTTGGGATTGTTTGAAAAATGTGGGGTTTTATTTTCATAATTACCTGTAGTTTTGGGAACTGCCCTTAGGGCTATTTTGATTTCAGGGAAACATGCTGAACTTCAAATCAGAGGCTTCTGTATTTCCTGTCAAATGTAGAAATCAAATATTAGGTTTCTGCTCCAGTCATGCAGAGGTTTGTTTTAGGTTTGTTTCCAAAGCATATCGTGCTTTAATTTAAGAAACTGATAACTTATATTTAATGCTAAATTCAAAATATATAATTTCCGCTAGACCCATTTTTCACATTAAGGCATGCGACATTAGCAGGCACAGAGTGGAGTCATTTCCCAGCATTTCCAGTACTTTTTTCCAGGCTGCAAAGTAACTCCGGATGGGGGAAAAAGGAGCAGATCTCATCCTGATGCTTGAAATGATCAGTTTTCACATGCAGTTAGTGACCATCCAAAGCAAAGGCTCTCGGTGCATATTATAGGACACTCCCTGGCAGCTTGTGATGTGACTGAAATATCTGTGGCCCTTAGTACAGGAATAATCTAGTCCTGAAGTTGACCAGGTCTGTCTACGTATGCTTAATCCCCAGAGTGCTCCTGCAGGTGGTTTGGCTTGTTTGTTTTCTAGGAGATATCCATAAGCATCTAAAGATAGATGAGATCCCCTTCACAAGGGAATTCTTCTCGTGAACTGTCAAGAATTTTTATTTCTCATTTGCAGTATAAATTTTCCTATTCTTAATTCCTCCTATTACTACTGATTATAGAGCTCATCTCTATGGTGATGCCATTCATTAATTAAATTGTTACCTGGGTCACAGGTCTATCCATAATGTAAGGGCCCATTATAGATATCAAGAGAAATTTCCCCATCTAAAAATGTGTTTTCTGCCTCTACAAAATCTGTAAGTCTTCAAAGTCCTTTACAGAAAATGTAATGCTTATCTGAAAGCCAGGCATGACAAAAATACCAAATAAATGACATGAAAAAGGAAAAACCACAGGGCTCTTCTTGCTACAGGCTATTACAGAATATGGCAGCGGAAGCTGATCACTTAATGAAGCTTTTGGAGTATAAGTTTTTCTATTTGTAGACATTCCCTTTTTATACTCCAGTATTAACAAGGCTTCATCTAAGGAGGTTTGACCTTTAGTCTCATTATGTATAGATCTGTGTATGTGAATGTGACATATGAATTTGTTACCAAGATACTTCTTGAAGCAAACATCCTAGGGCCTTCCAAGTTGGCAAGTTGACGCTGATTTCTGAGTCATCCCAGCCCAAAATATTATTTTATGTTTTTACAACATTTTGAGCTGCCGAGAGAACATCAGCCATCTTATCAGGGTGATGCTATCAGGAGCTTCCCATTAGTTTCCTAGCGAATATCCTAGAGACAGACAGACACGTGCACGTCCGTCTGCACAGGAACAGCACTGAAATGAAGCGGGATTCATTTTAGCTTATCAGAAGGGTGGAGCAGCTGCGCAGTTCAGCTAGCTGAGGAGATCGATCTGGAGCACGATAAGGTCCTGACGTGTTCTTTCAAGTTTCACCTAGTTTGCATCATCTTAATCGTTGCTCTCGTCGTCTCCCTTCCCTGTATATTGGCATCTCCTCTTCGCTGATACAAACCCAGGCTGCCAGGGAGTGATTTTTCTGCTGTGGTTGGTCCCAGTGGTGGAGCTGGGTAGTCGCGGCAGGAATCCAACTAGTGCAAAGACCACTTGTGAAACGGGAGCTTTGCACCTGGGATGGGGTCTAACATGTTTTGATTTGTGTTGAATTGATATTCTTATGTCTCTAGTTTTATGTAATAGCAGATGCTAATTAGTAACCAGCAATCTGTTTCTGAGAGTGATTTGAGAACGTGGCCTTCAATAAGAGGAGATCAAACAAGGGCTGGGGAGTCAGTTCCAGACCTATATTCCTTAAGAGAATCCTTTAATGACTTGCAGTATTTCTCCATGCTGCATAATATCTATTTCTGAATTCCACCTGCAGCTGAGACTTTCATACTGGTCCTGCTGGATTTGGTGAGATTGTTTCATCAGTCGGGGAAGTATGTTCAAAGAAGAAATACTAAAATACAGTGCAAAATGCTATATTTGAAGTATCTCCACACTATCAGGAATATGGTTTCTCGAGATATTGTAGAGTGGCTGAGTGTAGCCTGCTGCTATTCATGGTATTTCGCTAACAAAGTACCAGAGCGCTGTGTGCTCATATAATGAAAGACTTGTAGATACCACTCTCAGCACAGATAATCAGATTTATACTGAGTTCCTCTTACTAGAGTCAATTCTCCCACACTAAATTCCCAGAGAAAATGCAGCTGAGCGCAGCTCATTATCTTTTCTTTTTTTTCCTACTGGTGACAATGTCATTATAAATAGTGAAATGTATCAAATTTCATACCTTCGTTCCAGGGCACCCAAGCTGTGTAAAGGCAGGTTATGGCTAATTATGGCACTTCTGAAAGTCTAGCAAAAGTTAAGAGAAATGTTTTCACAAGGATAAATTTTTGTAGCACCAAAGCTCCATGAGAAACACCTTCCTTGACGTCTCCAGGAATCAGAAAGTGAAATTCTTGCATGTGTTTACAAACAGGGAAAACAGAGCTGCAGGAAATCATGTGATTTCCTGTAACTCCCCATATATAGACATTTGCATGATGAAAGCAAGAAAAAACTTGCTGCTGCAGCTTATTGAAGCCAAAGTGTATTATCTGTGTTTAACCATGCTCCCACATGCATGGTATAAGGCTTCCTCACCGTTTCCAAGAATTTATATCACTAGATACTTCAGAGAAGTCACAGTCCCAAAGCGAATGTGCTATGGCTGATACAGGAGGGACTTTTTTTGAGTAACTAATAGCAACATTATCCAGAAGAAGGAAGAGTACAGCCCTTTATGTACCTGACTGTTAATAACTATGTAAATAAACAAATCCCGAGGAAATAACAGTGAATCAGAGGCAGAAACTTTATCAGGATCAGAATAAATAGAATTTAGGAGAGGATGGTTAATTAACAATTCGCCAATGTGCATTTTCAGACAGCTCTTCACATCCTGTTAATCTCAAATGATTACAAACCCTGCTTCCTCATGTCCTCACATGATGGTTTGGCTAAGAAGAGATATCTTGAAATCGTGTGAAATACAATGATGTCGCTGGGTGAATACTGCAGAAATATGCTTTCTGCTTGTTAATCCTGCCTGCGTGAGTTGAGAACCTTGTGCAGCTCCAAAGCAGCTGGTTAACTCCCGGATCTGAGATGTTCCTGAGGATTCTCTGCAGGCAGCTCTCAGACAGCTCTTTCTCCCATCGCTGCTCCTGGAGCGCTCGTGAGATCACTTGTCTCCAGATACTCGTGAGTGCAGAGTGGCCATGGTGTCTGTGCAGCTAAAGGTAACTTAGCCCTTTGCAAATAGTTAAAGGAGAGGTTAGAACAGGCTTGTTACATGAGAGGTGGTCCAAAAGCGCAGTGTTTTTTGAGGGAAGCAGGAGGTTAGCTGGGTGTTTCCCACCCTTCAGCCCCCTTCAGAGATGAAGCTGAGCTAAGCTGCAAGAGATGCAATTGGGGGATTTTTGGAAGGGAGGAGAAAGCAGCGTGATGCCAGTGGGCAGACCCAGCCCGTGGTATCCTACATTTTGAAATGCTTGCGGGCTGCAGTGACCAGTCAGTTTGTAGCCTGGGGCTCCCGGCTCCACTCGGATATCAGGGAGCTCCTGCTGCTCCGGAGCCCCAAAGCCCTGTGCAATCAGAAGCCCCTTTGCTGCCTATGGCCATAAATCCAAACAGGGCCCCAAAACAGCGGTGTGTTTGCAATGGGAACTGGAGCTCTCTGCTGCCCGTATCCCTGCCCTGCTGCTTGGCAGGCTGATTCTTAATTATATTTCTGCATCATCAAACTCCACCAAAATGCGTGTTGAAAGTGCAGATATTTTCCAGGCAACTCGGGCTGGTGAGCTGTGCAGAGGAGGGATCTTGTTCCATGTGGAAGTGTCAGAGCTCACTCGGATACAGAATAAAGTCTGAAGTACAGAGATCTAAACACAGGAACCTGGTATGATTATCAGACATTTCTGTTATAACTAAGAAATTAGCGCAGTTGAGCCCCTTCTTTCCTAACACCACCCTGTGCTGACTTCCAAAACGACTCCAGAGAAGATCTGTAGCCACTTACTCAGATAATGAAGAAGGGCAGGGAGAGGGAGGGGGAAGATTGCCCACAATTAATACAAAACATATGTCAGACTGTGACTATTTAGTGCATTCAGTTTGAAAATGCAGTAAGCGCTTTTCTTCAGAGCACAGGGATAACCTTAGGCACCAGGAGACTCCCAGCAGGTGTGAGTCACATCTCGGTTGCTGCAGTGCCAAGGTGCAGCTGAGGGGGTACAGAGAAGACAGAGCAGATAAATCCACAACCCGGATAATCCAACCATGGATATTCAAACGCTGGATGTGTCCAAGATGTGATTTTGGTTTTTTCTTCCTTAAAGCATCCATCAGCAATCTGACACTGTCAAGAGTCCTGCCATTTACATTGATATTCCTCTGGATTCTATTTAGTAGGTGGATTTGGAAGTGATCCTAAAATCAGTAATAGGATGTAATATATAATGTAGCTCAGAATATCAAATAGAAGGATAACATTGACTAGAAAGTGTAAAGACTTTCACGGGTCCCTCACACCTGCCTGGTGGTTTTAGGCCTCTGTTCTGCAAAGTTGCTGTTGAAATTGCTTACCGTGGAGAAGATGCAGCTCTCCAGGAGGTATCCAGCAAGACCTTCAGGATCAGATCCTTCCAGCCCAACACTGCTGAAACCAGTAGTTTCATCCCTGATCTCAAAAGGGTCCTAATCAGCCTTTAGGAGTGTGGCCCTTTCTTTCCTTCATCCCCTTGTGCAGTTAATACGATCACAGTCACATAGGGTGGGCGCAGCGCAGTGGGGCTTCATGCTGCGTGGGATGCGATCTTTGCCCCGTCGTGCTGACAGCCCAAGTTCAGAATCAGCGCAATGAGGGACAGCAATAAACACAAGTGCGCCTAGGCACGGCAGGGGTCACAGCAGCGGGATCACGGGTTCCCTGGTTTGGTAGGTGCACATCCTGATGGCAGCGCTGATTAAACACAGTGACTCACGGGCTGGAGGCTGGAGGAAGAAGTGGGGCGTTGGAAGGATGTGGCTGTGGGGAGACCTGGTGAGCAGAGATTAGCAGGAAGGTTCGTGCCCAGCGCACTAGAATAGCTTGTCCACCAGTTTCATTGTTTTAAGCATTTCAAACAGTCTGGGCTAATCACTAACAAAGATGCCCAAGGGAGCAATGTTGTATCAGTTATCTTCCTGAGCATTTGACTGTTTTGGTTCTATTTATTCTAGACAAAAGAGCTTATTTGCGATGTTTCATCTTTAGTCTGAATGTCTCTAATTCGGACATCTATTTAATTTGGAAGGCTTCCACGAGACACCAGTGAGACTGTCTGATTAAAGTCATGTCTTATAACCAAGCGTCTTTCTCGCTCCATGTTGCTGACCGCAGCTTTGGTTGCGAATTGTGAAGGAATGCTAAAATCCAGTGTATTTTTCCCTTTGTGGGTTCTGTTTGTTTTTGTTTTGAACATTTCCACTGACAGTGAAGAATGTCAGTGGTGCCAGTTGCAGAGTCTCTAGGTAAAAAAATTTGCCTTTCAGCCATTGCATGGGAGTGAATATTTGCTTTTAAAAAATGTCATCCATGGATTTTTAATTCCCTCTTTTAATAAGCTCTGGAAAGGTGTGGCACTGTATAAAAGCCCGTTGTATGAAATCTAACACAAGGGCCAAATTTAGGACAACAACCCCTCTTTTGTATCTCACTAACTTTTGCAGAGTGCAGCAGCACTGAGCTGAGGTTGAAAGAAGCAGCCTCGTTGCTTCTGCTCCCCCTGAATTCCTGTCATCAGTCCGGTGGACTCCATGTGTCTTGATGACACATTTCTGCGTCACATGTCCCTGAAAATGGACTATGTGGAGACGCACAGCATGGAAAGTATTCCAACTGGAGACTCGTTTTGTTGACAGGCTCCACACGTGATGTATATTTGTATATTCCTCACATGGGTCTTTATTAATAGCACAAGCCTGAGGCAGGGAGAGCCAGTTATTACTCTCCATATAGATAAAACAGCAAAAATAAATTATTTTGTGTTTCTTACCATATTAAACCTGCAAATAGCTACTTATGCTATAAGGCAGCTTAAATTAGTACGTGAGACCTATAGGAAATGCAAGTGTGAGTCAGAGAGCATAGATTTACGCAGCTGGGTTGGGGGCAACAGGAGTGGAGTGAAGGCACCAGGCACAGCATGCTGAGTCCATAACTGCAGNGCTACTTATCCTGTAAGGCAGCTTAGATTAGTACGTGAGACCCATAGGAAATGCAAGTGCGAGTCAGAGAGCACAGATTTACCCCTGGGTTGGGGGCAACAGGAGTGGAGTGAAGGTACCAGACACAGCATGCTGAGTCCATAACTGCAGAAAGGAGTCCCAGATAATTATTTTAGAAGCCAGTCTCAAGTGTAACCAGACCAAATGCTTGTTTTGATCTTGGTCCAGTGTGCTTTGCAGCACAAGGATTAGATAGTTGTCTTCCTTAGCTCTGTCAACACAGACTGCGATGCATTTCCTGGTCAACTTTAATTCGTTGGGATCTCGACTACTCTGTCTGCAGGACAGTACTGTGCTTAGGAGCTCGCAAGCAGAAAATGCTGTTAACAGTAGCTTACCCTGCATCAGATTCCTCTCTGGCTCATCGGGCTCTTCCATGGAAGGACTAAGTCTTTCAGCCAGTGGCACAGGCAAGCTCTTGCCCCTCCATATGGGTTAGATATAGCTCCGGGCAGAACCAGAGCATCAGAGTTTGAATATCCAGGAAAAATAGAGAAATTTGTCTAGGAATATCCAGGAAAAACAGAGAAATTTGTCTGGAGAGACTTGATCCTATTGTTAGCATCTTATACCAGTACTGATTAGAACTACCATAATGGAAAGAGCTTCTTAGTTGCAGCTCTTTTGCACTAATCACAACCAATTCATTTTATCATCAACAACCCAGAGAAGCGTGGAGAGCCTGTCCCAGTAGCACACAGACCCTAGGACACGGTTTGGAGAGCAGATTAAAAATGGAAGCTATTTGCTTGGATTTTGCTTCCTAGCAAAATTGTTACCCAATTTACATAACTGTGCACACATTTCCATTTGAAGAACAACTAGAAATCCTGCCTGGGTTTTCCACCTAGGAAGAATTGTCTCTCATTTGTCATTTCTTAAATGAATGATCCATCCAGATGAACCACATCTGAACATATGCAAAGGAAGGCGTACCAGCAAATTGGCAGAGAAGAAATACTCGAATCTCATTCCAGATTTCTCTTCCCATCTGTACCTAACTTGCATTTTGATCTTGGTAAGTCACTTTATTTTTCTCAGGCCTCAGTTTAACCATCTTTTTAAAATGGATAAAACAATATATTTTTTCCGATGAGGCTACTGCAGAACTTAACTAATATTTTGGATGAAACGTGCTTAGTGTATTATTAAGTGGGCTGCATATTTAAAGGTTCACGCTCAGAAAGACGTGTTTATCATGTAAAATTCAAAATATTTCTCCGTGCCCTTAAATTCAAAAGATGGAAGTCAATTAACATCAATTAGAAAAATGATGTTTTAATTGCTAATTAGGGTATGACAATAGGACTATTGAATTTACTGTTGCACTGCGAACAAAGAATTTATCATAAAAACACCAGGCCAGCATGGTTTTCCCCTATGTTTATGAGGATGATTTACCTCCCAAGAAATAAAGAATTAATGGCTAAGAATATTTTACCAAGTCTTCCAAGTTGACATATTTTAGCTGTAAGGGAGAAATGAGTTTTAAATTCTACTGACTTCTTTTTCTCTGTGTCTCAGTGAAAAACTCCACATTAAATTCCTGAAATTTCCCTGCTGCTTTAGCTTGTAATGGATCAGAAATGTCAGGGTACCCTTGAAGAGGGGCACTCTTCTCCAGGGCACTTGGTGAGCTTAATTAGCACAGTTATTTCCTTCCCCGTGCCTTCTCTAGGGGTTTTCTTTATGTCAGATGCTTCTAGGTATTGAGAATTAGAGCCAGAGGTCAACCAATGAGCCGCTGATTGCTTGAGCTAAATGTAATTTAATGCAACGGCTCTTAAGGGCAGCTTGCAAAACTGCACTGGGGAGCGTATGTGCAGGGGGCTCGTGGATAACGTGCACCTATAGGCCCTGCTTGGGTCAGCATAAGGCCTGGATGTGCTTTAGTGGACTGGGCACGTCCCAAGGTCATTACCACGAGATCCCTGAAGCCATCGCTATGATCCTTTCTATTCACCATACTGTAGGGAGCAACGAAGCTTTAAAACTGTGAAAAAGGAGTTTCTCTTTTTTTAAGCAGTCTCTAACACAGTCTTAAATCTCCAACCTCCTCTGTGGAATTGCTATAGTTTGGCAATATAGCGAAAGTTCATCGTTTTAGAGCCTGGAGCAAGTTCGTGTATCAAAAAGCCACCGGTTGAACATTTTCTTTTCTGTCCAGCGTAACAGCAGAAGGAAAGCTATGATTCCACTTAATGATATGTTATTAATGTATGAAGTCTTTAAAATGTTTACTTATGAAAAGTGAAAATTTGAGCTTGAGGTACCAGAAACCATTTAAAGTAGAAAAAAAATGCAAAAAATACACATGGTCCAGTACATGGTACAGTTTCATACCAACTCTTTACTAAATATAGTTATTGAGTTGGAAACCAGCTGCAATAATATATTTCATACTGGGATTTTTGCATTTGCATTGGATTGGCATTTTCCAATTGTGGTAAACAGTTGACTTGAAGGCAGTTTAAAGTCCCTATCGCGGCTATGTAAGGACTTCTGAAGACGCTCTAAAATGGCTATAGCCTGTGTGGGGCCAGGAAAACGAAGCTATTTAGCTTATAGGTGGGAAAACAGGAAGGGGAGCCAGAAAGGGGACACTGAGATAGTGGAAAGCATCACAAGGATGCACTAGGAAGCAACTGCCACAGGGATGCTACTGAGAGGACAGCTCTCACCTCCTTGCAGTGGTTGTGTTTGGTCAGGGGGGTATGTCTGCCCCCAGAAAGACTGTGGATACGTTTTTAAAGATGTGCTAACAAAATTAAACCTGAATTCTACAATAGTAAAGGAGTGAGGAGTCACTCTAACCGATTATCAGTCGATTGGATATTGCTGGATATTATTATATGAGGAAGGATGGAAAGATATAGAGAGTATCTGAGAGCTGGCTGCAGTGTAACATTCCCTGAAATTCAGAGTGATATACCTGCATAGAAATTGGTTCAGCTTTATTGCTATATTTAATGCCGACACTGAAATACAGAACCTTTGTGAAGAATAGCTTCGTATCTTGGATATTGCTAGTTCATATTGTTTACACTGTGTGTTAACTATGCAGTAAAACATTGTCACTGGCAGACAAATACCTACCTTAAAAAAAATTAATCTTTCATATCTATATCCCTGCAGACAAGGACAAGCCATTTTTACCAAAGGAAACCTGATAGCCACGTCTGTCAGTTGAGATCTGAGATACGTTGCAGTCTTTACAGCTATCCGCATCGTCTGCTCACAACAGCTTTCTCTCTGTCAGATTCCAGCTATAAATGAAGCAGGACCCCCAAACGGCGCGGTGGGTTTCAGTGCTCAGCTTTTCACCAACAAGGTGGGCACGTCTGAATGAACTGCGTGCACTCGGGTATCCAGCAAGGCTGGGATGGCCTCGGGAACTCGGCAGGGCCACGACCAGGTCTGTGACGCGGCCCCATCCCTTCTTCCTCTCGCGCTTCTTGAGATTTGGGGTGTTGGGATCTGTGAAGACAGACCTTTAGTTGGCAGAGTGATCCCAAAAAGCAATTGTAGCTGATGCCTCATATCCCCCCCCGCCTTAATCGCAGACAAATAATTAACCAACCCCAGCACATCTTATTTATCCAGCCTAGTTGCTGTCTACGTTTAACACGTGCTGCTGCCCCTAGCAGCTCGCGGCGCTTCTCCGCCGCACTGCCCTGGGGGATTTCAAGGCCCTCGTGGCTTCAATGAGGCATCGCTGGGCATTTCTTCAAGGCCACGGTTGAACCCAGCGGAGAAACAGCAGGAAGGGACCTGCCCCGTTGCCTTCGTTTTATACGTGGGCAAACCGAGGTTTAGACAGGGCAAGCTTTTTGACCTAGTTTATTCAGCAATAAGGAAGTAACCTAGAAAACACCCAGGAAATTACTCCGGGATAGAGCAAGACGGTAAAGTTCAACTGTGAGTCTTCGTGCTATGAACCCCTGGCCAAACCGCTGGCCCTTGCTGGCCGCCCGTGGGCTTTTTGGGAAAGAGGGGCTTGAAAATAGTTAATCTGGCGCCTGCGAGCAGAGGGGAGCGGGCTGCCCCCATGCCCGGTGTGCGGCCGCGGCCGTCCCCAACACGTGGGCAGCGACGTGCGGCGCGGGCGCCCCGTGGGTGCGGNGATTCCTGCCATTCCTACCCGCTCGTCTCCCTGCAACAACACGAGCCGTTCGCGACGCCGGCGTTACGTAACTCACTCGGGAGGAAAAAAAACACGCGGCGCCCGGCGCTGCGAGGCGATGGCCACGCGGGGAGGGCGCAGGGTGCACCCATGGCTGCAGTGTGGAGCCTCCGCCGCCTCAGGGACCTGGGCCTGGTCCGACCGCGGAGCTCGGGCCTCGAAGCGGCACCCTGTGGTGCCGTCGGCATGACAACGCCATCCCCAGCACCCAGGGGGTCTGCAAACGTCCCCAACAACAGCTCTACCTGCTGCGGGGCTGCACCTTCCCAGGGCGCGCGGCGGGCGTCAGCGGGGCCGCGCCGCGGCCTTCCCTCCCCTACATAAATACCGAGCAAAAGGAGCACTTATCTGCCTGCTCCTGCTAGCGAGAAACGGATCTCGCTTCGTATAAGCAGGAAAAAAGACATTGAGGCTTATTTGTGTTGCTGCCCCTGAGCACAAAGGGGCCAGCAAGCAGGCGGCTCCCTGCGATTGTGTGCTCCTCCTGTTTGGAGATGTAATCGGAGTCCGCACACTGCGCCGCAGCCTCACCTCATCCCCAGGGGCTGGCGGGGTGGCGGTGGCACTCAGGGGACAGCGGAGGTGACCGGCCCCGGGGCAGGGACTGGCCAGGACGCAGCATCTCCTGCTGTGCAGCCGCACTCGGGCTGTCGCGTTTATGGGGGACAGGAATTAACAAGGCAAGGAGGGGGTCACCCCGTTAGTGCGATCCTGCCTATCCCGCAGGAGCAACAGGCTCCGTGTAAACGGGGAAAATGGAATGGATGTCTCACTCCACTGCTGGTAAGTGTATCAGCAAAGCCAACGTATGCTCTAGACCCCTAGAAAAATATGCATTAAATATACTAAAGAGAAGGGAAGGGTGCTCAGCTAACCACCACCGTGCACACCCTGGGTGTCAAGGTCTTGCTTTGAGCCGTCTCCATCACTGCTTCGGCTGCCATGACACAGAGGTTGGCATGACTCAGGTGTTCGCACGTTGTCACTTGTGTCCCCAAGGGCCCGGTCTTACACAGGGTCCATCTTAAGTGCTACAGAGGTGTGTTAGAAACAGCTGTTTCAATGTGCTAGGGAAGACAAGAGCATGACAGTGAAAGAGAGCGGGCGCAGATGGGGGGCACTGTGGCAAAGCCACCGTGTATGTTGAGTGGGAGGCAAAACAGCAGCTTTTCCAGGCGGTATCGGCCCCGAATGGACCGTTGTCCTTCGCAAGGAAGCCAAGGGAATAGCCTGCTCTGCTGCCAGGCGCGGGACGCCGTTGCCTCACGCAGCGCTCGGCCTCCAGCTCGGTGGTCCCCCAGCCCCAACGCGCACCAGGCTGCTGCCCCGGTGTCCTCTTACACCCGGCGCGTTGGGGTGCATGGATTTTGTTCCCTGCAACTGAGTGGCTGGGAAGTAGGTGTGTTCCTCTAGGCTTATAATAGAAAGCTTACTTTGACCTCCGCGACAGAGAGATTAACACCATTCCAGAACGATACCGTACGTCTTTTATTAAGGGTCCAAAGGCAATTCCTGTTTACAGAATTACTGTCTGGAGCCTCTTGGCATTTAAGCTGGTGCAGTGGCAGGATGGGGATTCCTTCCCAGCGCTGCTCTTTCAGGTGGACTTTTGCCCTGCTGAAGGAGAACGTGAAGCGTCCTGTGAGTGCCTGGTCCCTGCTGCTGCAGTTGGTTTTGCAAATTTGCTCCTTTGGTCTCAGAGACAAGAGAATGAGGAAATTCTTGCGCCTACCCTTGCTCTCCACAACGTGTTTTCTCCTGTTTTCCCAGGCTGCCAGGCTCATCAAAGGTCATTTTGTAAACTAGACCAGAGCCTCTGTGGGATGATTCTTTAAGTTCTGGGATTTCCAAAGTTTCTTTTAAAAGTGTGTGACCAGATCCACAGAGAGTTTACGAGATCGTATGAGAAATTTGTCATTGACAAATTGACAGTGGAGACCCATGTGCAGTAAGCTCTGATTTCCTTGAGATTTTCAGTTCTGCAGATACAGTCTTAAATGCTTTGGTCCATAGTGGTCTGACCCGTTAACCCTGATTGCCTTCTCAAGGCCGACACTACTGCCTTTTCCAGTGTATGGGCCTTGAGAACTGGGCCTGTGGTTTTGCTTTTACCGTGCCCACTCTTTCAAGAAGTATGAGAGGTTGAACACCCTCTCTGGGAAGAGGAACATATCAATCCACTAATAGCATCTGCTCTTTCATTTTTAGTTTTCTTCATTTATATAAACCAGAAAATGCAAGGTTTGCCTTTCTGAGTAAGCATATTCTCATGTCTGTGAGGAGTTTGGTTTCACTCGGTCATCGGAGCCTCAGGGAGTCAGTGGGGAAACAGAAGGGGCAGGAGTCTCGAGTCCTGTGTCCAGCATGTTCCCTGGGACAGTCCTGGAGACAGAACAAAAAAAGCCATAAACCCAGTGTTGTGAAGTCATTTTTTCACTGTTGGTTGGATTTGTTTAGTTCTGGAGACAACTGCTGTTACCTGTCTCCAATGGATTGCTTCAAGACGTTCCTCTAAATTGCATTTGTCACTTGTTGACCGATAACCTGCTCAAAATGTTCATCACCCTCCAAAATGAGGCATCTGGTCTAAGTTAAATGTCTTTAGTCCCAAAGGGGGTTATGTGCTGACCTATCACCAGACCCCAGATTTCAGATGGTATTTGGAAAGGTGGCCTTTAGTAAACTGCTGTGTTTTCTCATATGACTGTGGTCTGATCCTCAGTGGCTCATGGAAGTCCTTCTGGGCAAGACATATTTATCTTCTTATTAGTGATTACCCTACAGACGAATGCTCATGTTCATACAGCACCCAGGGAGCAGTTTATATCTGGGGCATTAACAATATTGAGCTCTTTCTCGCCCTGAAGGAGAGTGAAGGACACAGCAGACACAAAGTTGTTTTATTTACTTCCAGTCGGGTCATGCAGCTGGTGACGCACCCTTCTTCCCCTCTATTTCTCCTTTTCTTCCTGTATCGAGGCCCTGTAGTCTCAAAAATTATTTACATCTCATCTGCAAACCGTGGTTGGCCTTTTTTCCCCTATCTTGCTCTTTCATTGCCCAAGGTTTTTGGTGCTGCGTTGCCTCTCTTACCCTCAGCCCCCAAACACCCGAAGCTGTTGACGGCGCAGATCTTGGCTGCCTTTGCTGCCACCTGCACCCAGATGATCCAGCTGTTGTCTGTTGGCCTGGGATTTTCCTACGGCTCCTGCGGCAGAGCAGGTTGCAGACCGATTGAGACATGTTTGGTGGTTCAGCCAGCTTTGCCACAAGAGGGGGTGAAGAACAGAAACCAAGTGTGGAAATTTACTGACTCGCTGCACATCTCATGACTTCTTGCTAAATCGGAAAAATGCCAGCAGGACAAAAATAATGTTGTTTCTAAACTGCTCGGCACCCTTTCACCATTTGCATGAATATTGCATGGCCAGTGGTATTTTTCTTTTTGATCAGTGACAGGCAATAGTCCCTTCTTTCCTGAAAGGTGGAAGATGAGGAATTTGTTAGTGAAGACACTGGTTTCAAGTACTTGCAGGCAGATGGTGGATTTAAAGAATATATACATTCAACAAATAGGCACACAGTGTGCCAACTTAGCAAAATATGTGCACATTAGGAATATGAGTGGGAGCAAATAAGGTTGTGAGGAATCTTTCTGCCACTTGTGTTTTCAAACAACGATTTGCTAAGAAATCCTTTTCTTGTCTCTTTTTGTAAGGTAAATGTGTACAAAGCTCTTTAAATCATCCGAAGTGGATCATGGTTATGACGAAGAGATAAGGAGGGATTTGTCTGTCTGACAAACTTCCCTTCTGTTTTTAGAGAAGGCTGGTGTTTTCCGAAGTGGGAAAATGCCGCTCAGTGCAGAGCGCAGGGCGTATTGTAAACTGGAGCCCTGCCAGTTTATGGGCTGCGCGAGACCCGTTGAAAGGCAAGATGCTTGAAGCCCAGCTCTATGTCCGGCACCAGAAACGCCTCCGGTGATGTCTCCAAATGAAGCTCTCAGTCTCCAGCCTCCAGTAAATCAGTGTAATGCCTATTTCTAAGTCACTAGGAATTTTGTCATCAGTGCAGTTCACACGTTCGTAGGCATACAGGACCACATCATCTGTACATCAGAATGAACGGTGCTAAGCACAGAGAAAAAACGCCCTGAGTTTGTAGTATCTGGGTAAGACATAATGTGAAATAATGTATTATCTAAACAAGCTATGGCTGGAGGTAGGGACTTCAGAGACCACCAGTGCAGTCAACTCGAGCATCAGTAAAGCCGGGAACCAACAGTTTGCCAAGCTCATGTAGCGGATGGTGCAAGGCCCCGGTACTGCTGCTAATGCAGTGCAAGCTGCTTTTCCTTTATTATTATTGATAGGGCTTTGTAAAATCAAGGGCCTAGCGCAGAGGCAGCTCTGCCGCAGTCCTGCAGGCCAGGAGACCTGCCTGCTTAGGCCAGAACAGGAAGGAAACAGGTAAGAAGCTTCGTGTGCTCCGTGTGGTATCCTCCATAGAACGATCCCTTTTCTGAGCCTGTATTGGGGCACTGCTGTATTAATGCAAATGCCTACCAAACTGTAATAATTTAGAGCAGAAATAGGGCAGTTGCAGAAGGATAAATAGCTAGCTGGAAATAATGATCTCTTATTATGCAAACTAAAGAACTTGTTATAATGCACCATCTATAGCAAGACACAGCATATTGAAATTTGCCCTATTGAAAATCTGGATCTGGATCTGTCCAGGAAAGGGTAAAGATAATCCCAAAGACTCCAAGTAAATAAAAAATGACTGGAGATCAGAAAATGAAACCCACAGAGAAAAGCAGACCCTTTAGAGGCAGCAAGACTGCAGCCCCGCGCGTCAGATAAAATGAATGCAGTTCATCAGCCTGAATTGTTCATGCTCAGACCATATATGTTCAGTTCTTGACAAAGTAATCTCTTCACAAAGCTACATAATGCAGCGGAGTCAGCTAAGAACGAGTTATAAACAAAGAAGCCATTCAGCTGTCAAAGCAATTTTCAGCTATATTAAAACCCGCTACGGAGGGAAGGATTCGGCAGAGCCTTCTGCTGGGTGCTGTCCGGGGAGCGGGTGGCGCTGCGTGTGTGCGGAGGGCGCCCGCGCGGGCACATGCAGGGACACGTGCGCGGGGTAATCGCCCGCCGTCCTCCTTGGCCCACGTTAGCGCAAAACGCCGTTTAAATTGCATTTTCGCTCCGCGTTTGGGGATGTCACGAAGTTCTGTCCATTGCGGTGACGTGTTTTGTTTCCATGGTAACCGATGTACTTTGGAGGGGGAAAAGAAGAAGGAGACTGAAAAAAAGCGGAAAAATCGAGGGGAATAGGAGAAGTGTGTGCTGTGAACAGATGACTTGCGTAGCTGTGCGTTTAACAAAGTGAGCCTGTCTCTTCACTGGGGAGAAGCCTTATTTATTTGTGCTTATGCCACTCCAGAATAATTAAAATCCCTTCCATTTTATACCATGAAAATGAACGTAACAGCCTAGTTCTTCATTCACACCATCCATCATCAGATATATTGTGTTTGTATTAGTGGAGCCAGGGCTTCGGTGCGCTTGCGGCCCATCCATGCCTTTGGCTGGGTGCTGTGTCTCCGGTGTCATTAGCAGGTGTTTCCTATCTTCCTCCCCAAACTGGGGAAGGAGGCAGAGCTTGGGAAACTACAGATTTCAACTAAGGTTCAATGAAATACCTGTCAAGCCTCCCATAGAAAAGCTGTGCATGATCTGTACCTCCCAAGGGGTAGGTGGGGCAGGGAGAGGCATGCTGGAGCTATTCTACATTTTTCTTCTTAAAACAGCCAACTTGCCATTGAATCATTTAATCACTAATTAAAAATCCTGGATAAAACAAGCTGGCTACAGCTCTCTGGCAAAGATCCCACTGACTTCAGGAAGGCCAAGATTTTATCCTTTCTTTGACTGTAAACCTGGTTTGTTGTTGCTTCTTTTGCTGTTTTATATGCTTTATGCCTCTTATTATTTTTTTTTCTCAAATATGATTTCACTTTAGATCTAGGATTTGGGCCTTGAACAGATGGTCCCCAACAAGCAGTCCATGGCAAAACTAGTTGGGTTTTGTCCACCTTCTTTTCATTTGTGGCCTTGGAAAGGATGAGGAGTAGATATGATGACAGTAGGAATTTCAGCTACTGAAGACCTCCTCGAGAGCCTCTTGTAGGCAGACCTAGGCAGGCACCTAGATTTGCAAGTCCTTGTTGCCACAGCTACATAGTGCATAAGGGAGTCCATGGGCAGGTGTCTGGTCCACTGCAAAAGGGGTGGACAAGTTCAGCCTAGAGCATCCAATGAGTTCAATTTATGAATGCCATTGGTAACAGTGAAATTCCTATTCTATCTGCAAATAGTTCAGTACGCTTCTGTCTTATCTTCCATTTTGATATTTACAAGTCATATATTCTGTTTTTGCTTTCAGTGCCTGCCTTAGAAGAGACGTATTCCATTTGTATCCGGATCAGAACGGCCTTGAGGATGCGCCCTCGCTGGCTGCTTGCTTTGAGGTAGGGATGCGTGAGCAAATCCTGCTCCGGGGGGTTTATTGGCTGAGAACACTTGACCTTCCGCTGGGTTCTTCATGAAAAACTACTGGTCACAGGGCTCGCGTATGGGGGAGCCAACAAAAATTGCTGGGACCTACTGCACCCTTCAAAGATTGGGACACCGAAGCACACGTTGACAGCAAACACCCTAATATCTCACCAGTATTGGGTAGCAAAACCATGCCTGTATCGACGTCGTTGGAGTCCCTACCATTCAATTTAGCTTTGTGCACCCTAATCTGTGGTATCTAATACCCAGTACTGACAGATAAGAGTTTTATGTGCTGGTTTGTTAGCAACTTATAAAAATAAAAATAGCTAAGTGAAGAGAGATACGATTTTGCAGATTAGCTCTAATCTTGGTTGTTTTCTTTGGATTTTACAAGTTAACGTTAAGTGCTCTGCCTCACTTCTTTGTAAAAAAGACAGAAAGCAGCAGTTTGTGCTCTGTGGGTAATGTGGAATTGTTCTCAAGAGAATCCACCAGTGAGGATGTTTACTATATATTTATAAGACCCCATGCAGATCTTTAGGCTACTCTCTCTGATGTTAATTCGTTTGGCTTTTATTGATAAGACTTATTGTTCTTTCGATGGTGAGCTCTAGAACAATGCAGAAGCTTCAGTTTGAACTTCAGGCAAAGCTTGCATGACTTCTGGTTTAAAATAGGCTCCAGGCAGGAACACAGCAAGATTTCATTCAGTCTTTTCTGTAGTGTTGGTTACTGTGCTCTGGGGAAAAGAAAACTACTTTTGGTTTTAATTTTCTGTATTAGTTAGTCTGTGATTTGTTGTGCTTGTTCCAGAGGCTATCTGTGATACAACGTCATTCTGTACGATTACATTGAGTGCAAATAGGAGCAACAGAGCATCTCAAGTGCTACAGTTGATTCATTGCAGCATTGCATATACGTCCTTTGAGGTAATAAAATACCTCAGTCACGTCAAAAGTGTGCTAATTTCTAGATAGTTGCTAATATCTAAATGTTAGATATTTCATTACGAGGCTGAAGGCCAGGTCCAGACAGTAATGTTCAAGGGTGATATCGGTGCTCAGCAAAGAAATCCTCTGGAAGCCAGTGCAATGTTATGCATGGGTTAGGAGGATTTACATGACTGTAAGCTCGGGATTGGGCTTTTCCTGTTATCCAAGTACAAGGATGAATGAGAACAGTTAAAAGCCTAATAAAGAATCTGTGCAACCCAAGTGTACTGTTTATCATCTTGTTGTACCAAAACACAATTTATAATGTACTTGGACTTGAACAAACAATGGGATTATCCAGTCATCAATTGAGTGCTGTTTTTCATCCTTTCTTGTCTTGCTGCTTTCTGACTTCCCTTCCAAGGCTTTGGAATTTTGATCCTAATTTTCCTCTTTTGCTTTTAATGAAACAATAAAATTAGCTTTGATATCAGAGCTTTCTCTTGCACTAATGGTTTTGAAATTCCTTGGTAAGAATCCGTAGGAGAAGATGATACTCAGTTTAACTTCCTTAGAAATTTTATAGCTGAAGTATTTACAATAATAAGGCTTTGTTGCTGGAGCCTTTGATTGCCAAGACTTGAAAGAGGTAACTGAACTGAGCAAGTTCTGGGAAATATTTCCTAGATAGAAATGCAGGAGGAAGAAGAGGAGCAGAAAAACGCCAGCAATGTAACCCATATAACTGAGCAAGTAATCTTCAGCAAAAGAATTTCCGTGTTAGATTTAGTGTTTTTTTTTTTTTCCTTTTGACAAATTGCTTATGTAGCAACTTGAGTTTTTCAGTGTCTGTACTGCTCCAGATTTTAAACTTCTGGTTTTCTTGATGCGTTTTTTTTTTTCTCTTTTTGGACATACCTTAGTGTTGATGAGTCCATGTTCATGTGGCATGAATGGTCAGCTCAGTCGTGCTTAATAATTTATGGGTTAAAAACTCCGTTTGACTTAGACGGAGTCATTTGTTTGTTAGAAGTAGCCTCTGCCTCTTACTGCTCAAATTCAGTGAAATTTGCTTCTAAAAGAAAAGTTTTGTGATAATAGAATTCAAGAAGTGGTACATGATCCTCATGCTATCCTGCTGTATGCCTCTGAATCTTGGCTATAAAGTATCTTTTTTGAAGATGACAACTGTGAGCAAGTTTTTAGTCAATTGGCTGTTCTCAAAAGTAACTAAAATAGAATTAAAGATCTATCTGATAATGGTCCAACATATTCACAAATATTTTCTCAATATTTCTTCACCATTTGTCAAATCTCTTTTCTTTTCTTACATTGTCTTGACATTACAGTGGCAAGAGGTTTCCATTCTGCTAAGAGAATTTGATGGTAGATTCATTCATTGGTTTTGCTTGAAAAAAATACAGCTGCCTGTAAGATCTTTGTTGCCTGGTACCTCTTTCTTGTAAAAGTTGGAGTCGTCTTCAAAGATGATATTACCTCTGGAGTGTCTGGCAGGTAGATTTTAAAGCAAGTTACAGTACAGCTTGTTGATATGGATATTTGTAAGTCAGCTGTTTAGAGAGCATTTCCCTGAATATCTAAAACCTGTGGGTTAGACCTTGTTTCATCGGAGGAGTGTTTTTGTTAAGGGATTGCCAGAGGCAATCCTCTTTCATTTTTGTAATACTGAAATTGCTCCTGGTGATAATGTAATCCTGATACCAAATGCATCATTTCTCATTGGGAAATAAATTGTTCAGCATCAGCAGTATTTATGGTGCTTTAAAACTCCTCTGTATGAAGCAAGGTAGGGTGAAATGTGTCCTAGATGCTCAAGACTATTCCTAAGAAATGATACATCATAGAGCAGAAATTCAGAAACAACGGCTTCTGTTTCAAAGGAGGCTACATGAGCTATGGAATTATTCCAGGGTTTTACTGGACCTGTCTGATACATCTTTCATTCTCTTTAAATAGATGATAGATTACTTTTCCGTGTGTTTTTGCTTTCACGTACTCATCTCCATCCATGAGCCTTTTTCCTATCTGCAGGAAAGGTGACGGAAGTCACTACTGTTTCACTCATCCTACTCTGATGCTCACTAGCTTAGATCAAATCATTTAATATATAAAAATAATATACATATGTATTACAACACTTCACAGCTGCTTGTTGCCCTCGTTGTCCTGCGTTGCTGGTGAAAGGAGAAATCACAAAACACGGAGAGAGTGTTAGTAGGTGAAAAAAATATGGCATGGACCTTGATTCCAGGAAGAGCATACACATGTGCTGATAAACAGGTCCTTATCTAAGCAGTAGTTAAGAAAGCGTTTCTTAAATAAGAGTGCTTCTCCGAAACGGAGCATTGGGTTGCTGTTTTTTTTTTTTTTTTTTTTAAATATTTCAACACGCTGCTGATAGTGTTGTGAAATCTTTGCTGGCTATTAGCCAATTAACTGAATAACCTTTTGCTTGCTTAATGATTTTATAACTCTTCTGTGTGAGATAAACGTGCCATTTGTTCACTTACTTCTCTCCTGAAATTTCTGTAAAAATACTATCAGAGTTTTTCAGAGGTTCCAAATCCTTTGAGACTTAAGTGCTTGTAGTGTTATCCAGTGTGACAGTCAGAATGCATTTGAACACCTAGCAACGTTCTCCTAATGTGTTTTTATGGTACTTATAGAATTATGAGATCATTACTATTCTATTATTAAAGATACTGGGCTGTTGTATATTTTGTAATGTAGTTTTCCACTTGCTTATTTTCACCTGTTAATTGGTACATTTGTTACTACACATTCCAACTAAAATCATCTTTCATTGCCCCATCTGTGACATACTGCAGTGAAGAACTGAGGTCTCCCAAATGTTAATCCCACAAACTTTTTGCAAAATAGTTCTTCTTATCGCCATCCAGCACTTAATTTTCAACTGAAGGGTTAAATTCAGAAGTATTATAGTGTTACCAGTGACATCAAATTAATGAGTAGGACTTTTTTTTTTAATTGGAAAAGTATGAGTAGGAGCTAAAAAGATATATAGAGAAAATTTCTCACAAGGAAAAAAAAGTGGAGACTTTACTTCTCTGTGATTTTTAGTATTATATTTCATATTTTCAGGCATTTGAATAATAGACATAAAATTGGAAGCATGAAAACCGTATCAGAGGGCTCCCTTAGCAGTGAGGGTGTAGGAAAAATTTCATTCCCTACAAATGAAATAATTTTCTGTCCGTAGGGCATAGACACCGAGAGGAAAATGACTTATATGAAACCAGGGGCTTTAACAGTCTGATTTTTTTTCCTCTAGACCCAGGTAAATTTCATTCTAACGCAATAAATAAATGCATAATATAAGATGCAATGCTATTTCCTGATTCATGATCTTGTTAGACACCAAATAAACATATATCATACTGAAATGGTAATAACACAAGCTTAGTGCATATAGAGGGAACTGCATCCAGCTACTGAATGTGAAGAAAACATACTAGAAGGAAATGATTTAGGAGAAAATGAAATGCTCCTTTAGACTCAGTGATGGTTCTGCTCTGTTTCTCCCTGGAAGCTGGCCTATCTCATAAGCAGATATTTTTACTTATTTTCTTTCTTGAAGAGAACAAAAAAAAGAAAGTCTTGCTGGTATATAAGCAAATTTCAGGCATTTTAACCATATGCTATCATTATTCTATAATCTGGAAAGTGACTTTTAAAAATTAGCACATTCAGCAAAATAGTGCAGTATTAAATCAGCAATGGTAGATAATAATATTAGCTATATATGTGTACAATGATATAAAAATTGTTCTCGCTTTTCTTCATACAATTTGTGACCTGAAAATACTTTTTCAGGCTGAGGAGCCGTTGGGAACCCAAGTTTTGTCAAACAATGTAGTAAGAGGAGGGATAACAATGATACCAACCCATGGTGTAATTATTACTGCAATTATTCTTGCTGTCATTACTATGGATATCATTTATGGTATGACTGGTGATTTCTGGACACTGTGCTGTTTTCCTTTGCTCTGCTGAGTTGATAATCCAAGGACAGAGGTCAGGGACGAGAATGTGAATAAGCAGTTTTTAGAAAACGTGTCTGCAAATTGGGCGAAGCCTGAGAGCATCAGGAGCAGGTCCTGGGAGGGCTCCAGGGAAGGGCTGCTGCAGGTGGGCAGCTTCAGGGACCCCCTTAGGGCTTGGTGTTGGCCCAGGGGCTGGCACACGTAGAGGTGGCCACTGGCACCAGCAAAAACCGAGCTTGGTGCTGGCAGCTTGTCACATCTTAGGGCAAGACGGTGACAGCAAGGCCATGGGGCAGCTCCCGAGCCTCAGGGACAGCACCGTAGAGTCCTGTTTTCTCCATGCACTTGGAAAGGGTTCACATTCCCCATAGGTGAAGCCCTTGGCTTTAGCGAAAGGCTCGGAGCTGCCAGCGGTAGCGAAACGGCGGCCTCGCTCGTGTAAATCCGCCTGGCTGCATGGATCTGAGTGCCGCCCGGCCGAGAATTTGGCTCGGTGCTTACAAATCCCCCAAGTTTCACACATTCGAGTACAAAACAACTGTTCTTTCAGATTATTGTGTAACCGTGAGTCATTACCCGCTGCTTGGGGACAATCCAGCTACCTTGTCAAGGAACCAACACTGAACTCTGCTGCTCAGGTGAATTTGTTATACAACACCAAAAACAAATACCCTCTGTCAGCGGCTCGCAGGCAGCCGGCTGGGCGCCCGCGGCGAGATCCCAGGCTGGGTTTTTCTCGCTGTCGCAAGGCCACGTCTGTAAAACAGCTCCTAACCTCAGCGCTGAGCCCGTGCTGCCTGCAGGCCACAGGCACACGGTGACCTTGTGCTGTAGCCACGTTGGAGGCTTTCCCTAAGGACACCACAGCCCTAAAGCCCTCCCTTGGCCATGCTGCTCGTTAGCAGCTCAAGTTAGCAAGGATGGGACTAGACCAAGTGCTGAAGCTCCCCGGCTCAGCTGGGCTCAGGCGTAAAACGTGGCAGGCAGCAAGTTAAGCTAAGCAGAGGCTGGGATGCCTCTGATGCAGTTATATCTGCAGCTGTCCCAAGCAGAGGATGTGCTTCTTCTACATCAGTTTAGGGATATTGTGCTAAAAGGCTGGTTTTTCTCCCCAGAAGGCCGATTCTAGAAGGTATCATGTGCTCACAGCGCGTCTCTCTTGACTTACACTACTGCTCAAACACTGAAAACAGGGGATAAAAGTAACAAATAAGTGGCAAATACCTCCTTAAGGATCCACAACAGCAAAGCAATAAAAAAAAGAAATACAATAAGTCAGGTAATAAAAACATTATCTTTCAGATTTCATACAAGCTTTGCCTTAGGGAAGCCACCTGGCTCGTGTTTTACTGACACAGCTGTTTGGGCTTCTCTTTCCTTTGCTATATAGAAAATAGAGGAATCCGAACAGCTGTTTGGGTTAATTTTTTTAATGCCTTCAGTAAGTAAAAATAAAGGCAAGTGACATGAATAAGCAATGTGAAGTTGCCTCCAAAGGTGGAGGCAAAAACTTTCCAGAATAATTCCTGGACTTTGTCCACACTGAATAAAGCTCTATTGTTAGTAAGAGGGTCCAAACTATGAGGGGAAGGGGACGTTTCCATTCAGCTGCTGACTAGTTAAATTATTAACTTGTTATGACCATTAACTGTCCAACACCTCTTCCTTTCACATAGCAAAGATTCACCAGACTGGGGCAAACTGGGCAACTTGGTCAAATTTGAATCAGTTCAAAATAACTCCATTGACTTCACTGAAGTCACTTTAAATTTCCATAACTGAAACAAACAAACAAAAATAGTCATTTCAATTAAAACCATCCATGCCTTCTTCCCTGCTTTTCAGGAGGCTCATTTTCAAGGAGAGAGCAGAGCCAATCCGGGTGTTTGAACAGCCTTCATTTCCTCCCCCCCAAAAATGTCATTTTTGCTATGTTCAAACCCGCTGTGTTTGTGGGGGGAAAGCATCAGTTTTGATGAGTCCTGCACCTTGTGCACAGTGCTCTAATAATGTCCCAGCAGGTCAAAAAAGAGTCTGCTTTACCTGGGTGATGGAATGAAGCAAGTGGGAGCCGCTTTGCTTTTTGTTGGCCAGTGTTTCACACACCTCTAGCGGCAACCCTCTTGGTTGCCAAGACAACCCCGGAGAAATACGAAATCCTGAACAATACCCGGTGTCGGAGAAGCCTCGTATTCCGCAGTGCACGCGTTCGTTCTGCATGTCAAGAGGAACGCTGCCCTCCACATCAACCCCGGTAAGTCCAGGTGAAGGTACAGGTGATGTCTAGGGATTTATAATGACTTGCATTATTGGATTGGCTTTTGTCCTAACGGCTGGAGACCCTGCTCGGTGGTGTTTCTGCAATGCAGCATTGCCTCAAGCTGTCCAAACGGGACCAGGAAGGTGCCTGAGGCTTATTGTGAACACAAGCCTGGAGCTTGTGCGTGTGTGCAAGGGTGTCTGCAGCAAACGTGAGGCTGGGCTCACCTGCTCTTGCAGGGGCTCTAGAGATTCCTCAGAAGACTGCATGCACACGGAGCTTTTTGCTTCGTAATTGGGGCCGGCCTGAGCTGCGCTTGGTCTTTAGGTCAAGGGAAATATAAACGTGACTTAAGCCTCCTTACTTAAGGTCTTGGCTCAAGGCAGCACAGTGGAAGGTCTGCGACTTCGGATTTGTTAGTGCTTATTTATTTAACCGCAATGAATGTAAATTGGACAAAGGTCCAAGAGTTCGGAATAAACATCTTCAGAGGCTCTTAGAGTATCCTCTTGCAAAGACTGGCCTCAGGATCTTTGCTGTTCCTAAGAAAACCGCTATGCACAGTGTGCAGATGTAAGCCTCGCTTTTTCAAATTCTCTCCGAATCATCTTGAAGCTTCCATTTCATTCTCCATGGTAGATAACAACTGATAATTATTCTCTGAAGCGTGCTAGGAATACTTTTGTTTACCACACTTGCAGTTGGCATCGACATCCCCTTTAGGAATGGCTGCAGCAGCAGGAAGCCCCTGTAATCTCAGATCTCCATTTTGCTGAAGTCATTCAATAAACGTGGGAGCAGCAATAGGAGCTGGGGAGGCCGGCTGCAGCACAGCAACGCGGCCATCTCACCGGGCCCCGAGTGTGGAGACAAATCCATTTTAGCCCCTATTGTGTTGCAGCGGCATCAGAGAGCCGAGCAGGAGAAGCGGCATCATCCTTTGCCTCCCCTTCATTCCTCAGCCTTCCACTCCCCTCGTTCTCTTCTTGCGCGAGCTGCATGTCAGGATGTTCCCAGCAGAAAACTTGGCCGTGTTACTCAGACAGGTGTTAGTCTTTACATGGGCAAGGAGGCCTAAGGGACCGTAGCCTCCTCTTTTCTTCTGCGCCCTGGAATCGTATCACATTCCTCCTCCCGTGTTCTCAAGCGGGGATCCAAGAGCTCCAGGACTCCTGGCTCTAAATGCACCTAGCAAGCAGTGTGCTGTAGCAGCAGCACCAAACCAGCAGAGCAGAGCAGCTGGTGCTGAGGACCCCATGGCTATATTAGCCGCTTGGGAGCTTTTTTGGTTTAATTTCTTCTTTAAGGACTTGAAGGTTTGAAACCAAGCCACAATATGAACCAAAGCACGGTAACTCAGGGGTTCATTTCCAAAACACACTCCTAATCCAAACTAAAATTGGAATGTAGATTAGCGTTTCAGAAGCAGAGGCTCAAACTACACACCAGAGAAGAGATGGTGTCATATATCTGACCACCATGGTGAGGAGCTGATGGCTCTGTTCTGCTTTGATGGCTCCACCAGCATTTCCTGCAGCTTCGGCTTTCCCTTTGGTTTCTCCCACTGGCTGTTAGGAAAGCACCTTGTAAATGAGATGTAGGGATGTAGTTGAAGCAGCAGTGCTGGAAGCAACAGTTTTGTCCTCGCTCTCATTTGTGTAGTGAGATGCAAAGTCTACACGGTACCGAGAAGCATCTTGCCTCCATCGTATTGAGCCACGTGTCGTTTGAGTTTTGGGTGAGGAGTCCCTGAGCTCAGGCCACTCTTTGCTCCTTTTTTAATACCCTATAAAAAAATTACTGGAAAATCCTTACTGCTCAGGAAAAAAGGTAGCATGTGAAAGAACTGTAATTTCATAAGCCATCGAGTGGGAGTTTTGAGCTATTACAGAACATCCCGTTCCAAAAGAAAGCAAATGACGGGCTGACACTGCCAGGTAGTAGTGACGTCCGTGGCTGCAGCGTGAGTCAGGCTGTACAAGATTCAGATACGGACCTAGAGGGAAAACATTTGTGGCAGCGGGACCGATCACATGCTCATAGATGGAATTACCTCAGCTCATTTTTCGTGCATGTATTAATATAATTGCTGCACTACTTGAGTAAAAGACAAATAACGGCGCTGAGCAGAAGCTGCATGTAGGAGACGTTCTATCTGTCTCTTCTTGCAGCCTCCTGCTTCCCACCCACACTGCTGCACAGACGGTGATAATGTATCACGAGCCTTTGGTATATCACTGGTTAGTTCAGTAAAATGGAATGCGCTGTTGTTATTTGTTGTTGTTGTTTGTATTATTTGGAGTCCCAAAGCATGCCCTTTTCCAAAGGCACAGGTCCATGAATGGGACATTTAAGTGAATTATTAGGAAAGTATTTTGTTTATCACTGAAGTGGCGTCTCACTTTAAGAGTTTACAGCTCGGCTGAATGCCTGTGTTCATTTAAAAATGAAAACTGAATCTTAAGGATCCTTTTAAGGCTCTAAAGGTCTCTGTAGAGCAAATTGTCTGGTATGTGGGGGATGTGTAATGATGTATAAATTGTGAAATGAATGAGCTGTTTACTGGAAAGTTACGGTGATCTCGTGGATAATGTCAGTGCGAGATAAGAAGCCCATAGCATGGTTTGAGGACAAGGAAGCTTTGACAGTAAGGCTACCTTGAGGTGTTCCCATTCTAGATACTTTTCCCATCATGTTATTCCAGCACAGCCCCTCCTGGCTGCATCCAGACTACTCTTTGTGTGGTTCTGCAGTGAACCATATCAGGAACAGATCTGTGTTAAAGACCGCCAACAAAACATCCTGTAAAATATCAAGGATTTGGGGTTTTTTTCTTCTTTTTTTTCTGTAATTTATTTCAACTGGATCATTTCCCCGACCGAGTCTGCAGCCTAGCCCTGAGGAACAACTGCCTTGGCCCGGCTGAAAGGCCCCAGTGTTGTGCGGCAGCAGGGGAAGGGCACACGGGGGCTGGTGGTGGGAACTCTCTGTGACAGCGCTGCCACCAAGGTCTGCGGATCAGTAAACCATCGTCTGCGAAACGTTGCCTCGCTCAGCAGCGGAACAGAACAGAACAGCTGCTGTGCCTCCAGGAAGGAAAGAAAAGGGGATGTTGTCTGGCTGAGAGCCCGGCTCGGCCAGGGCTCCAGGACGCGTTGGAAGTTTTGGGGGTTCGTGGTGCTGACGTCTCGCAGATGGAAAGGGTCTCAGGTGGCAGCAGGAGCCACCAGGTATTTCCTACCTCTCATGCTGGATTCTCATGAACGCACTTGACCTTTGAATGGGGCTGCAGTCAACTCTAAAGCAGAACTGCAAGTCAGAGGTGTACTCTAACCCCAGCTGCGACCAAAATAGTGAGCTCAGAGCAATGATTCAGAGCAAAAGCAGAACTCTTCCCTGCCCTGCAAGGGAGAACTTTGTTTTGTGCTTATCTCCGTAGAGTTGCCTTACTGCCATACTCACATTTTCAAAGCACTGCTGTGCTGAGGTGGCTCTCCCGGCAGCCTTCCTGGCTGGAACGGGAAGAGCTTTGCTGGTACCACTCACACTAGATACATGTGTGGACCAGTCTGGGACAGCTCTGATTTCAAGCAATGCTAGCAGGAGCAAGAACCCTGAAAAATGTTTTATTACAAACTCTACCTCTAGCAAAGCCATTAGAAACCAAGGGGAGGCGACTGGTTTGAGGTCCTCAGAGCACATATCTCCCCGAAGCGGCACTACCAGAGCTGGAACCATCTCCCCAACTCACCATTATCTGCCGCATCCGCCTCCCCTCCTCTGCCTTGGCACGGGCAGCCCTTCCCTCTTATCACGGCCGTGGCAACGTTTTGTTTGTGCAGCTGAGGGCTCTTGAGCTGACTCTGCGCGTCCGTCAAGGTCACAAAGTCACTCGGTTCCCTGCCCGAGGTACCTGTTAGAGCCTCTGGCCAGCGCCGCTGCCGGGGCGGTTTGCAGCCCTCGCGGGGACGGTTTCGCTGCACCGCTAAGAAGCGCAGCCTTCCTGCAACAGGGAGCGGTTTGCCAGGATCGCAGCTTTCCTGCCCATAAGGAGCTCTTGTTTTAGCCCTAAAGTGGTCCTGAAATGCAGCCCCAGGCTCCGATGCGGTGCCAGCACCATCGTGGACACCGGGCTGTGCTGTCAGGCTCTGCCGTCGCCGCTCAACAGTCCAGCCCTCAGAGCGCACACAAAGCCCCTCAGAGAGGCTGCGGGGCCGCGCGCGCTGCAGCCCTGCGGCGCGAGGGCTGATGTCACCCGCGCCGGGCCCGCCGGGGTGACTCATGTGTGCGAGGCGGCTGCCAGGCCCCGAGGAACAGAGGGTTCTTCATGTGCCCGCACCAAACACGTGGCGGCGTGGGAGGAAGCGCGCGGAGGGCGGCCGCGAGCAGGGGACGAGGCGGAGGTGCTGGAATGACCCTCCCGGCGGGGCGCCTCGGCCCCCCTGCGCCAGGTCACCCCCTGCTTGGGTTTCTCCCTTGGGTTGGGTTGAACAGTTCTGCCCTGATTTTAACAAAAGGATGGGGAGGGTGGGAGGGTCGGCTTTTATTTCTGAGGAATTCCCCCCCCTCGACTTCGGCTGCCTGATTGAGTCGGGGCAGGAGAGACGGAGCTGAGGGGGAAGCCGTGTGCCTGGGAAGGAGCCCACGGACAGCGGGCGCCAGGGTGCCCTGGGCATGGCCCAGGAACATCTCCTCATGAACACACTCACAGGGGCACCTCGGGCATCTGCTCTCCGTGCCTGTGTCTCCTTCCCAAGCACGCAGCTCCCTGCTCGGCTCCGTCGCTCGTGCAGCGGGATGGCTGGCAGCATTCGGCATTCAGCAGCGCATATAGCACGTAGGAAGGGTCCCACACATGAGCACGAGCGCAGCTCAACCTCTCGTCCCGGCGAAGGGAGGCATCTCCTGGTGCCTGCTTGATTTGCCAAGGTGTCGGCAAGGACGGATGCTGCGGGGGCTGCCTCACGGCAGGGGCTCGTGGCCCCGCTCCTCTGTAAAGCAAATTCCCAAAAACCCATGTGCCTGCCATCACGCTGACGCGAGTTGTGATTTCTGACCATTTCCAAAAGTCTTGGAGACGGCCTGAAGAAAAACATCAAGTACTGACGAGCTTATTATATCTAATTATATGAACCCTGGAATCGCCCATTTCCCCTTTCTTCCGTCATTCTGATATAATTGGAGAAAGGAAGACACTCACAAAAGAAATACTGTTTCTGAGAGCCGTCCAGCCCAGCCCATTTTTGCAGTTTCTTGATGAAGGTTCAGAATTGAAATGATTGAAATAATCCTGCAGACTTTGGCTTGTTTACATAAAGTCTAAACTGGCCACTGCATGTGATTTTGCTGAATAGTTCTTTTATGTCTACAAGAACCAAATGAAACCTCCAGATTTAAATGTCATTGAACTGCAGGGCTTTGGAAATCCAGATTCAGCTGCGGATTAGGACTTTGGAGCCTGAAGTTCAGATTTCTTACTGTGAGTGCGCATGTTGGGATCAGCGTGAAGAGTAAACTTGCCAATTCTGTATTTAATCAGGAGTCATGAAGAATGAAAATGGATGGGAAGTTGCACTCATAGACAGGCGGAAAGAAGCAGTGAGGGTGGTTTTCTATAGATGTTTCACTTGAATAAGTTGATGTGGTTGTCAGGATTTTATAAAAATGCCCACAAACTGCAAAGTTGCATGAATTTTCTCGTGGTCAGAGATTCACACCACGCTGGGTTTACTGTTTACTATTCGCTACTATCACTTTTCACTCATAAAGTTAGGAAAACAGTATCAGGTGACAGGCCTGATCGATCAACATATCTAATGAATAGCCAGTACTGAATAGTTGGAGCAAAGGGCTGGTGAATGCTTAGTGTTAGAAAGTGATAGGCCAGGATTGTTTGTGGGTAACAAATATGTTTGAGAAATATCAGCTTTCATTTTCAAATGATTTGCTAACTAAAAAAGGCCCATGTGCTAAATTTGCAATTAATATTATTTTAAAGAATAGATCAAACAGCTCTAGCAGATTTCCTCTAACTGACAAGTTCCATTAAACAAGAAAGCTCATTCTTAGTAGGAGATTTTAATATAACACTGAGAACAGAGAACAAAACAATGAATGGAAACATATCAGCAGTCAATTTCCTGAGTATTCAAGCCTGCATTATACTTTGTTCTTTGCTACAGCCACAGCTCTGTAATTATCAAGCGTATTCATGGGCCTTTTTCCTATTGACACTCAGCATGAGTGTGGCTGGAAAGAGATTAAGCTTTTGTGGCAGCCATTTGAGTTTGTCTAACTAAAAACAACCTGCAAGGCCATGGGCAACTGTGTGACTCGGGGCATTTGTGATGGTCTGCAGAACCTGGGGGTGCTACCAGTGCTCGGGAGCTGACTGCAACTTGCTGGAAGAATCAGCACCCTCAAGAAGCAGTGAATAATGATGGGGCAAATTCTTGTTGTTCTTCCTCTGTTGCATGATTAAGATATGTTTGTTGGACGAAGGATGGGCATCTTGTCCTTGCAAAAGGCACTTTGCTCCTCTAGAGCTTCAGCTGGTATTTCTCATAGGTACTAAAAGAGCTTCTGGTAAGCAAGGAGACACCTTGGGACAAGGTGTTCAGTGAAGCTGCATGACCTAACAGGACAGGAGAGCAAGCTGAGAGCTTAATGTGGATGTGGCAGCACCTCTGGCCTGGGGTTGTGCAGAAGATTCAGGTTAGGAACTAGCTAAACAGAGCTTAATTTCATTTGTAGTGACACGGCATTTCCTTTCCATAACACCACAGTGCCTGTGCGCAGATCCACCGCTCGAGCAGGAAGCCTTTATCCCAGATAGCAGTTTGGTGTAAGTGTTGGTGGAAATTCAGCTCCTCAGCTCGCACCCCAGTTCATTCCTCAGAATTGAATGTGCATCATTTCTTTTTACAATTTTCGGTTTCTATGTAAACAACCGTTTTAGCCAAAGATGGAAAACCAAAATCCTTTTTACTTAGGCACTTTCACAGTCCCCCAGAGCAGGAGTGTTCGTGTTGGTGCCCTGGCTAAGCTCCAGCTCAGGTAATTGCTGTGCATTCTGCCCTACTTACGCACCCCCCATAGTTTCAATTAGAGCAATTGTTTTCGTTTTTCTTTCCTGCCCTGTCAGGTATTAATACAGTTGCTGTTAGGCTGCTCGTGTGGTCCCTCACCTAGCTCCTAGCTGTTGTGTTTCCATGGTAAAGGCAGGCATCCTCATGTGCATACTTGGACCAAATCCTCCTTGGCAGAAACTGATAAAATTCTATAATGGAGCTGCACAGATTTGCACCGTGTGAAGTTATTGCCCTCATGCATAGATAGCTACATTCTTCTTTCTAATTAAAGGTTCTGTTTGTAAGTTTGTGATCTGTTTACTTTTCCACTCAGTCTTCAGCTAGGTTTGCAAATAACCTGAGATTCAAACAGCCATTTGCACCTACAGTCACAGTGGTGGTATAGAGAGAATGTAGCATATATCTTCTGTATGTGCTTTTCACCAGCTGTTCAAAAAATATATCTGTGGGGATATCTGAGCTCTTGGCTGGGGCTCATAATGCATTGTGCTTTGTGTTATGAACTGCTGAAAAAATGTGTCTTTTGGGAAAAAAATCTTCCAAATTTATCAGGAGAATTACGAACAAGGAAGGGCCCTTGAAAGCTGTGCAGTAACAGGAGCTTGTGTGCTTGCTGCTAAGCCACCTGACATATGCAGCATTAATGTTCATAGCTGAGGGCTGCAGCACTCACTGTGCTGTTTGTCTTGCCAAGAGAGGCCTCCTTCCATCTGCTGGAGAACTTGGGCTGAGATGACATTTGTTGGGGCTGGCTGCCTCGGTGACACCCAGGAGGGTGACGTTTGCTGACTGATTCTGCAGCCTGTTATGTGGCCCATCAGATGGTCATCACGACCACATGGGTGTGCTGGATGGATTGATGTTTTGGGTGTATGGAGATGGGGAGATCATGGTGCAGGCAACTCAGCTATTCAAGGCCATATTTCTTTTGTACCTGAGCTCTCTGAGCCTTAGACCCATATTCCTAAGATAGCCACACATTACCTTTCCCTGTGTTCCCGTCGGACAGTTTTGTGGAATGCACCAAGTATATTCATGGCCAGTTCTCAACAGCAAATGCAATTGGGTGTTGATTCCCTAGGACTATCCCGTTGATTCATGAAGGATGTTGGGTGGAACCAATGTGAGATACTGTGAGATGTGACTATATTCCCCTGCATCCCACTTGACCTGCATTTTACCTGCCATCCTCATGCGGGTGTTTTGGGTGACCACAAGCATTTTAAGCATCTCTAGATGCTTATATTCAGGCACCTCAAGCCTATGCACCGGTGAGGTAATTCAGCTGAACAAATGCTGGCAAAATTTGTGTGTGAAATTAGATGTTGGTACGAGATGTTGGTGAAGTGAGTCCTATGGTAAAATCAGCAGCGTTTTCCATGCAGAAAAAGCTAAGGCCTGTACCTTCAGCACCGTTAGGAGGTGGATGCACCTTCACCAGCCGCTGGGTGATCTCCTGGTTGCGGGGAAGCCATGGGTGTAGAGCAGCCCCCTTGCAAAGCCCGTCATGCCCTGGGCAACACTGATGCAGGTCTGTATTGAAGTGCTGTTTTCATGTCTGGGAACTCCAGCCCCGAGTTCTGAGCGTACAAGCCCAGGGCACAGCAATCCTGGCGCAGGGGATCGCTGCTCCTCTTGTGTTGAGCTGGCCAGACCTCCCGTTCACCATGAGACGGTGGGTGTAGAAAGGCGATATGAAAGTGTCCATACACTGCTTGGTTCCTTGACAAGTGCACATCAGCTAAGCTCCAGAATCAAAGACCAACCTACTTCCCATTTAATTTGAACNCTGTTTTCACGTCTGGGAACTCCAGCCCTGGGTGCTGTTCTCAGCGCACAAGCCCAGGGCACAGCAATCCTGGCGCAGGGGATCGCTGCTCCTCTTGTGTTGAGCTGGCCAGACCTCCCGTTCACCATGAGATGGTGTAGAAAGGCGATATGAAAGTGTCCATACACTGCTTGGTTCCTTGACAAGTGCACATCAGCTAAGCTCCAGAATCAAAGACCAACCTACTTCCCATTTAATTTGAACCGTAAATTCTTGTGGTTTCAAGTAAACCATCCAGTCTTTGCTTATTCTCTTACACAATTGTTTTCTCTTTATAACGTATTTTTATTCACAAAGGGAAGCACTTTCTCTCTTCAGCAACCTGCACAGTCTTGTAATCTTCTAAAATTAAGATGGCAGGTTTAAAAACCAGTCAACATAACCCCAGAGCCGACCACCACTCTCTCTTCCTTATGCAGCAGCTGTTTGCAGAGTCAGTGCAATTCTTTATATACAGGGTTTTTTTCACCCCCTTCACACAAAACAAAAGGGTTTGGTTGTTTTTCCAAAGCAAACAGTCCGTGTCAGCTGTCTCACACTAACAACAACAACAAAAAAAATAGCGTGAGCTTTTATATCCACTTCCATGAGTGGCAGGTCACAGGTTCCCCGCAGAAGTCCCGGGGAAGGTAAACAACTCGGAGCGCGCTGTATTTACCGTGCCATTCCATGGCATAGCGAGAGCTGTCCCCAGCCCTTCCTGCTCTTACGCAGCAAATCACATACTGCTTGGAAGCGGCAGGTAATAAAAACAAACCCAAGGATCATTCTTTTCTAGACCTTTGTTACAGCTGTCCCCAAACTCTTCCCTTGCACAAAAGGCCTGTAGGAATTCACCCATCCTGAAGGAAAACTTGGAAAAAGTTTGACTCTCGGCCTCGATATGGCTCATAATAAGGAAACATCAAAAGCAGAGGGATACACCTTTAGGATCCAGAGAAGGCAAGTTCTAAGGAGACAAAAGCACCAAACACCGGAAGGGTTTATTTGTACCATTCTGTATGAAGCCAGTTATTATCATATCAATTGTTTGTGTAGCTGCTGTTTACACAAGGGGAAGATGGGTCCTCAGAACGTGTATCAGCAGTCTGGGATTTCTGGTGAGACCCTGCGGGACTGGGGACGGCAGACACTGTGTAAGGGTCCCCTTGGCAGCTTAGTCTGCTGTGAGGGGTGAGCTCAGCCACCCGCAGTTTGGAAGAGCTTCCAAACTGTCTGGGTGGGCTCAGGCACATGGGGACCACCCTGCTCGGTGGCATCGCCGTTCCTCATCCGCCGTGCCCAGGGTAGGGTTGTTCTTTGCAGCCCCAAACCAGGAGGCAGCTCCTCGCTCGCTGGCGGTTTCTGCAGGCAGCAGCTTTGGGTGCAGGGAGAGCAGCAGGGCCGTAATTCTGTGACACTCTCCTCTAATGTTTGCGAAGGGAGTAATTGCTGTATCCCGCCCAGCTTTTGTACAGGCTGCGGAGGAGAACAAGCAGATGGAAATCAGGTTTAAACTACCCTCACCTCCTTGAAATCACTCTTCAGAGAATTATTTATCAGGTATTGTGAGCATGGGGAGTACCCTCAGGACCATAACGAATCAAAAAAATGCTGACAGAGGCACGACCCCAGTCCTGCAGGTAGAGAAAAAGGACAGTTTTGAAAGCAATTTGATGTCTAACCAGTTGCCAAGGTAGGGTTTTAGTGGAATGGATGGTACCGTCCCTTCTTACCTCGAATCCTGCCGGCCACATTTCACACCATCTGGAGTTTGTGCAGAGCTGTGTTTGGGAAGCCGGCCAGTAAAGTATTACAATAATCTAATCTTGCCATGATAAAAGTGTGAATAACCATTTCAGAGGCTGACTGGAAAATTACCACAACCTGTCAATGCGCCATAGATGGTGGCGAGAGAGAATTTGATGACACACTAAGAAGCACTTCTTCGAAGATAAACAGAAGTTGGCTCATACCAGTCACTGAAAGGAAAAATAGTCATATTTTCATCAACAGAAGCAAAGGGTAGAAAAAGAATAAACACTCGTTGGGCTTGTGAGAGGTGGCAACCCCATCCGCACTGATCTGTGCAGATGCTGAGGCACTTGGCACCTTTTGAGGGCTGCCAGCTCTAGGGCTGCTTGGTTTCTGCAGCACCACTTGAGAGCCACGGTGTCACAGCTAAGTCTCTGCAGCATTTTCTGTTGGGGACCTTTGGTTTTGCACTTAAATTGTCGCTGCAATGGGGTGACAGTTGGTCCAGCCTTTGTTTTCCAACATTGTGGAGTTCGCAGCAGCGGATCGTTCCTCCCACGCTTGAAGACAATTGCCACATCATTTTCCCCACGCTGTTTGCATGTGACAAAATGGATGATTTCATTGTTATGGCCAGTAAAACTTTTAAGTGGCAGATTTCAAGACTTACTGGGGCCTGGGAGACAAGGTGTTTGCGTTAGTGATTTTTCATGGCTTGAAATAACTCTGGTTCTGGCATCACCCCAGCACGAATGCCAGGCCTGCACTGACGGGATCAGGCACTTGCCCCCTCTGAAGCTCGCGTTGCACCGTGCATTATCTCTGCAAGGGCTCCGTCTGGACTAGGGCATCGTACATGCTTGCTATTTCCAGCCGTCTCCTCTTTCAGTCTGGCTGCTGTGGAGAGTCAAGGATAACTGCAGAAACCTGTAGCAAACCGTGTGCATAAATCTTCCCTTGATACTGCTAACAAAAACCAAAACAAAAAAAAATCTGCCTCTTTTTTCCAAGGGATTTTAGGCACAATTCAAGGTGAAAAGGACCAATACTCCTTTACACTTTGATGCCTTAATGCTGCTCTGTGGCACCAAAGGACAATATTCCTGTAAAGAAGTGGGGTGCAATTGGTGCATAAGTCTAGTAAGCAAAAGCTGAACAGCCCTGGCCCCATTTTTAAGTGTCTCATTTTCCAGCAGCCCATAGGAGATGCCTCTGCTGGAGACATTCAGTATGAAAGGGTCCCAAAGCAGGGCTGCATGTTCCTGTCTGGGCAGGGTAAGGGCTTTTCCCTGTTGTTACTGGCATTGAGTTGCTTCCAAGGCAGGCTGCTCCGCACACGAGGGGAAGGGAAGCAAGCCATAGATTGATGGAGAGGCGCTTTTTTTTGTCACTCTGTGTGCAGGAAAGGGACAGTTGTTGGTGGAAATCCCTCCGTTGCAGCCCACGTAACCAGCAGCCTGGTGTCTGCCACAAGCCTGCGCTTGAGCTATTTTAGCTGCTTGGAAGCCACTGTGGGGACAGTGACACCGATGCTCTACCACCAATACAGGGACACTGATGGGAGTAGCAAAGGCCAATCAGAGTGGACAGTGACCTTAACCTTGTTGGTGTAAATGGCTGATTTCAGCGATTTCAGCAATATTTTGTGTCCCCTCTATTTTAACCTCTATCTCCAGTTGCCTATTGGAGCCATCTTCTAGGCCTAGGTTTACTAGGGCAAGGATTGGACTTCTACAGCCCTCACCAGCCGATTTAAACCAGAACTAACTCGTTTTGCTAATTGAAGTCACCATAGTTACATCAGCAGGATCCAAAGGAAATTAGGAGGAAAGCAATCCTGGTTGCTTGCTTTCTTGGCAGCACCTTACCCAACGTCAAGAGCTATAAAATAATTACGATAAACTTTCTCTGCGTGATTATGATCGAGCCATGCACTGAAGGGCTGAATGTTTAAATCCATTTTAAAATCGTGGAATTGAGGGAAGCAACACCAGCATTACTGGCCAGAGATCTTAAAGAATGTAATGATTTGATACGCAAAAGCCTGATGGCAAACTCTTTGGTTCCCTTACGTAAGAGTGGGCAAAGCAACCACCATGGTTTAAATCAACCATCTTGGATCACTTAGTGATTCAGAAAAGCGTTGTTTACATGCATTGCTCTGAGAAAGATGATGATCCCTGATGTGCAAAACCATTGGTCTGCTCTTTATGGATCCAGCTGTAGGCAAGGGCTGGGGTGAAACATGTCGTGGGAAGGCAGATAACACAAACATGAAAGCAGCACAAAACATGGGAGCCTATAAATAGCAGGAAATAAAGAACAATACTGTGATAAAATCCATAAGACAATAAAGACCAATGTGGCAGAGACCGTTTCCCCCCCACCCTTCTGCAGAGTTTCTCCTATTTCCCAAAGCTACAGACATCATCTGACTGCTGTGTGGTAAAGCCCAGTCACTTAAGCACCAACTCAAGTGCTTGGAGTCTTACACGAAGTATTTCAAAACCCTGTTCCTTTTTCTTTCTTGATGTCCTGCCATGGCTATTGTGGTATTATAAACCATTCCCAACTCACCAGCTTGTCAGAGCGAGGAGAAAAGAGGGAAAAGGAAGGGGGAAAAAAAGCCTTATGGAGATTTAGAGTCATTAAGAGCCTTTATAGGGTTTCAGACATTTTTGTGGTAATCCTTTGGAAAGGACACGTCCATGATGAGCTGGGGTTTATTTTGCCCCTGGCCTAAGAAATTAGACTGTTTCCAAGAAAATGTTTGCTGTTTACCAGGAGGAGGGCAAATGTAGCTGGAAAACAGAAATGGATGTGAACTAAGAACCTTGGTTAAATTTTGGGTGATCGTCAGCTCCCGACCTGGCCCTTTTGAGCTGGATCAAGAAACAAATAAGTCTCTGGCAGCTCCTTCATAGACTTAACGTGTGGGTATGCAGTGAGCACTGCAAAGCTTCCTCCCTTCTGTACCTGGAGCAACCGAACCTGTTCATTATCCCAAGAGATATCCATCACTTGGGAGCCTCCATCTCGGAAGAACGTGTCCTCTAAGGAGGTAGTTGCTCTGTAGGCCTAAAATGTCCTGGGAGCAGCTCACCAGTGCAAATGCACTGTTTATTTTGAAGGGTAAACTCATCTGGGGCCAGGACCAGGTTTTCATCGGTACCTCTGCAGGACCCAACCCCATAGTGCTCTGATTTCAGAGTCAGGTCCTCAAATGAGGTAACACTAATTTGTGTTAAAGGAGCTCTGCTGATTTCTGGCAGTCGAAAGTTGAGGCCTTATTGTAGGGAACAAGAGGATTATCCTGGCTTCAGAGTTAATGTCCGAACTGGGACTGGAACTCAGGAATTACTGGACAGGTCATTAAATTGCATCTGTTAGCTCAAAAGAGGGAGTTGTGCTGAGGAAAACCTCCAAGAATATCCGCTTTAATGGCAAATCCACTCGCTTGCCTGGCTATAACATGCCGGCCTGCTAATGAACACGGCTATTTGTGCTCGAACAATGGAGTTGCTCCCTCCTGGCCCACCCAATCCTCTTACCGGGTCCCCCCGGGGAGATGCAAGGACAAGTTTGGAGGGGACGCGAAGGGAAGGGCGCGTTGCACAAAGGCGACGGCCTTGGTGTGAGCGGCCCTACAGGAAGGGCTGACTGGGCAACGGTGGCACTTCACGCTCCGCCATGAGGCAAGGCAAGCAAACGGGGAATTCGTTTCCCTCCACAACCAGGGCTTGGGTTTTTCCAGCCCTGTGGACGCTGGTGTACAGCAGGAGCATCCCCACCTTTTGCTCTTCAGCTTTGTGTCCCCTCATGCTCCATTTGGTTGTTCTCACTTCTGCCATGTGGAGACAGAGAGCCTCAGATGATGTTCCTTCTCCCTGTGGGCTGCTTCTTTCTTCTGAGGCCATATTTTGATCCTAACTAATTTATTTTTCCTGAAGGATAGTGGGCAGATATTCCCAATCCATTTTCGTTTTTGGGTAGATGATTTGGATTGATGGATTTATGAGCAGGAAGATGAAACAAATTAATTCTTGTCTTCTCACTCCAACCAAGTGCTTTTACCACAGTCAAACCTCTCTCCTGGACTAGTGCAATGTTTGTAAGGGGTGCCAGTGGCTAGATGTTCGATTTCCTCAGATTTGTGAAATTTCAGTTGTTCTGCTTTTCTTGGTCATTAGCCCATGAGGCAGCTTGCATGCTTTTCTTCATCCAACACTTCTTTCTTCCTTTTTTTTTTTTACATTTCCAGGAGGACTTGTTCCTTAGAACAGATGAACCACATAGTGAGAAAACGAACGGGCCAGATTGTCTAGTGCTCAGCACCCACCGTTCAGGCCAGATTTTCCAGAGAGCTCAGTTTCCAAGGAGCCATCTAAACAAGTGACAGATACTCAAAAGTGGAAATGTGCCCACTTATTTTGGTGCTTAACTGGTACTAGAGTCGCTTTGAAACACTTGCTCTTCTCCCTCATTATGTCCCTTCCTCCCTTAGCTTACAGGGCTTCCAAATCTCCCTCCTTTCCACCTTCCTCCACGCTTGCCTTCATGCCATCTTCCATCGCAGAGGTTTGGGCTGGCCTCCTCCTCCTCGTTACTGGTTCTTCTGTCATCACTCAAAGGTCACTGCGTATGAACACTCACATTTCCTCCAAGGGGTCTTCCAGGCTAACCCCCCCAAATGCAGAACATATGTGCAACATAAATTAATTGTTAAGGCCAATGCTGATTGAAGTTTGCTAACTCAGCCTGCAGGATATACCATATGTTTGAACTGTATTGTCCAAGTTTAGATTTTAAACTCCCAGGGGCAGGGACCACTCCTTCTTCTGTGTTTACATAGCATCAATAAGACCAACAGTGCCTGGGTCTGAAATACATTAACCTTAGCCAATACATTGTTAGCTTTAATAATGACTAGTTAACATTAAAGGACAATGGATAAAATATATAGACAAAGCCCCATTCTGGCAGAGATCTTGTCAAGTTTTTTGATGCCAAATTTCTACCCAAGTCAATAGTTGCTGTTCATCTGAATCCTAGACATGATCTTGAAAATGTCACTCTTAATGTCACAGCATCCTTGCTCATTGGTAGACACTCAGCAGCTATGGAGAGTTATTGAGGGTAGCGTAGGCCAGAGTCTACCTAAGTGGGGAGTCTGGAATAGGAAGACCACGGAATGAGATTCCGAGCTCTGGGAATCATAGAGCCATAGAGTTTACATGGGCAAAGCAAAATAAAGGTTTAGAATAAAATAACGTAATGCCTCTTCTTATTATATATCTCATTAATCTGTCATCCCCAGGAACAACACTCAGAGGTTACTGAGCGCAGGCCCTCCAGCGGGAGGAGAGGAGAACTATAGGAATAAATCCAAACCCCGTCTGAACTGACAGGCTGTTTTTCAGTGCGAGTTATGCAACATGTTCGTACCTCTAGGTATAGGACCAGTGGGATTTAAACTTGTACAGCAGATGGTCCATGCATCATTGCTGGAATGCGCCTGCTGACCCGAGGGCAGAGGCTGAATGGACTTCAAAAGAGAAACTGAGCATGCTTCAAAGTGTTATTGTTTAAATGTTCCACTAAATGGGGACTCCGGAACAAAATATCTAGCTGAGGTCAGTCTGAAAAATGTCAACACACATAATGAGAAAACAGCATGTTGTGTGAGAAAGAATATTTCATAGGGGTATTCTGACTATTTTGAGTTGTAAAAACACTTTTATCGTGTGTGTCAGCAGGTTGTCATAATCTAAATGTCTTTCCTCGTGAGCTGGGAGCTTCGTTTGCTTGTGTTGGAAAGAGCAAGGCCTGTATGTGTATGTTGGAAAGAGTGGTTTGTCCACAGGCAGGTACACCGGGAGAGCTGCCACCAGAGCTTATGGCAGGGACATGTGGCCCTGAATTTAGCAGCCTCCCTCCACTCGCTTCTAATGGAAGTTGTAAGGAGTCAGGGTGTGATTTAAGACCTGTGATTAGTAAGATTATTAAGATCCTGTGATTAGTAACTGGGTAGCATCTCCCATTCCTTCCAAAGCCATTAAGTCCCACTCTTGGCATGATCTTTCACTGCTGTAGTCCACAGATCCTGGCTTCTCCTAACTCAGTTCAATGGGAATTTCAGTAGGGAAAGCTTTGGGCTCATGTTCACATCAGCAGGACTGTGAAGGAGGACTTGACATATGAACCAAAGGCAACAAGAGCAAGGTCTTAGTAACAAAGTAAAGATTCAGCCTTTGATTTCCTGGTTTGATTGGGCTACATCTCAGTCATCGTAAATATCCGTGGTCCAAAAGCTTTTGTTCAACCAAAGGTTTCCCTGTTGGCCATTGGCAATTCCACATGGGTGGCTGAAAAACAATTTCCATTGCTGGAAGCTAATAGCAGCAGCCTGAACTTTCACAGCACCCCGTCCTGCCGGGACATGCCTGTCTCGATGGAGGCACGTTACAATAACACGCACATTAAAAGCTAACCCTCCCTGCACACGTAAGAGGGATCCAATGCCAGGAAGAGCAAACAAGAGCCTTGTTACGGAAAGGGAAGGCCTGTTCTCTTCACATACCGACATTCAATGAGATCTGCAGCCTCGGTGTGCCGGGGTGACAAGAAAGCCACCGGGCGAGGTCATAAGCTGAAGGGCCCTGGCGACCGCGATGACGGTGAGGTGTCATTAAATCACGGAGATAACCCGGGCCTCTTTGCAGAGCCTCCATATCATCGTAGCGTGTTGTAACTGACACGAAATGTGAAGGACATCAATTACAAGTGGGTCAAAAATAGCCCCCGTGCCTTCTCCTGCCCTGCTTGCTGCACGCAGCATCGCAGTCAGCTGAGAACTGCGGCCCAGCAAGCAAAGACTGGAAAACTGGAGCTGCAGCGTGTGAGCCCAGCAAAGCATTTAGGCTTATGCTTATCTTCAGTGTGTGCTTAACTTTAAGCAAGTATAGAAACCCTTTGTTAAGTAAGGCTTTTAGACCTGCAAAGAACTGATAAAAAAAATCATTCAAAGCCCTTCTTATTCTGTTTGCCGAGTGCTACACATAGCTGATACTCGATGTGCGCATGGTTGCAAGTATTTAGTAGACAATACTCAAAGTGTGTCAGTAAGTTAAAGGTGATCTGTTATCCATACTCCCAAACCCAAGGAGATACCAAACATTTCTGATTACCTTAATTAGCTTTAGGAGTACAACACTGCTTCTCCAGAAATACTGTCCCCATCACTCCAAAACAGACACGTTCTGCAGACTCTCCAAATTTTAACTTGTTAAGTTGTTCATGGAGAATTAAAAAACAAAAACCAAAACACAAAAAACTAAAGACAAAGTGAATTTGCTTAAAAATCTGGACAAAACTTTGCACAATAGGGAAATAAACTCAAGTAAACAAAAAGAAAAGATATTGCATCCATTACTCAGTTCACATTTTTTGCTGGAGTATAATAGGACTATAAACATTTTCTGTCAACAGCTTACAAAGAAACTCATTCTAAAAGTGATACATGGTGAGAACTTGCATCTAAATTGGGTACATCTATATTAGACTCTGAATACAGAACATTCCCAAAGGTGGCTCTTGGTTAGAGCTAGTCAAGCAATACAAAAAGGAATTCACAAATATTAAAGGAAAAAACCACCCTCCACCGTCACAGGAGTCCTGTCTGCTTAAGTTCATTGTGCAGACGCATTTTGGGGACAGCATGCTTATTTGGGAGACTGTGGGCAAGTGGCAAAACTTACAGAGGCCTTAGCTTATATTCAGCCCTCCAGTTCTTAAAGAAAACATATTTTTTGGTACTCTCCTCTTAGAGGGCAAAATATGCCTAAGTGTTTTGCTGAACAAGGAGTGACTTATGAATGCACTGGGCAAGGCCTCCAGTGTCTCAGTGCTCAGCTTCAGTAGGTGGCAGAGATTCTTTAAATTCTCTCACTCATTTACATGAAGCCAACAAACAGAATTCCCAAACCGCGAAGCCCACAAGTTGTGTGTGTAGCTGCCCTACGTAATCACAAGTTCCCTTTATGGTTACTTTTATCTTCCCTCTCTCTCAGGCTCTCCTCCGAGTATATTGCTTCCCATTTTTATTAAGCCCCCATTCCACAAACATTTATGCGCATGATTTTCTTTATGCTTTTAAGCAGTTGCAGAGAGTTCAATAGGTGTCATATAGATAATGAACTAGAACACAATAGAAGGGCATATCTGCACAGATCAGCCCCAACCAAGTGAAGTTTCTTCTGTACATAAAGTTCAGCAAATGAGTCAGAGTTTATAGGGGCTTTGCTCATATGCATTTACCAGAAATACTGTGTTTGTACAGCACCTAACACGGAGGGGCTCTGAATCGGGCCCAGATCCTCGGGTCCTACCATGGTGTGACTAATGAACTGTTACAGTTAATATAATTAGGCAGCAAATAGCAAGTATGCCAAGTTCACAAAGACTCTAGCAGAGGTTATTAGAGTAGATCTGCTGACGTTTGCATTGGAGATTGCTCATTCAAAGCCTGCCTGTTCTGGGAATGCTAAAAGATGCCCACTACCCATCAGCTGCTACCTGACCTCTTCAAAATAAACTTATTTTAATGAGCATGTGCCTAGATCACCAAAGAGACTATCAAAATTGGCACTGTGCTGCAGCGAGAAAGCCAAGCGCGGGTGGTAGCAATTGCTCTTCTTTTTCACTCTCGGATGTGCTGTCATTATGTGAAGGCTGGGGCACAGGACCTGTTCCGTGGCTCCGTTATCCCTATTCCAGTCATTTGCTGCACACCCGCCCTCATTATATGGATATCCAGTTAGTAGCAGCTAAAGGAAGGGTGACTGACTGAAGCCCCCTTGTCAAGTCTTTAGCAGACATTCAGCAGCTCTATCCGCATGTCAGGCTGAGAGGCAAAGCCAGCAGCTGGCAAGACACGTTTTATGTAGCTTTGTGAACACAGGCCACGCAAATGTATTCAGAGGATGTTCTAGAGGCAAATTGGTTGCAGCTAAATTTGCCCTGATGCTCTCAAGTCTGCTCGTTAGAGTCCCGAGCCTGAAAATTAGCTCCAACTGATGAGTGTCATGGGAGCTGACTTCAGGATCTTTGCACATTGTGAAATCCACCACCCAGCTGAAATCTGCATGTCCATGTGGCATGGAAATTTGGCTCTCTGTGCCTCCTCCTGCTACTCCCAAAATCAGACTTCAGGAAGTTTAATCTGTAGAAAGCTCCTTAGCAAAAGAGGCATCACTTTTGAGAGCTGGGAACCAGGGTTGTCTTGGGTTTTTAAGCAAAGAAAAAAATGAAATGGTGAGTTTTCTCTTCCATCATGGTTTTGATTTTTGCACACACATTTTGTTTTTCCCAGGGAGGCATTCCTTGGCAATGAACTCACGCCTTCCTTCTCCTGTTATATATTCCATTACGAAAGGTGAATAATCAAGACAAATACAATGAGTGAGAGAAGTACATCCTTGCTTGCTCACATAATGAACGTGAAGGATGAAGTCACCTCAATTCTGAATTAAAAACAACCGCTTTGGGTTCCTGTTATGGTGGCAAAAGACGCTGGAAGGACTTGGGATGCGTCATGTCAATGGCAGTGGTACTTCACTTTCCTGGACCTCTTTCCCTTATAAAGGCAGCTGCAGAAACCTTTATTTCGCTCAGATATTGATTTTACCTCTTGGATTTTAGAAGGAAACCTTAAGGCTGAGTGGCTTAAGCCAGTTTCTCCAAGGCACCTGGTGTACAACTGGGGACCTTGGCCACATGCAGAGAGGCCATCGGAGAGGCCTGGGCAGCGGCTCTGCCATCTCGCTGCCTCCACCACCCTCCACCAGCCATGAGCTTGACTCAGCTTTGCCCTTGTGGCAGCTACTCCGTGACCCCCGTGTGGGTGTACAAAGGTGGGAAAAGGGTGGGTCGTTTCCTGCTCTTAAACAACCGTGCGCAGTCGGCTCGGGGACAATTGAGCCTCTCGTGTTTATACTGTCTTTGTCTGGACACACTGTATGGACACAGCCCCGACGCAATCACTAGATTTTCTTGCTGATTTTCATGATGCCAGCGTTTGACCCCTGATGTCTTTGAGGTATCTCCTGAATCTGCATTGCTGGGTTTTATATTTTAGCAATTTTCTTTAGCTGTGGAGATCCAAAACAGGATTATAAGGTATGGTCTTCTTGCTGCCCTGAAGAAAGTAAATGTCACCTTCCTGTGACATGTTCTGTGACTCCTTTCCATAGTCAACTCAAGTGTCCTTAAGGAAACTGACACCAAGGTTGTCCCGAGGGATTGGCCTTCCAGTGCGACCTTCCAGGACTTGATAACTCAGCTCAATGTGAAGCACAAAATACTGCTGAGATAGCCATAGATGTTCAACACTTGCACTTTACAGAACCTAGAAATATTTTCCATAGACCAGCTACAATGTAAAGGACTGCCTGTCAGATTGGAGAAGTTGTTTTCCTTTAACTTCCAGCTTTTCTAAGTGTGTTGTAGTGACTGGTACCCAACTGGAAGGAAACGCAGAAAGTTTCTTATTCAGTAAGTTTTCAGTAATGACGAAGAAGCACATCCTGGAGTCTCACAGTCCGTGTGTCTTCAGAACCACCTTCCTAAGCACCAACCATAGAAAATACTTTCCCAGGCCTGTAGGCTGGGATAGATCTCATCGTATAGATGCATTGACATGCAGAGACCCCTTCTCTACAGATTCCTGGTGATTATTAATTCTTGGTGATGTCTTAGATCTGCTAATAGGGGAGAAGGTCCTGTAGAGGTGAGACCACCATGTACTTAAGAGATTTCAAGGGATAGATCTGTTTGGGTTTCTTGCCTGCCTTTGCATTCACTTCGTACATCGTCCTGGAGCTGCGTGCAGTTTTTCAGCCTGAAAAACGTGGTAAAAGTGCTTAGGAAAAGCTACAGATTTAAAATAAAAACAAAAATAAGCCCTATTGAACAAACAAAACCCTGTATTTGTCCCTAGAGCTTAGTAGCTAAAAGATGATGGCATAGCAGCTTCCTGGGTTTATCCATCCTCAAACATCCCGTTCTCCCTCAGTGACAGTGATACCCCTGAGAAAACGTCCGAGTTGGTGAGATCTAGTCTTGCCGTCTTGTAGCAGATTATTCCTGAAGTAAAGAGGCTTTTCCAAGGCTGGTGGTTTCAGTTGTTATGATTGCTGTTTATTCATCTGTCCTCTCTTTTCATGGAACTGGCAATGGCTGCTATTTCTGTATCCAATACCACTGTTATGTCTGCTGCTCTAATCTAGCTACTTATATGGTCTCCACCATTGTAGTGTTTGAGCACAACCCAAGAATTATAGAGGAAAAAAAAAGAAAGAAAAACCCCAGAGCAATAACAAACTCTCATCCTTCCCAGCTTGGTTTTAATAGAGTTTGCATTTTCAGGCTTGTATGTGTTGAGGAAAAGCTAAACTGAAGAAATGGGTTCTACCTTCAGTTGTGAAAACAGTGTAGGAGAGACTGTCCTGAGAGAGACCACACTGGACCTGTGCGGCTGCAGAAGCCTGCAAGTGTTAGATGTGCCTCCTCCAATGTTTCCTACTCCTTGGCTCCTGGTTTGGTTGTATTCCCTATCATTCCTGTAATTTGGGAAATGGTAAAGGTTATGAGGGGCAGAGGTAGACACGAGTCTTTCTTGTAGTCTCATTTCTGTCTGGAGAAGGTTGCTCTGAGCAGTTCTAAGTTTCTTGTATTTACTCTGACCACTCTTGGACCAGGATTGGAGTTTAGGTCTCTCTCTTCTCTGTGTTTGCCTGGGGGTAGCTGTGTCCTGTTCAAGAGGGCACCAAAGTCACCCATGCTGAAATATGTCCTGCAAATTGTGTCTGTTTTTTGACTGTGTTCCCTCTAGAAGGCTGGGACAAGTTTTTGAGGGCTGTCTGGAGCTTAGACTTAGGCTTAGGCTCATCTGCTCACTGTTCCAGGGTGCCAACCAGGCTGCCCAGGGGCAGGATGGCTATTCACAGCCTTCACATTCATCTCAGTGCACCTGATCTGTAGGGAACGAAGGGCAGTTTGTGCAGAGGAGATGGGCTAGAACGTCTGTTGTGCAGATTTAATGACGATAAATACTACCTGAATAAAAATAAGATGAAGCTCTTACTTTGAATCCAAGCAAATGGAGGGAGTGCCAGTGCATAAAAATACAAGTAAACATATGCCAACGTTTACTGGAGAAACATACTCTTCTCCCTGACCTTAGCCCACGCGGTTGTACCTATGCTCTAAGGGATTGCATGAGCACTTGTTTTCTGCTCTGTAGACAGAAACCTCATTTCCAGTTGAGGGATTAAGCTACATGTGAGGAAATGATTGAGAACATTCTTGACACACCTTTTTTTAGACCTGGATCAATGAAAATAAGTATCATTGTATCTCATATTTGGGCTGGAAACTAAGCAATTTGCGTAGCTGCAGGAATGAGCTATAGTTGTCTCCGAAGTTTTTGTTGGCAACAGGACAGGCAGCTGTCGACACTTCAGTCTCGAAGTAGATGCAGCTCATTAGGACAGTTGGATATCATCAGATTAGCTGGGTTTGGAGATAGGGTGAGACAGGAAAACACATGACAAGAACTGGCATCTCAAACTCTTCCCCTTCAAAAATACTACCTCAAAACCAAGGAATGCTGTGGTCGATTGCAGCCAATATCAATAGAATATATCCTAATTTAAGTGCAGCCTTGCCAAGTATTTCAGCATTGGTTTCAGTGCCCCTGGTACATATAAAAGTTATGGCATCGGTTCTGGTTTAGTTACTGGGACTCTGGTAATGATGTTCCTGGCGTAACACTGCTTGCAAACACATGCTTTGGAGGAGTTCCATACTTTTTTATTGTCCACAATATTATCCAAAAATTTTTATTTTTCTATTGGTGGCAAACTGTGTAAAACCCATCCAGAAAAAATGGAAGAAAACAAAACCAAGAGGAAAAACAGTCCTCAAACCCAAGCAAAGATGGCAGGACCCTTTTTGTGTAGACCCAAAGCAAGGTCTGTAATCAAAAGGGGTATGGGGTAGTGATGAAGAGATGTGTTTTAGACTAGTCCTTACATGTCTGCCTGCAATTCAGTGTTCAGTTCTGGTACCAGAAAGATGCTTGCAGATTGAAAAAGATCCATAGATAAATGACAACAGTAGCAACAGCAAAATAGCTGAGGATCAGTAAGAACTAGTTGTGAAGAGAGATTAAATAGAACTGACTCGATGAGAAACAGCGGTGCCCAAGGTCCTCAGTAATAGTCTACATGTGTTTGAAAGAACAAAACACTGTCAGGCAGGTGAATTGCTTGTCAGCACGCATTGCTATGACTTGTATTTGTGCCCAGATTTTCTGTTCCCTGAGCCTTATTTTTGTGATCCCAGCAGCAGTGATACTTTGTGTTTCCTTAGGTCTATCCATGAGATCATCCCCAAACACTCTACAGAAGTGCATTAAGGGAGCAAGTGAGATTCATTTCTTCCTCTCAAAATGCCGCCCTCTCCGGAGTAGAGCAAAGGAGTACGTGGATGCTCCACTGAGCGAGATGCTTCTGTCGTTACGTTGCTGCAGGTTCGCAGAGGATGTGGTGTCCAGCTTTAGTTCACTTCTGGGAACACTGCGAGCAGAGGAAAGAAAGGTTCCCCCACACTGAGTGCACTGCAACAAGCAGCACTTGCATTAGAAATTTTATGAAATTAAAACTTAGAGTAAAAGCGACAGATCTGCAGAACTTTGCTTGGAGAGTATTTGGCTGGATCGTCCCAACTGTTGTCTTCACTCACATATGCGGCTGTACAGACAACGGTTTGTTGTCATTTGTCTGCTGAGCAGCTACTCTGCTTGCTCAGTACTGAGTCAGGGTTGCTAGAGCAACATTAAAACCACTTCCTATAGAGCAGAGATGGGCTGTGGAGGCCTCCCCGGCCAGCAAAGCGAGCTGAAGTTATGAAACTTCAGGGAGGAAATACGATGCAAAGTACCGAGCGATCTGGAAACCTTAAATGGGGATGTAACTTCAACCACTTCTCCGTTGATGCTAAGGGAAAGGAGTTTAATGATCTTACATTTATCAATTCCTTAATTTTTGAGACAACTCTTATGCTGTTGATATGCACTGCTAAAAAAAGGAAGCTGCTTTGTAAGGAAAAGAAACGATTTCATTTAAATTTGAACAGTGCTCTTAACAGTGCTATTTCTGTGTGACATTGTGTTAAACCTTATTTTTTATCCGCAGTTCTTTTAGCTTTCATTAGGCTGTACTTAACCAACTCAAATACCAGAGGACTTACAAAAATACTGGATGATTTGCAAAATCTTCCAGTGATGGAAAATTTTATAATGATGAAATATTTTATTAGTTGCTTCTATTTTATCTGTCTACTGGTTGTTGTCACATGAATGCTGAGGGCTTTGCAGCCACGAAGACCTACGCTCCTTAAAGTACTATTCCTAGAGGCTAAGCTAAAATACTGTCTAAAGACTATTCCTCGTTATTATTTAGAGCCTTATCAGTTTCAAACATATCTTCTTCTGCCACTAATGAGACTTCAGCTGAGAAAAAAAAGAACAAAGAATTCACATCTGGTCTGTTTACTAATAAAATCCCCAGCCATTTCCGTAGAATCTGATTTGCTACTCAATAGTGCTGATGTAATACTGGGAAGGAAGGTTCAAGATTTGCTTAACAGGGAATTCCTTTTTCCAATATATTTTCTTTTGAATTCTGCAAACGGGGGATTTCTTGAGCAGTGTTTCTCAGGAAAAGTATTCCCAGTGCTTTTGAGGTACAGCTTTCACTTCACTGGCTGTTCTGTGTCCTTGGCTGTAAGAACGGTACAACAAAGTCCTTTGGTTTCCCTTCGTATTCTCAGAAGTTCAGAGTTTGGTGTGTGCCAAGCGGCTCATAAAAACATGAAGCAGGAGTTTGTGGCCAGGTCTCTGCAAGTCATGGTGCTGCAGTTAATCCTGGAATATTGCAGCTAGTTAAAATATCACCTCGGGAGAAAGCAGTGATAGACTGAGGGGAGTAGAAGACAACAGAGACCTCAAGAGACTCACCCATAATCACAAAATAGAAGCAATAAAAATGAATTTTGAGCCAAAAGTCATTTTGGCTCAATTTTTATTTTTGATGTCAGCGCAAACACTAAGGTCAGTGTAGACTTTTATACAGAAGCATGGGAAAGGGCTCATTTACCATAAAGCTATAGCTGAGATGAGGGATGTAATCGCAATACTTTATCCTCTGACCCAAACATGGTCAATAACCTGGGTTAAGAAGCCAGGATACAACCAGGCTAGAATCCGGCACAATCCAGTGGCTCCAACTGGTTTCTGGCACAAAGGTTCCCTTCTCCATAGCCCGTTTTGGGTATAGAGTACTACAGTAGGAACAACTATCTCCAGCAGTAGGAGCAGCCGTGTTCTGCAAGGTGTTGGGCTAACTGGATGACATCGATGAGCAGAAAACACCCTTGGACTGTCACAAAAGAGATCCCCGAGTGTGATCCGTTCGCTGGGGAGCACCAGGATGGAGCCTTGCAGGAGCACCTCAAAAACTGAGTTGTGCAAAGTGGCAGAGCGTAAGCAGCGTGCAGGAATCCAGCACAGGGAGGGAGGCAGGGGAGATGCTAGAGCTCTGGGAAGAGCCACGTTGGGCTTTTGCTTCTCCTGCAGATCTGATTTCTTCCCTGCCCGTGTTTAAGCGCATTACTCTGTCCTGTCATCTGATTCGTTTTATAACCCAGAGGGGACAGCTGAATTCCTTCTACAGCAACAATATTTTTTTGTGATGCCAGTGCCATGACCTTTATTCATAGAAAACGAAGTGCAAATGGAGCGAGCAGGGTGGAGCTGCATCAGAAATGTGATGTAAACAGCCCCAGCCATGCGGCTGGGCTCCTCCACAGCCATTTCCCACCAGGTAAGGATGAGAGCAGCAGGCACTGCAAACACAGCAAAGATCCTATCTGGTATTTTGTTAAGCTAATTGCCTGTACCTAAAATCACCGTCTGATAAAAATTGCCAAACTGAGCTTGTAGTCGGATTCAACAACAATAGCTTCCAAGGATTTAATGGAGATAAATTCCCATTCCCAAGTACGTGCTGGGATGCCAGTCACTTTTCCAGCGTTCATGAAAGTGTAAAGAAAAAGTCAGTGGGAGATGAGCTCCTGATTTGTTGTGGAAACACAGTCTCTGTAGTCCCCTTTGCAATTCCATCCTGAGGCAAGTTTGAAATAATTCATGCTTTTGAAAATATCAGCAAATATCAGCCAGCTGTGATGCTGGCAGAGGACGGCAGAAATACGGCCTGGATTCAGGTCTGCACCTTCCTGGGAGAACTGGGAGCTTTGTCTCCTGTAAAGGAGAGGAAATTCGTACAGCAAAACTGCCAGGAGCTCCAGGGCCGGCACGGCTTCACCTTGGGGCGAGCGGAGCGTAAGCCAGGTGGAGCGGGAAGGCAGCAGCGGCTGCTGCATCCTGTGGGATTTGTGCCCTCGAAAACTGATGGGTCTCCCCAAATCCATGCCCGGTGCCCATGGCTTTGCAGGGGGATCGGGGTGGGAAGCTGCCCAAGGGCTCCAGCACACCCTGCGCTGTGGTGCAGGGCTCAAAAGGACAGATGCCCTCCAAAAACCCAAGCCCAAGGGTGACTAGGGGTCCTGCGCAGGGCAGGTAGAGGCTGGTAGTGTAAGGGACTTTCATAGAATCATAGACTTTGGGCATTTCTGCTTAGTATTTGCATTTTCTAGCTGTGTGTGCTGGGGGTGCCTGCCTCCTGGTCTGTCCTCACCTCCCATCCCTTCTGCTGAAGGCCCCACGCTGAAAGATCGAGAAAGGTCGGAGAACAAGTCACCCGCACTCCAGCTCTCCTTCTGAAATGTCTTTCAGTAGGTGGGGAGGAAGCATCTCATGAAATATCGTCGTCAAGGAGGCTTCTAAACAAGGCAGACACGCACCCTGTTCGCGTATAGGAACACGCAAGAAAACTCCCCAAAACGTGGCCTTTCCTAACAACACGAAATGAGTCTCCCTGGCGGCGAGCCAGCTCGGGAGCTCTCTGCCGGGGAAGGACACAGTTTGCAAAGCCCAGGTTGGGAGATGGAGTCAGGTATCCCGCGAGAGGAGTGCAGGGATACCGCAGCGAATATTGCCGAATTTATTTTAGGCCCTGGAGATTTTGGCCGAATGATCCCTTGAGAGCGTGCCAAAAGCCCAGAAAAGGTGACTGCTTAGGAAGGCTCAAGGTCACCCAAGCCCGTAAGCACCGGCCTCTCCGCAGTGACATTGCAGGGCCCAGCGGGCTCGGGCGGAGGGGCAAGCAGAGTCCTCCCCGTGGAGCCGCGGGCAGTGCCCAGGGCGCGTGCCCAGCGGGAGGGCAGCGGGAAGGGGCAGGCGGGCGCTTGGAAATGCCCCGCGCGGATGCGGCCCCACGGGGCGGCTAACGCAGAGGCTCCCTGGGCTGCTCCGCTCTGCTCCGCGCCCTCCGCCAGATGCAAGCAATTTGTTCTGCATTTGGACTGATAGCCTGGAAAACCAAAGTGCTGTGTTTTTGGAGTTTATATTACATGTTTGCTCTCCAGTTTTGCTAATTAAAATCATGTAACTGAATGAGCAGTTACTGGATAGCTTGCAGGGTTTATTTTAAATGTTCCCTGGATTTTTTCTCTGGCTTCTTTCTCAAGCATCTGATGCTGTCTTGCTCTGCTTGCAGTGCATTAATTCACCTAGCTAGAAATCCTATCTGTCTGAGCTAGTAAAGCATGCATTTGGGAATGGTTTTGTTTCTTACACTGCTTTCTCTTAGTGTTTGCCTACAACTGGCAGTGTAATTTGTCAGAATAAACTAGGCACTTTAAAATCTTTTTTTTTTATACACTATTCATAAGTGTTTCACCATCCTTTTGAGAGGGAACAGAGGGATCATAAAAAAGTAAAAAGAAATATGAGCATGTATGAATACTCCTGAGCCATCACGCTTCTTCCTCCTTGGAGGGTTTAATCCATCCGCTTGTCCGAGCGCTCACGTAAGGCGAGAAGGCTCCGGCGTTGTCTGCGTTACTGAACTCAGCACCATAAATTTCTGGGCTGTCTTCCCCTGAGACGGCCGCTGTCACCCGGGACGTGGCCAGGTCACTGCGTCCAGCTTGGGGACCAGCTCCACGTGGCAATGGAAGTGCTTGGGCAAGGCAGCCTCGCGCAGCGCTGGCCTTTTACTGCGTCCAGATCTGGCACGAGTCCTTCCCCGTCCCCTGCTGCTCCCGATCATGTCCCAGCCCTCCTGCTGCCTCTGCGTCACCAGCTCTGCAGGAACTGGGGTGCCCATGAGGACACTTCCAAGCAGCACAAGTTACAGCAGAGTGATACTTAGCAGGAGCTCGATGGGCAGAGCAGGAGGAGAGGCATTTTGCTGCAGGACATTTGGGAAGCCAAGGCAGCTGGGCGCAGGGCTGCAGCGCTGCTGGGCAAGGCAGGGGGAAGTGCCCTGATGGGCTCAGTCACTTTGGGGATGCTGCCCGCTCCCGTTTCCATTGCAACAGCTCCATCTCCAAGCAGAGCTCAGCCGGGGAAGAGCTGGTTTCACCTCAGCTGCCCGGGCTCAAGGCTCTGCTGTGAGGACTCAAAACGTGGAGCTGGACATGGGCAAGGCCATGCCAACGTGAGCAGATCTAGGGGTCTGCAGACAAAGCTGGCACAGGCTTCCTTCTTGCAAGAGTGAATAGCACCTTCACAGCAGCCCCTTGCAATGCAAATCTCTGCCTAACTGCTCCCCTTTGTGTAAAATAATGACTCCAGAATTAGATCCAGCAGGATGACATTTTTTGCAGCACGTACATTCGGAGACTTAGCCTTTTGAGCGCTGGTATCCTGGTTATTAATAGCGTTCCTTGGCTTCTCTTGGAAAATTGAATTCATGTGATAAAGAGGAACTTTATATATCAAATTCTGATGCAGAACTTCTGATATGAGTGCCGTGGTAAAATACAGAAGTGGAAAAAGCAGGTTATGTGGCAGAAAATGTTTTTGTGTGTGTGTGTGTGGGTTTTTTTTTTCAAATTTTATAGGACTGAGCCAGCAAAGAAAAATGACACCACTAATATATATATGTTTATATATTATATATATATATATATTTTATATATATACACACCTGTTGATTTTGTTGATTTGTTTGTAAGTTTAGGCAGACAGACAGTTTAGACAGACACTGCAAGGTTCAGTAAGTGCTGTTATTTAGGAGATAGTTCAGGTGAAAAATTATTAGAGGAGGTAAGTTCCAGTACCTCTGGTACTAGGCAATTTTCCTGGAGAGGTCCAAAAACTGGATTTAGTAATACCACAAAAAATAAAACCATGATTACAAATTTGGATCTTTGCACAGAACAAGCGCTCTAGACTTCTTTTTTCAGGGAACAATCCTGTGTAGGCAAAGGGCTTGTCAAGAACAGACAAATCTTTTTCATCTTTAATTATTGTGATTCTATTTAGAACTTAGAGGAGCTCATTTTTTAGCATGTAGAGTACCATTGTGAAAGAAAACAAGTTTCTTAATTTTTCACTGCTTGACTAAAATCCACACACATCCTGGTCATTTTAATTTAAGGAAAAAGGATTTTGTTTCTTTATCCAGTTACATAACAGTGGATCTATTCTCCCTTGACTACACGAGTATGTTTATCATTAATCTTAAAGGGAAATAGGCATCCTTCAAATCTTTTCTGATTTTTTATCCTTTTTTTACAAGTTAGACCCCCAAATGACTGGATATGAATTAAAGATGAAAACACATTGTTTATTTTTTTTAATTAGATTACTTTAGCCTCATTTTGTGCATTGTTTTACTGTTCTTTTCTCACAATAACAGCAAACAGAAAAACCTTATTTTAAAAGTGACCTAAAAATGTGAAACATATGGTTCATACAGCATCCAGCAGGAGACAGAATACCTGTTATTGTTTTTTAACTCGTTTTTATGAACCTGGCTAGCTTTCAGTTTGGAGACATTCTTTAATAATACCTGTATTTTTCATTCTATAGTGCATTCCTTTCACGGACTTTAAATTGCTCAGGAGCTCTTGAAAATCGCAATGCAAACATGTGGAAACAGGAGAGTCTTTTATTTCCAGGTAGCTGCCTGCCGTTTAACTCGAGGTACTTGGCTCCTGCCAAAGGCCAGGGTGACCACTTTGGTTCCAGGCTATTTGGTTCCAGGTTTGCCCCTCACTTTAGGAATCAGCCCATGGAAAAGAAGAGACATTTCTGAACTGGTCTCGTCTTTGGAAAGTTAATATGTCATTTACTCGACACAAGCAAAGGACCAGTGGGGGCAATCCCATAATGGCGAGGCCATTTCAAATATAAGCAAAATAGGCCACCACTAGTGCTAAAGTTACATTGTTAATATAATTTAAAGCCAGCAGGACTAACTTTTAAGAAGGGCTGGAGCTTTCTGTTGTTTTTGTTTACTTGTTTGCTCGACTGGTGCACTAGTGCAGCTGCTACAGATTCACATGATGTGGGTGTGTACAAAAACCTCAGGTCACGCTTTGAATTTTGTTTGATTTTTATTTGTATAGGATTTGATTGGGTAACTGGGAAAAAATTAACTGTCCAGGCCATAATTTCATCTAAAATAAACACAGACTAAAACTACAGCAACTTAGTGGATTGCATGGATTAGTGAAATATCCTGGTCTGTAATAGCAATAGCAGCAATTCTATTCCCCGGTTTAGCAGTGCTTAAAAGCTGTGGTCCGGGGGTCACTGCCTGTGCAAATCCCTCACAAAATCTGGTACCTTTTTTGAGTTCAGGGTCTTTTGCCATATCGGGAACCTCAAAGGCTGCCCCAGTATAGGATTGTGTGCAAAGTTTGCATTCAGAGAATCATTCTTGTGATGAGCTTGTTCAGAGGCTCCTTTTGCCCATCCTTGCTTATACACCTTTCTTTACATGTAAAGTGCTGGACTTGGCGCTTGGGGACATTTTGCTTTTTTATTTAATGTTTATATGTAAAATTTTCTCAGGCCCTACATGATCTACTCCCTGTTCTTGTCATGCCTTGCTCCTGAGTCCGGTAAAGATGTTCTCTTTGGCAGCCAAATATTGAAAGGAAACAAGTTCTTCTCCTGAAAAAAAAAAAAAAAGAAATATTAAATTCATTTCAATATAAAGCAAATGAGAATTTGCTGAGAATACTCCAAACCAGCTACTTCTCCCAGTAGAAGTCTGCCCTAACTGCCATACATTTGTGCTAACCTGCACCCACCTGCAAAATTAGGCATTCCCATCACTGCCCTTTGAGACCTCTTTTGCAGGGTGCAAATGCAGCGAATCTCATTTGCCTTCTGTGTCTTCCTGGTAGATTTACACAGGCTGCAGCCAAGCCTGGGATTTGGCCCAGTGTCTGTTTTAAACCCTGTGACCTAGACGTGGAGATTAGAAAAGAGTTATTGGATTAAAGAGATCCAAAAGGTGCACACTGTATCCGCACCCAGCACCTTTCCATAAAGCAGGTCAGGCTGTTAATGGGGAAAATAGTCTCCAGGAAAGAGGCAAAATGCAGAGGAAGGTGGTTACCAAACTGCCCTGCACCGCAGTGCCAAAACCTGCTGCTGCAGCTGATCTGCAAGGCAGTCACAGAACATTATATTCTGGTTTCATATTGCATCTGAATACTAGATAAATTTTAGACATGGTAGACAAGTTGTTGGAATTTTACCTTCCTATAATCGGCATGGTTCTGGCCTATCTAATTTAGGTTTGGGTTAATGCTACCTCGATTGACTTTTTAGGAGTCTAGGCTTGATTCTGCTCTTAGTGGCCCCAGTGCACATACGGACTGAATCCACCGAAATCAATGGAGCCGCGGAACTAAAAATACTGATAGGAGATTAAAACCAGACCTACAGGAAAAGATAGTCATTTAAGGCACCATTTGTACACTTAATGCTATACACATGCATATGCTGTGTGATTTGGGCTCCAACTTCTGAATGCGGTTACATAACTGAGCTGGGGAAGCCAGAGGAATTACAGCTGCCTGATGCTGCTGCCACCGACGGCACAAACCCCCCAGTTCCCCCAGATCTTCCTTCATCAGTCACACGCGCTCTGAAGTTGTGCTGTCTCATAGCAAACCGGACAGGGATGCACGTATTTAGGGCACAAAAGGACTAATTATTATTATTGTTATCCCGCTTAGTTGCAGGTACTGTTTACATGCCTCCGACTTCAAAACAGCTTTGGGCTTTTTGCAAACACAAAGAGCAACCATGTGCTTTCTGCGGCTGAGCTTTTTTTTTTTTTCAAATGGTGAGAAACAACAGAACAAGAGAGAGCCAGAGACACAAAATACAGGCTTTGATTCCTCTAGAGAACTTGAGCAAAATATTCCACTGCTGTCAATGGTACAGCTGTGCTGGCAGCATCCTGAGCGCAGAGGAGGCTCCAGCGGCTACTTAGGTTTCACCGAGGTGACTGCTGGTGTCTCATCCGCGCCGGGGCATCCGCCGGGCGAGCGGCTGCACCGTGGGAGATGTTTCGCCTCGTTCCCTAGTGCAGCGCGTGCCCGTGGGCCCTGGTGCAGCGGGCAGCGCTGCGGATGCCGAGGGATGTGGAGCACCGCGGTGCGCGCGGAACCCGACGCACAACACGTAGGTGGCAGCAGGCGCTGCATCGTGTAATTAGTTTAGACCCGTCTTGTTTGCAGGAGATAGCTCTTCAATTAGGCGCCTTTATCATCAACCCGTATCTATTTTGCACTTGGGAGACCCAGCCGCTTCGCTAATCAGCCTGGGTAGTGGGAAACGGCAGAGCGTGTCAGAACCTCGCGCTACCCGGCGCATCGCAGCGCAGAGGAGTGTTCGGAACGGGGGCAGCTCGGTGCGCGCTCACGTGAAGGAGCCCAGAAAGCCTCGGCCGGGGACCTCCCTGGAGGCTGCTGTGATGGAATCTGATCCCAGCCGCCACCTCCACACAGGTGACGGGCGGCACAGGGGTGGCCCCCGCACACGGCTGTCCCCACGTGCGGGGACACGCGGCGCTGCACGTGCTCCGTGCTCCCCTCTGGCCCCTCTCGGGGCTGCAAAACGCGGGCGCCCCTCGGCCCACGTTGGCCCCTCCGAGCCCTCTACCGCGTTACCGTGCACGGGACCCGAGCAGACCTCCTGCGGGCGCTGGATGAAAATGCCCGGCGATCCGCCGAGCCGCCCTACCCTTTTGTTCGCAAAACTACCGCGGAGAGCGGGAGACACTGGAGCCGCAGAGCCCTCCGCCCGCAGGGGAGCAGCCGCCGCCGCCCGCGCACCCAGCGCGCCTCTCGCTGCGCGCCCGGGCCGCGCTTTGGGGCGAAGGGCGGCGAGGCGGCACCTGCCACC